>LZPO01087220.1:5505-17953 GCA_001675575.1 Neotoma lepida | reverse complement strand
GCCTTCCCTTTGGATACTGGAGCCACTTACTCAGTCCTGGAGGAGTCTTAGAGTTGGGGTTCACCTCTCCTTATTTCCCTATTGCCAGGAGAGGGGGACAGCTTTATCCACCTCACCAGTCCCCACCACTTAACTGTATTTTCAGGGGTATCCCTCTCACCCACACATTTTCAGTTGTGCCATCCTGCCCTGTGTCCCTAGTGGAAAGAGATTTTCTAGCCAAGATAGGAGCTTTCTTTTGCTCCCCCCATGTGCCTTATTCCAGACCTGTCAGCAGGGCNTCTTCTCCTCCTCATACACAGTGTCTCTCAAGTTCTAGAGGACCAATTCCACAAGAACGAGGTACAACCCACAAGCTTTTCCTTCCTGGTTCCCGCTCCTAATTAACTTCTCAGTTAATTGTTACAGGGTTCACCACNATAGAGCTGAAGGAAAGAGAGCCATCAAGCATATATCGAGGCAGTAAGAAACAGTACCAGTCCAAAGCACTCTCTCAGACACCCCAAGCCGAGAAAGAAGGACAACTCCAAAGCAGCAGAGAACAACCCACCATCCCAGGATACCCTGGCTATTTCAGAAGCTCCCTTCCCTACCTCCCCGAGAACTCTGACGCCCACCAGGTCAGCTTGAGGCAGTTCTGTTCACCTGCCTTTTTTTATAATAAGCAAAGAGTCTGGAATGTTGGAATTCCTGGCCACTCCCCAGCTAAGCAACTTCACATTTGCACTTCGTGCATGTGCAAAGGGAAATCCCACCTCTTCCTCCCTCCCCCTCTCTCTCTTCCTCCTCTCTTCTCTCTCTCTCTCTCTCTCTCTGTCATCTTCTTCCCACCCCCACTTTCTAATAAAGCTCTGATACTGGGTTTTGTCTGCCTCGTGACCTTTTCTCGCACGGTAACCGCAGCGCTGCAAAATACCAACAAAATACTAAGTTTGCAGTGTAAACTACTTTCTCAGACCTTCACAATTTACATAAATTTCAAACCTTTTCTTTCTATCCAATCGTTTACCTTGAGACACAGGTGGTTGATTACTGAGAGCCATTACTGCAAAGTAAGTTCCTTTAGATAAAGGAATAGTAAAAAGTTACATTGAAACCTGTTTTGTGAGTTTATCTTTTAGTGTGAAGTCTGCCAGCAAGGTAAACTGTGTGTGCAGCTTGATTTCTCAGCAGGAGGCCTAACTTTACATAGGAAAAGAACTGCAGCTGTGGGGAAGAGCTAGGTGCCTGCTGCTGCCAAACTGACAAAGCTACAGTTAGCCATCAACACTGTCAGTGATCTGAGAAGGATAAAGTATAGCAGGAAGTATTGAAAGACCCTGAGTCTTCAGGTCTCACCCCCCTTGGGAATGAGGAACTAANCCCCACTTTCTAATAAAGCTCTGATACTGGGTTTTGTCTGCCTCGTGACCTTTTTCTGGCACGGTAACCGCAGCGCTGCAAAACAAAACTAACACTAGGGGCTAGGTGGTCTGCAGTCCGGAGATGGGGTCTTACTTGTTCCCAGCCAGTGCAGGGTGGGCATATGATTCTGGTAATCTGGTTTGGTGGCTGGAGGACTCCTTCTCTTGTGTTCTCAGGTCACTCTCTGGTCACTGGCCAACTCCTCAACTGATCTTGTTTCCTAAGACTGTAGGTTTCTAAGACCTCTCCTGAATGGATCTTAGCTGACCAGGTTAATCAGTAGGGCAATTTCACCAATGCCTCCAAGTTGTTGGCTCCACACCATAGGCAGCTGGGCCCTGGGTACAGCCTCAGGCCGAGTGCTCAGGTTGGGTCTGGTCCCTCTGAGAAAGTTAAATGAATAAGCAGCATCCAGTAAGAGATTAGAAAGTAGTAAATCAGGTATGGTGGAAAACACCTTTAATCCCAGCATGTGGATCTCTGTGAGTTGGCCAGTTTGGTCTGCATAGTTAAGTTCCAGGTCAGTCAGGGATATATAGTGTAGACCTTGTCTCAAAGAAAACAAACAAAAACTAAATAATAATAGGTCTAAAAAAAGTTATTCATTTCCACTTGATATTTTTAGACAGAAGTTATCTATGAGTAACTGTGTATAATGTCTGTCCCACTGAACTCATACTGAAGCATAATTCTTAGTCTTTTTACTGTTTTACATGTATTTTTGTATGTTTATGTGTTTGAATGTGTGCATGCTGTGGAGGGGACCCAAAACAGCTTGATCACACAGCTGCCATGACAGGCCTAGAGGCCCAGACACAGCTTCTGTGACAGGCTTACTGGCAGGCAACACCCAGATCCAGAAAAAGACGTAAGCTGACACCACCCAGGGATCCACCCAGGGATGAGGAAATACCTAACATCCCAAACATTCCAACCATTGGATAAGGTAGCCAGATGTCCTTGAGTCTAGCACACACCTATTGTTGTTTTACAGATACCCCTAGACAATTGTCAGTCAATCAAGATCCTGAACCCTGGAAATCTCACCCCAACCTCTGCTATGATAAAAACTCTACCCCACTTGAGCTCAGGCCTCTCTGCTCTCACCACTACATCAGCCAGAGAGAGGGACCAAGCTCAGAGCTTGAAGAGAATAAAGGCTCTTTGCTTTTACATGTGGGATTCAGTCTCTGTGGTGGTCTTTGGGGTCCCCATGATCTGGGCATAATATATGCCACAGTGCATATGTAGAAGTTAGGACAGCTTTTGGGAGCTGGCTCTTTTCCTTCTACCATGGGACCTGGGGATTGAACTCAGGTTTTCAGACTTGGCAGCAAGCACCTTTATCTGCTGCCCAAATCCCTCCATCTNTTTTTTGGTTTTTCGAGACACGGTTTCTCTGTGTAACTTTGGCACCTTTCCTGGAACTCACTCCGTAGTCCAGGCTGGCCTCAAACTCCATCTTTTAATTTTAATTTTTTTTTCAAGACAAGAAAGGATTCTCTGTATCCCTGGCTGCCCTGGAACTCATTTTGTAGACCAGGCCAGCCTCAAGCTCAGAGATCCTCCTGCCTCTGCCTGGGGTTAAAGGTGTGTACCACTACACCCTAATCTTCAGTCTTATGTTAATAGTATTAAGAGGGTGGATGTGTCTGTCTCTAGAGGTAAAATCTTTGAAAAATAAGATTAAATATTAGGGTAGGGTGGGGCCTATTGAATCCTGGTTGCTTTATAGAGGCGGAGGAGACAGAAACAGACAAGAGTTACCTGGGCTCCAATGCTGTGAGGCAGCCAATACCTTCAACATATCTTTTGGATTTCCAGCCTCCAAACAATAAAGAGCTAAATAGACTTTTTTTTTCTTTATAAAGAATGTGGCCCTTTCTATTACTGTACCTGCATGTGTGGAGGACATTTTGGGACTGCTTAAAAAGGAGAGGACAGGAGAGTTTGGAGCAGCAGGCTACTGTAAGCACTGCAGACAGTTTGGGTGAGGGCTCAGAGTACCAGAATGCTGCTGGGAATGTGGACTGTGAAGGCCATGCAAACTAGGTTTCTGATGGAGATGAGGATTCTCTTGGTAACTGGAGTAAAGGCCATCCTTGTTTCCTTGTGGCCAAGAGTCTGGCTTCCTTGTGTCCCTGTCCAGAGGCATCCCAGAAGGCCAAACTTGAGAGTGACCAACTAGAGGGCCTGGCAAGGGAGTTCTCCAAACAGAAGCATCCAGGCTGCTGCATGGCTGCTCTTAATGGCTCATAGTCAAATGAGAGAGCAAAGGGATGATTTGAAGACTGAGTTTCTAAAAGGGAAACAGAGGGGCTTAGGCAGAGGAGGAGCCATGAGGGTATAAAGAGTAAAGGTTGTCGGCCACAGTCCCTGGTCAAGAAGATTACAGTGGACAAATGGATGTTGCTGGTGTTGAATCCTGGCAATAAGAAGCATGGCTGGAGGTGATCCCAGAAAGGAGCCCCAAAGCTGCCTGGGGATTCTGGTTTGCTGGCAAAGAGATCCTCGACTTCAGTCATGATTCCCAAGGGCCCAGATGCAGCACCTGTAAGCCTCAGACTGTGGCAGAGTTCCTTCATGGGAGATTTTGCAGGCAGGAAGAACTTAGTGATGAGGTCATAGCAGCTCTCACCACAGCTAAAGAGGAAACCCTGGGAGGCCAGGAAGAAGGCTGCCTTCAGATTGAAGTCTCTGTGGAAACAGTCTAATGAGGTGATAACTCACAGAGCCGGGGAAGTAAAGCCACACTGGAGATCCCAGGAGAAAAACAGTGATACCAGTGTTCTCAAACACCAGCCACAAAAAGCTGCAATCAGTGTGACACACAAGCCTCTGAAAGCCGCAAACATAAGCTTGCAGCCTTCAGTAGCAGCTGTGAGGGTGGAGCCCAACAGAGCATAGAGACTTCCTTCTAGACTTCAGATAACACCTGAATCTTTTCCAGAGGTAGAGTCACAACAGAGAGCCCACATGGTGTCAAGGCTGAGCAAGAATGTCCAGACAGAGTTGAGGCACAGAGCTCCCTCCAGGGCGATGCCTGCTGGAGTTACAGGGGTAAGTGTGCCAGAATTACAGAGCCACCAGCATCAAAGGCCAGCCTTGAAGAGCTGCAGAAAGGAGACTCCAGCCTGTGAGAACTGAAGCAGAAGCTGAGGCCAGCAGAGACCCACAGGAGAGAAGGTGACTTGGAGGTTTGGGATTAGGCATTTGCCCCGTTGGCTCTGCTTCGGCCTTGAGCCCATCCCTTTCTTTAGTGATAGGAAGGTTTGTTTATGCCGTGTTAGTCCCACATCTGTATCTTAGAAGACCCTAACTTGTTTTGGTACACCGGGCTCACGGCCACAAGAGGTTGACAGTTGTCTCTGATGAGCCTTGTGAACCAATGCTGCCATGAGTTAAGACTTTGGGACTATAATGGACTTTTTGTGTGTGAGAAGGACGAGAGTTTCAGGAGCCAGTAAGAGCCAGGAGGTGAATGCTGTGGTTTGTTCCCTGAACTCCTGCAGGCCTTTCTTCCTCTAAATCTTGTACTAATGGCAGTAAGAAGGTAGAAACTTCATCATACTGTGGTGTCTAGAAATGGACCTTTGGGAAGTGATTAAATCATCAGGGTGGTGCCCTAACAACCAAGTCTACTGACAGAGTTGGGGGAGGGAGAAGTGTCTATGTGCAGAGATGCAAGACTTCCCAGTAAGGTGGGACACTGCCAGCCCCAGTGACATCCTGTTTGGATTCCTAGCTCCTCAATCTGTGAGCTAAGTAAACTTTCTNTTTGTTTACTGGCTTCAAATTTCTTGTTATGCAACTGAAAAGCTGACTAGTCTCTCTCTCTCTCTCTCTCTCTCTCTCTCTCTCTCTCTGTCTCTTCTCTCTCTCTGTGTATGTGTGAGAGAGAGAGAAAAGAGTCTCATTTGCTGTTTTTCCAGCTGTAAGACTGTAATATCTATATTACAAGGTTGCTTTAAAGAGTAAATGAAATTATATAGAGAATATTTAGTGAAGTTTACATAAATACTCTAATATAATTGCCCAAAAGGGGTTGTTTTTGTTCTGTTTGTTTTGAGACAGGGTCTCAGTACAGCCCTTACTGTCCTAGAACTAACTATGTAGACTAGGCTGACTAACTCACAGAGTCTCCTGCCTCTGTTTCCCCAAGTGTTGAGATTAAAGGTGTATACTACCATGCCCATATTATGGGCCCTGTTTTTAACANTAAAGGATTTCTCACTGTTTTCTCTATGCCATTGAAAAGATGGAAGATACAATTTTTGTTTTGTTTTGTTTTTGAGATATATTACATGTATTACATAGCCAGGGCAGAGGCTGGGTGTGGTGGCACACGCCTTTGGTCCCAGCATTCAAGGCAGAGGCAGGTGGATCTCTGAGTTGGAAGCCAGTTGCAAGATAGAGCTATATAGAAACCCTGTGTCAAAACAGCCTGGGATGGTCTTGAACCCACTAAACAGTCAAGGATGACCTTGAACTTTGGATCTTCCCATCAACTCTGAGAAGTGAGATTCCAGGCATATACCAGCACACTCGGTTTTAGGAAGTGGATTAAGTGCTGTGGATTAAGTCTAGAGTGCTAGCCAAGCACTCTACCAATGGAATCCCACCCCCTAAGTCCCAGAAGCTAGAATGCTAAGGAGGAAAAGGATGAATATAGTAAGGGAATTTTGTATTAATGCCTCAGAAAGACTTCTGCCCACTCAATGACAGTACCCAGAAAGTTTACTCAGAGTCTAAGTTTTCATTTGGAGGGTGTGGCTATCCCTTCATTTCCATGTGCCATGTACCCTGCTTTCTAGTGGGGACACAAATGGCCTCATTTGAATGTGTGGTTCTATTCACTTTTGGGGGCTTTTTATTGTTGTTGGGTTTTTGTGTTTTGTTTTGTTTGGTTTGGTTTTTTCTTTTGTTTTGTTTTGAGACAGGTTTCTCTGTGTAGCCCTGGCTCTCCCGGATCTCGCTCTGTAAACCAGGCTGTCCTTGAACTCAGATTTGCTTGCCTCTGCCTTCCAAGTGCTGGGGTTGATGGAGAGGGATTAAAGGTGTGCACCACACCACCAGGGGAATTCTTAAGGAGAAGTAACATTCCACTCTGTGGTGGCTGGAAAGCTGGTTCAGTACTTCAGACCACTTCTTGCTCTTCTAGATGAGCTGAGTTTAGTTCCCAGCACTCATGTTGGGTAGCTTATAACTGCCTGTAACTCCAGCTCCAGGGGATCTGATTGCCCCTTTAGGTACACACACACACAAATAAAAAATCTTACAAAACACATTTTTAATCTACATATCACTGGATATGGCTACTGTGCATAATTCTGTAAGGAATTTGGGACGTGTATTAATGAAGTGGGGTTCCTGTTAGTATTTTGCAGCGCTGCGGTTACCGTGCGAGAGAAGGTCACAAGGCACGACAAAACCCAGTATCAGAGCTTTATTAGAAAGTGGGGGGGCAGAGATGGCAGGGAGAGGAGAGAGAGAGACAGAGAGACAGAGAGAGAGACAGAGAGAGAGACAGCATGTGTGGCCACACGTAGAGAGAGAGACAAGGAGAGGGAGGAAGAGGAGAGATTTCCCTTTGCACATGCTCGAAGTGCGAATGTGAAGTTACTTAGCTGGGTAGTGGCCAGGAATTCCAACAGTTCCCCTCTCCTCTGGATATACACTTGGAATGCTGATTGCTCAATCATATTGATAGACCCCAAACTCAGGGTACTACCTTCTCGGGAAGAGGGGCCCCCAGAAACCCAGACTCCAGTCCAGTCGGTGCAATCTGCAAGAGGATTTATTTTAAAAGCAAACGATTGTACAATCGGGCCTCCTTACTCCACAGAGCAAGAGAAGCCCCGAACTGCAATCACACACAGTTTTTAAAAGCAAAACCCACAAAATTACAGTTTTCATACAGATTCATTTTTGATTGGTTTGAGCCTAGGGACTTTCCACAAAGATATGGCTTAATCATAGGGTGGGTGCTCATCGCCATGGAGACTAGGGTTGGGACATTCCAGAGCCAAGTAATCATTATCACCTGAATGTCTTGTGACATTCCAGAGCCAAATAATCATTATCACCTGAATGTCTTGTGACATTCTGTGGTCAAGCAATTGAGGTGCTTCCTGAGAACTTTGGGGGGGGGGGTTTACACACATACAAGGTCACAGTGACTTTCCCCGGAACTCCTGTAATTGCCCTAACTACAGTTGAGCAATTATCTCTTTACCAGAAACCTCCGGTTGTGGTGGAGCAGCAGTTGGGCCGCATATCTCAACAGAAATCTTNACCATGGTTAAACAGTAGTTTAGCAATTCTGCTCTGGCTTTAGCTTCTCGTTCCCAAGGGAGGGGGTTTCAGGCCTAAAGAGTATGGGGGTTTCAGGCCTAAGGGAAGTTGGGGTCTTACAATATAATAACTAGTTTTTATTTCTTCAGCCTTCTCCATTCTGTTCTCCACAATGCCTGTGTCAATCCACATTCCCTGTAGTGGATCAGACTTCCTACTATCTTATAGCCTCATCATTTCCTAACCATATTTTTGAAGGATTTTTATTTTTCATTACATGTACTCATGTGGGGCTGGCTCTGTATGCGTATGTACACACTGGATACAGCTGCACAAGGAGCATGCCAGAGACATTGGATCTCCCTGGAGCTGGAGTTATAAGTGATCATAAGCCACCAGAGCTGGGTACTCAGAATGGAAGCTGGTCCTCTTCCAGACCTGTGCATGCTATTAACCACTTAGCCCCTTAAAAAATAGCTATCCTTGTGGTAGTGAGATGATGTCTCACCTCGGTTTATATTTGCGTTCCTCAGCTAGGAATACTGAGCACGTAACTGTTGGCTACACTTACATTACCTTTGGAGATGTGTCTGATTCTGTCCTCTGCTTATTTTTCAACTGTTTTTGTTGTTATTTTGTTGTAAGAGTTCTCATGTTTTAGACACCCGTCATCTATTAATGTCCTTTGCAAAAACACTTCCCCAGAGCATAGGCTGTCTTTTCTTTTAAAGAATTATTTGAGAATTCCATCCATACATACAATGTGTTTTGATCAAGTCCACCCTCCGCTCTTCTCCTTCCAATTCCTCCTCTATGCCCCCTCCACTATTACCTCCAAACGTCATGGTTTGTTGTTATTATTATTACTTGGTTTTTTTGAGACAAGGTAACCGTGTAACTGGCTCTCCTGGAAGTCACTCTGTAGACAAGGCTAGCCTTGAACTCAGAGGTCTGCCTGCATCTGCCTCCCAAGCACTGGGATTAAAGGCATGTGCCACCACTGCCTTGCTAAGTTTAATATTACTTTTTAAAACCCACTGAGTCTACTCAGCCCTGCCAGTATGTGCATGGGTCACTGGATCATGGGTAGCCTAGCCTCTCAGGGGCTGAATCCTTGAAGAAAACTGACTGTTCCTCTCCCAGCTCAGCTAGGGTGTGACTTTATGGCCACCTCCCTGCTCCATTTTGCTGGGATCTTTCGTGGCTTGATCTTGCACAGGTGTTGTGCCTGCACTTACTAGTCTCAAGGTGATGTGTGCCCTCCCAAACCAAAGATCTAATCACCTAGTGCCGAGGCTGGCTCAGGTACTGAAGCATCGTTGTTGTCCTGCCGGCTCTAGAGAGGATTTTCTGGTGGCCTGGAACAGCTGGTCCCTGCCAGATAAAGTGTCATGCCAGTTTGGGTGCTGGAGTCANGGCTGATCCACTGGGCATAGGCTCTGAGTATCTGGGGGCAGGTTACAGTAGCAACTTCTATGAGAAGCCGGGGGTTATATGGTTCTGTATGNGTAGGTTAGAGTTGCAGCTTCTGTTGGGGGGCAGGGAGCTGCATCCTCTCAGCTGAGGGACAGTATACTACCATTGGTGACTGTGGTAACAATGATGGCAGATCCTTAAGCGATAGAGAAGTGACTACTGTCCTCCAGAGCAGGGTGTACTGTAGCAGCAACTCCAGGTCAAGATGGTGCAGTGCAGCCAGAGAAGTCCTGGAGTGGATGAGGCTTTCTCTGGAGTATGGAAACTCTGAACTCCAGGCCTGTGAAGATGGTAGGAATCTCCACAACAAACACTTGCAGAAGTTGTTAGGGCTAAAGTTAATCTGTAAGCCCTTTCTAAGGACAGATACTTTCTGAGAAACTGGAGGCTGTTGTTCATATTAGATAACCATCCACGTGTTTCCACCTCCCTCAGTAAGTCTGGTTGACCCAACTGGAGGCAGGAAGTCCATCAGGATGTATGCTTGCCCCCATAGGACAAAGGCAGGAAGTACGTAACCTCATGGGTTTGCCTTTATAAGCACCTGGCCAAGGTAGCTAATGGTCATTCTCTGGGAATCCTGGGTAAGGACTTAGCTAGTGTCCATCTTCCAGGCCAGTATTTAATAAAGCTTGCTTTAATTGGATAATTGAGGAATTGGTCTTTCTCCTTGCAACCCTCAGGTTTAACAATGTCTGCAGCAGTGGTGTGGTATTATTATGTCTTCCTCACTTGGAGGAAGGCTTCCTGCATCTGAGGTGATCCTCTCTGGATGATAACCTGGAGGTGGGGAGGATGAGTGGCCTCATCTCTCTCTGAAGGTTTCCACTCTAGCCTTTCCTGGAGGCCACATGTTGGTTCATTGTTCTGGTCCTTTTAAGCATTAGGAACTTCTAGATGATCTTGCTACAACTGCCTTTTAAATATGGACAGTGGTATATACACTGCATTTGCATGTCTTTCCTTTCTTTATAGGCAGTCATTTATTCTAGCAATAGAAACTGTCTGATTTACTTCTCTCTCCTACCACCAGGTTGCTATGTTTATGATGAAGATGGTTCTTTATTTATTTATTTATTTATTTATTTATTTGAGACAAGGTTTCTCTGTGTAGCTTTAGCTGTCCTGGAACTCACTCTGTAGACCTGGCTGGCCTTGAACTCACAGAGATCTGCCTGCCTCTGTCTTCCGAGTACTGAGATTAAAGGCACGTGCCACCACCTTGAGGCAAAGATGGTTCTTTTTTGAGAATTTGGCTCCGTTGCTCGCCCTCGTCCTGTAAGATTCTGCTCAGGACAGCTCTCAGACTCCAACCTTCCTCACCTTTAGTAAACCAGGCATACGTCTCTGCACTTCCCAAGTGCACACCACCACCCCTTCACTTTCACTTCTAGGAAAACTGGAGCCCACTTGGAAGCAGTGTGCTCAAATGATTTTAGTTTTTATGTTTAGATGCACTAAAGTATGCTGACACTGAAGCAGAGAACAGAAGACCACCAGACACTGAGACATTTTTCTTACCTTATGATAAGGGCAAGTGTGAAAGGCTACATGCTCAGGAGAAAACATGAGGGCTTTTCTCAAAAGATGACTCATCAGGGTGATGCAAGTGTGGCACATGGGTGTAACTGTAGAGGTGGGGGAAAAGTGCTTCCAAATGCGAGGCTACCTTACTCTTCACCTTTGTTGTGGCTCTGCTCTAGAAAACCATTCAGTTGAAAATAGAAATATATTTCTTTCTCACTGGTGCTTGAACAAAATAATAATTATATGCAAAAAAACAAACCAAACAGAAACAACTAACCCAATTTGTACCATTATAAGGGGAGCAGAGGATGGAAGACAAAAAACCCAACCCAAAAAGATAGCAAAGACACCACATGGTTTCTGGGGCTGAGCTGGAGGACTCACCTCTGGCAAGGAGCTCACTTCATGCACCTGGCCGATGAGCTTGCAACAGGACTGATAGAGCAGCAGCAGCAAGATCTACAATTAATAAATGGGATCTCCTGAAAGTGAAAATCTAATGTAAGGCAAAGAACATGGTCAATAAGATAAAATGTCAGCCTACAGAATGGGAAAAGATCTTCAACAACCCCTCATCTGACAGAGGGCTGATCTCCAAAATATATAAAGAATTCAAGAAAATAGACATCAAAATAGCAAATAATCCAATTAAATTAGATTACAGATCTAAACAGAGAGTTCTCAACAAAAGAATCTCAAATGGCCAAAAGGCATTTAAGGAATTGTTCAACATTATTAGCCATCAGGGAAATACAAATGAAAATGACTCTGAGATACCATCTTATACTTATCAGAATGGCTAAGATNAAAAAATAGGACAGCTTATGTTGGAGAGAATGTGGAGTAAGGGGAACATTCCTCCACTGCAGCTGGGAGTGTAAACTTGTACAGCCACTTTGGAAATCAGTGTGGTGGTTTCTCAGAAAATTGGGAATCAATAATCTACCTCAAGACCCAGCAATGCATATACCCAAAGGATGCTCAATCATAACACAAGGACACTTGCTCAACTATGTTCATAGCAGCATTATTTCTAATAGCCAGAACCTGGAAACAACCTAGATGCCCCCCTCAACTGAAGAATTGATTAAGAAAATCCATTTTTGTGGTATATTTTCACAATGGAGTATTACTCAGCAGGAAAAAAATGACATTATGAAATTTGTAGGCAAATGGATAGAACTAGAAAATATCATGCTGAGTGAGGTAACCCAGACCCAGAAAGACAAACATGATATGTACTCACTCGTAAGTGGATATCAGTTGTAAAGCAATGGATAACCAGGCTGCAATCTACAGCCCCAGAGAAGCTAGCTAACAAGGAGGACTCTAAGAGGGACACTCATGAATTGCACTGGGATGGGGAAACAGATAACATCTCCTTGGTAAACTGAGAGAGGGGACAAGATGGGGGATGAGAACATGAGGGGATGGGATAGTTGAGTAGGGGGAGGGACAGAGAGGGAGAGCAATGGAAAAGACATCTTGATAGAGGGAGCCATTATGGGGTTAGGGAGGAATCTGATGCTGGGGAAATATGCNTGAATCCACAAAAATGACCTCAGCTAAGATTCCTAGCAATAGTGGAAAGGGTCCCTGAATTGGCCTTCCCCAGTAATCAGATTGATGACTACCTGTGGTGATATTTTATTTGTCTTCCCTAATAAAATTTATCTGAGGGTCAGAGGAAAAACGGGGCTGCCAACCACTAGTAGAAAAACAATAGCCATGCAAGTTAGCACACGCC
>LZPO01087219.1:306479-317944 GCA_001675575.1 Neotoma lepida | reverse complement strand
AAAAATATGCTTCTTTAGTTTGTCTTCTTAGCAGTTAAAATGACCTCTGCGTACAAAGGCCCTGCAGTGGAGGCATGTGGGTGACCTGTCTTTTAGAAGAGCACAGGCAGGCATTATGCAGCCGAGTGGGAACTACTTGGATGGAATTTTAGGCAACAGGCCACCTGCTACTTGTTTGGGACAGCAGTGAGGGAAGGATGGATGAGGGAAGGGAACTCGGAGTAGCTGCTCTCTTATACTCATTTCCATGTCTTGAAGGATCTTCCTACCTCCTCATTGACGGGCTGGACTATGTTCCCAAATCCACATGTGCAAGTCCTAATGCCCAGTATATCAGAAGGTGACAGTATTTGGAGAGAGGGTCTTTGTAGGGGTAATGAAATTAAAATTAGGTCATGAGCATGGGCCATAATCCAATGTGTCTGGTGTCCTTATAAGAAAAGGAAATCAGAACAGACAGGCTCCGAGGGAAGAACAAATGGAGACAAACNGGGAAGGTGACCAACTTCAAGCCAAGGGGATGGGAGATGATGCAAACCTATGCGTGCCTTGGTCTCAGACTCACAGAACATGGAGAATGTAACTTTCAGTTGTCTACCCTCTGATGGCTGGGCTGGTCACTTTCCTCCTACGAACAGCTGTCTCTCCATTTGCCTCAATAACGTTGTTTCTCTCTTTTTAGAGCCACTGTGAGGCTTTTGAGAAAACACAAACAGAATGCTTTTACTGTTTCATAATGTTCAGCTGTGAAATGTCAAGGGAAAAAAAGAAAATGCCACCAGAACACTCTTGCTCTTTGACTCTCACTCGACCTCATCCGCAGAGCACACCAGGATTGGTGTGGGGTGGGTTGTGTGCCCCGAGAAGGAACAGCACACATATGGCCTTCTTCTGGCTTTGATTTGGGTTTTGTAGGGCAGTATGGAAAGGCTTGCCGTTTGTTCAGACAGCCCCACACACAGATGTGCCCCAGACAACCACTATTGTGGGGTATTTGTANACTGTGTGAAGATGTATTGCTGTGATTGGTGTAATAAAAAGCTAAACGGCCAATACCTAGGCAGAAGGTATAGGCGGGACTTTCAGGCAGCGACAGAGAAACTGGGAGGAGGAACCTAGGTGCTTGATTTCACCAGCAGACTCGGAGCAAGTCGGATGAGCTGTACTAAGAAGAGGTAACCNAGCCACACAGCAGAAAGTAGATAGAAAAATATGGGTTAATCAAGTTATAAGAGCTAGCTGGGAAAGAGCCTAAGCTAAGGCCAAGTTTTCATAATTAATAAGTCTCCTGGTCATTATTTGCGGGCTGGTGGTCCAAAGATAGTCTGGCAAGAAAGCTTGCTCTCTCACAGCCATGCCCCAGATAGCCACTCATACACATGTGCCTCAGAAAGCTGTCCACGTAGAGGTGCCCCAGACAACATCACCCACTAGTGCTGCTGTGAGATAGGCTGAGGTTGGGATTGTTGAGGTAAGAGTTTTAAATTGTTTATCAGTAATCATCTTCAGGTTTTCTTTTGTCAGCTTCCCCAGCCCCTTCTAGCTCTAGTTCTAGAAGGAACTTCTTGATTTATAAGGCAGGACCAAAGGGGTCGATCCTGTCACCAAGCCATCACCATTTTAGACAAACCAACCTGATGGTACAAAGAGGGACATGCAGAAATAAGATGTTACCTGTAATGACCCAGTAGTCTCTGGTTGTTTCTGATATATCAAGGTTGGGATATTCCAGTGCTAAAATATATAAAAACACACATCACATTTCTTGGGTAGGTTTTATGAGTAAACATTATCAAGGGAAACACAGAAGCNACAAGCTGGCAAGCAGCTAGGTCCTACACTGCCATTTCTGGGAAATCCGTGGCACACAGGTCAAACTCTTTCATTGTGTAGAAAGTTGACTCAGTAATGGGACAACTTCTACAAGGGGCTCAGATTCAGGAGTTTCTTTCTTTGAAGTTTTCCCTCTAAGCCTCCTTAAATGGATCAAACCACTACATAATGGTACCCACAGTTGCAGCCTGTCTTAGCTGGGGCTTCCTCTGTACAGGTTATCTAGCACCATGGAGGTCTAAGNAATGGTTGTCTCTTAAAGGGATCTTTCCGGCATTAAGGGCTTCCATGTGGTACCCCAGTGCTGGGAGAAAGAGTTACCATCTTGCTTTACCAGCATGGTGACTATGAGAATTTACACATGTAAAGGACTTAGTACAGTGCCTGACATATAGTCAGTACTCAATAAATCTTTTGTGTGTGTATGTGTGCACGTACATGTGTATATAAGTGTACACGTGTATAATTAAGCCAGAGGATGATGGCAAATGTCTTTCTCTATTGCTTCTCACCTTATTTTCTCTCTCTGAACCTTGAGCTTATTGATTTGACTAGGCTGGCTGCCCAGTGAGCTTCCAGGAGTCTTCCTGGGCCAACTTCCCAGCACTAGTGTTACAGTTGTGAGCGCCTCACCAGAATTTTCTTTTTTAAAATGTGGGTACTGAGATCAAACTCAGATTTTCAGGCNTGCACAGCAAGCACTTCACCAACTGACCCATTCCCCAAGTCCCTTATGCTCAGTTCAACTTAATTGTGATTATATCAGAATACCAAGCTGGTAAAAGAAAGTAACTCCTGCACCTGCNGCCCCATGACAGCCTGCACCATCTTTCATGACATAATCTTTTTATGAAGTTCAGAGTCATCCTTACTGCCTGAATGTTTATAAGATCTTTCCAGTAAACACACATTCAAAAAACTTCTCAGTGGCTGCTAAGTGACAAGTACACCTTTTACACACATACACACACACGTGCATGCATGCAATCTCATTTATTTATAGTATCAAAACAACTACAGAAAGAAATTACAAAACACTTTGCTAATGAGTATATTTTAAAAGGAAATCTTTGCCAGTGACCTTGTGAAATATAATGATTAAGTTTAGGGTGCAGACAGTCACTTCCTTTAGCTACCCAGTAAATGTCTAAGTGACAAAATGTGGGCTGCTCTGTCTTCAAAGTCCAGTNGACTGCACAGTAATGAGGATTATATAACAAGCATTACAGAAAGCTGGGGCCTCAGACTATGGGGACTTCAAGTGAAGTCACAACATGAATTGCTAAGTTTGCTTTATGTTGTCTGTAGCCAGCTGGACCTGAAGGTCTAGGAACATTTGTGGAGGAGAGAGAAAACCATGGCAACCTGGACTGCCCCTAAGGACAGATGCCCTTCAAGGCGGTGCTCAGAGCACAGGTCCCCATGCAGTGCTATTAGCTGTGGGAGAGTGGACATCTGGTGAAAATTTTTGGGGGAGGGCTTCAATTTTTCTTATAGTTTTGCACCCTCCTCATAGGCTTATTGTAAGCACCAAGCAATAGCTCTCTTGTAGTGTACAATGAACTTTCTGTCAGTTTAACCCCCATGTGTTGCATTTTTCAGTTGCTCAAGATAATAAACACATGTAGCGTAGTACAATAGAGATTCTTGTGCTGTGTGGAGAAAGACACCCAGGGGAAACCACAGGGCCCTTCTACATGAGGCTGAGGCGCACGTACTCACGTTCAGCGATGGTGAGTGGAGGGTAAGTGAGGTAGAATCCTACCAGCTCAGCTGAGAGCTGGCTAAGGAGGCTGCTGGCCACGGTGCCGTTGAGGAACGAACTCTGATTGCCCACAGCATACACCAATGTGACGGCTTGGGAGGCATTGGATGTGCTCACCATCTGAATGACACNGGAGCAAAGGGGAAGGAGACATGCCAAATAAGGTGAGGGTCTGTGTCATGGAGGCCAAGGAAGGGACCTTTCAACAGGAGTTGTGGGTTGTGATGGAAGGGCAGTGGGGAGACAGCAAGGAGGGAAAAAGAATAGCAAGTCATTGTTTACAGATTGTAGGAGCATGCCAGGCACTGAGCTATGGGCACATCATCTCCATCTTGANCTAACCCTGGAAGGAATGTCTATTTAAGACTGTCTTTCACACTGAGGGAATCATGGCCTAGGGTGACAGGGATTTGTCCAAGGTCATACAGCTCATTTGTGACAGAGTCAGGATTTGAACCCAAGCAGTCTTGATTTCTGGCTCTTAACTACTCACATGTCTTTTCCAGGGACTAAACTGACTCAAGTGACCTTTATAATTCTGGAAATATAAAGCAGAACACAGGGATATTAAAGGAGGGCCCAACTGTCAAATGTTCAGGGAACTTCAGGTTGAGAGGAATGTGCACCTAGTGTTAGGAGAAGAGGGACTGATATGAGCACAACAAGAATTCAGAAATACAAAANAGATCCTTCATGGAGCAATTGCTTTCTTCTGTGAACCATTAATTTGGTATGGATTATGAAAAAAAAGTTCTCTAAGATAACNTGGGTTTCTCATGCTCAGCCTTATTTCATTTTTAGTTGCTGGGGAAAAAAAAGATTTTCTGGGTCAATGTACGGATAAAAATATCTCGAACATTTGAAAAACATGAGCAGGAGAAAAATCACTGGGCTGGTGAGATGCTTTTGCTGGATGATGTGCATGTGTTTGCCCTTTCTCTCCAGACCTCCTTGCCACTGCTCTGTACGTCACCAAGGGCATCCTGCAGGCTGTAGCCCTCAAGGACTACACAATGGTTTCTTTGACCACTGGTGTTAGCTAAAGGGGGGTGAGTGGGCATGGGAGAGAGGAAGGAAGGGCAGGGCATTGATGCCAGTCACCCTCCCTGTGGGCATCAGGACTCAGGTACAGCCTGGGCACTGGGCTGTCCCTGCCCGCACGTTCAGCTGAGGTGCCTTTCTGGAACTCTCAAGTTCCTTTTGAGTGCTGTCTTACCCACCTGGGGGCTGGCTGCCACCTGGCTTGCTGGGACCTTTTCACTCAGGCATCATCTCTACAGCTTTGCTCTGTCCTAATTCTGAAGNAAGCTGCTCAGAATAGCTTCTCCACTTTGCTGTCTACTTTCACCACATGTGGCAGCTTTCTCTCTGTTCTCCAACCAANAGCCACAGTCCCCTGAGTAAGGATAACCCAGCCAACATTTCTGCTCAGCTCTTATTCTCCTCCCAGAAAGTATTTCTGGAATGTGTTTCAGCTACAGGTATTCAGACCTCTGTCCGCAGGTGTGCAGAAAAAAAGCACTTTCTGACGATTGAAGAGTTCCCTGGGAACTGGAGAGATGGCTCAGTGGCTAAGAGCTAAAAGCTCTTTGATGGGCAGCACCCAGATCAGGTGGCTCACAACCACCTGTAACTCCAGCTCCAGGGAATCCAATGCCCTCTTCTGGTTTCTTAGGGCATCCACATGTATGTGTGTGTGTGCGTGCGTGCGCACACACACACACAAACACACACACACACACCCCATGCCACACAAATAAATAATAAAAATAAATCATAATAATAATAAAAAAACTGTTTCATCTTTACTGATATCATGAATATTTACTGAATACTTGTCACCTTCCAATAAATAGCACTACATCTCCCTGGACCTCCAAGAAGCCCATAAAGCTAGTAATATATAAATATGTATATATAGAGATATAGATATGTGTGTACACATTCATAAATTTTTTTACATACATACATGCATCCTATATTCAACCAGGTAAGTTATATGTTTTTGTTGTGGTAAAATATATAAATCACAGATTTTAATATTTTAGCCATTTTTAAGCACATAGTTCAGCAACATTAAGTAGATTCTCATTGTTTGACAACCATCACCAACACCATCTTCAGAACTTCCTCACTGCCCTCAACTGTAGCTCTATACCCACTAAACAACTCCTAGTTTCTCTATCTTCTTATTCCAAGGTTGCTCTTATAGTAAGATTACTAATTATTCCACAACTCTAGATATCTGGTAGAAGAGAAATCACACTATAGTTTTCCTTCTGTGACTGGCTTACTTCACTTAGAACAATGACTTCAATGCCACCCATGCTGCAGTAGGCACTGGAATGCCTTCTTGTTTGAAGGCTTAGTAACACTCCAGCACTTGTATGGTCTACATTTGTTTTTCATGTATCCATTTGATAGACACTTGGTTCACATTTGGCTTTTTGCCATTGTGAATACTGTACAAATACCTATTTTAGTTCCTAGTTCCTATTTTTAATTCTTTTTGATATGTAGATGGACATGGAGCTACTGGATCATATTGTAACTGCATGTTTAGGTTCTTGAGGGTCCATGGTACTGTGTTCCACAGTGGCTGTCCACTGCACATCCCTTCTTTATGAAGCCCCTGACTCGCTCACTCATTCTGGTTCATTAGCTCATTAGACCTCAGGCCACTTTGTTCTCAGCATCTTTCTCCTTCTCTCACAGTAGCACCATGGTCCCCAGAAAGCCACCTCCCTTTTCCACTTTGTCCATGTGCTTTGGGGACAGCTGCCACTTCCCATGTTCCAGGAGTGGGCATCTGTGCCAGACCATGTTGACCAGGATATTTCATCTCCTTAGTCACAGTTATCAATCCAGAAGTGCCACAGTGGGACCAATGAGAGCCGGTCCCAGGGTCTGGACTGAAATGATACCCCCCCCCAAAAAGGCCTTTTGGTTCCACAGGACCATAAGCAATAAGAATGAGACAAATCTGGAAGTACCAAGGACCACTTAGTAGAGGTGAGAAGTGTCCTGGGGCTGGAGAGATGGCTCAGCAGTTAAGAGCACTTGCTGTTCTTCTAGATGGCCTGGGTTCCTTCTCCAAGGACCCACAAGGCATCTCACAGCCACCTGTAACTCAAGTTCTAGAAGATCAGACACCCTTGTCTGGCCTCCATGGGCATTTTACACATGTGATACACTGACATACACACTGTAGGCAAATATATATATATATATTTAGCATATATATATTTAGCATATATAATATGCTATATATTATATATATATATAGCATATATATATATATAATAAAAACCAATCCTAAAAGAAGAGGAGGGGTCTGGAGGAAAGCAAGCCAAGAGATGAACAGAGAACTTCCTGAAGAAGCTGTTGATGCACCTGGATTCAGGTGTACCTCCAGCCAATAAACTGTAAACTTCATCATTGCCTCTTTCTGCTTACATCTCATAAGCTTGGATTCTGTTATAACCTCACTGAGTCAACTGTAATCTAGCTTCTAACACTATGTGCTTTTTTTAAGTCATTTTTCCAATGACTCTGATATTTATATCTTTTTACTCCACAAAGGATTCAAAGCACCATACAAATTATATTTAATGGAATGGAATGGAAAAGTATTACAAAAACATTAATTTGGAAGTCATATTATCACGATCCCAGGAAGGCATGCAGTTATCTGTGAATGACAGAGGGACCGAGAGAAGCATGTTAAATCAGCGACAAACCTGGTTCTGATACTTCATATTGGCCAAGGCCAAATGTGAAATGGGATTAATAAAAATGATTCATTCAGTTAATTTCAAAGGCTTCCAACATGTCAGAGAGCATCTCATATCTAGTTAGACACAATGGTCACTGCTGTAGTCTTTTTCAAGAAGCTTTGTTGCTTACGTTCCATCTGATAACCCATAACTAGCTCACAACAGAGACAGGCTGAAGGCCTAGGGCAACTTATTTATCTGGGTGTCTGATCTCGAAGGATCTAATAAACAGCAGACACTCAACAAATCTCTTAATGCATATTCTGCTGTCACGAACCTCTTAGGTTTACACACCTGTTAAGACCACAGCACCAAATCTGAAGACAAAGATTTCCNACAAGAGCTGAGTCACACTGCTTACATAAATCTTAAATCTGTGCCACATTTTTAGATCTTAGACTAATAAGAGCTGAGTTGTAATGAGATCCTCCCTGATCCACTTTGCCTGAGTCTAGAAAAGGAAAGCTGCTCCTTCAAGTTAGATTGTGTGCTTTCTACATGGTATTGGCTTTGCTGTAACTCACTTATGCTAAATGTCAATTTCAAAAGCCCCAGGTCTAATTGCAAAAGCTTTAGTTCAGTAGTCAAAACAGACACAGAACAGTGGCATTAATTAGAGACTTTGAGGGCTGGATGAATATCATTAAGAAGCATCTATCCTTATTGAGATGTTATCTACATAATTGCACACACACAAGACAATGGGTCTGAAAAAGGTTTTCCGTGGTGTTCATACTGTTAGCCAAGAAGCCAAATATATGGTGCACTAGGAATTGGATTTCCCTGGGAAAGATACACTCGCTGAGGGCTCGGGGACACCCTTTCTATACTGTATCAATGCTGGTACAGCTTTGTGGATAAGAAGACAGACTTTGGGCTTACATCTTTACTCCATTCTTTTCCATGTGACCTTCTGAGATTTTATAATCCTTCTCTCAGTTCTCATTTGAACAAAATGGAGATGACATCTCAGAGGATGTCTTGATCAAGTCACGGAAAAATATTTGTAAACCACTAAGCACAGATGCTGGCAGAGAGTAAGCCCCTACTGTAAAAGATGTGGGTGTGTTTCTGTGGGTGTTGTTGTTTGCATGTGATGAGCCTTTGTGTTGAAGCTTGGAAATAGCCCAATGAAAATCACACAACAGTTNATTACAGAAAATCACAACAGAATTAGTAATTTTAAAATCAATTCACGAGACCCCAAGATGGCTCAGGAGATAAAGGCACTTGTCAACTAAGCATGGTGACCTGCATTCGATCCCTGGGACCCACATGTTGGAAGGAGAGAACTTACTCTCACAAGCTGTCCTCTGGACTCCACATTTGCTCTGTAGCATGTGGCCACCAAACACACACACATACATACATGCAAAGAATGTAAAAAGTTAAATTAATTCATTTTATATGAGAAAATTGATTCACCTTATAAAGTATATTCAGGTTCAATTCTTTAATGATAAACTCATTAAAAGGCCAGAGGAGGGCTGGAGAGATGGCTCAGAGGTTAAGAGCACTGGCTGCTCTTCTAGAGNTCCTGAGTTCAATTTCTAGCAACCACATGGCAGCTCACAATCATCTATAATGAGATCCTATGCCCTTTTCTGGTGTGCTGGCATACATGCAGACAGAACACTGTATACATAATAAGTAAATAAATCTTGGAAGGGAAGGAAGGAAGGAAGGAAGGAAGGCAAGACAGACAGACAGGAAGGAAAGAAGGAAGGAAGAAAGGAAGAAAGGCCAAGAGAAGCATTACATACAAAAACCAAATATTAATCCCTGAATCATGGTAGGTTCATAGTGACATGGAATTCTACCTGCCATAGCCAGACCTCAGCCACCCTCACCAATGTCTATATCACCTGCCAAAAGTACAAACTTAGATTTGCATATGACAGCTTCTAAATGGGGGGGACCAATATATGCATTATGGCTGTCCATCTACCATGCAGCCTGAAGCCCCTCCGCCCTACCTGAAGCGTCAGGTTGCTCCTGCTGTTAAGGACCTTCCTCTCTGCATCCTGGAATGCCTTCTGCAGCCTCTGCTCCATCGTCTGGGCAAACTTGCAGGACTGAATGTTATCTGACTGGCTTACAAACTGCAACACTGGAAGAAGAACCATAAGTCAGCACTCACCAAGGCTCTGTCTTAGTTCCTCAAATTTAATAGNGGCTGTGATACAAAACAGCATGATTTTTAGGTTACAGAAATTAGGCAAATAAACAGTAAGACCAGACAGCTTTAATTATAGTTTCGAAAGTAGCTCTTAAGATGATTTATAGCAGAGAATAATTAAAAGCATGATTGGGCCCAAGGTTAAGGTTCTCTCCAACACAAAGGACATCATGACTTTATCGCATGAGACTCTGCAGACATCTGCTCAAAAGATGACAAACCAGTGCCCTCTATTTCTGTGCATGGGGATGATCTATTGTCCTCCACACAAAGCTGATGGCTTCCACCACAATGGTACCTCCGCTCTTGTGGTTCACAAACTTTGAAATCAGCAATCACAAGGGAAATTGAGAGAAAGATTCAAAGTTTTTGCTGGGAAACTACTTCATTAAGAACCAAACCCTGTTAGTTCCAGACTATGGGTTTTATGGGTGCTCAACTTACTGTAGTAGCTGCTGGGAAGAAAGAGGGAAAACACAGTATTCTATGTCGCAATGCACTAAGCATATGGATTGGGAAGAAAAGTCTCTATGGTGGAACATGTCTAAGAAAATCAGAATTACAGATGTGTAGGCNGGGAACTTGGACATCTGATGAATGGGGAAATTTGAAGGCATAGGAACTACNGAAGCTGACAAGCAGCTAGCAGTGGGGCTTTTAGACAGTGATCTGCTTGTTTGCCTGGAATGATGGGACATTTTCCTTCTGGTGACTTGCCTGTCTTCAGCTGGAAGGCACCTGCAGGCTGGGGTTTCCATGGGGAGGCAAGCACCGCCACAGACTGTAAGTTGGGAGTGTGCTGCTTCAGGTCGGCAGTGACGTTGCTGACTCCATACACACCCAGCATGTCCATCACCACAGCAGGCAAATACACCAGCCTTCCTTTGGTAGCATAATAGCCAACTGTGACATTATGAGAATAATCCAGGATGTCCACCTACAAAACAAATGGANCCCCAGAACGCGTTGTTTATTTCCACAGTACTTTAAGTTCTTCTTTGCGTTCTTAGAGCCANAGCTGCTACTTAGTAAGACTGTAGACTAGGACGTTCTCCTTCAACAAACATCCTAACAACCCTGCAAAGTGCACATGTGAACTCCAAAGTATCACAAAACAACAAAATAAAACTCACATCAAACCTACATGAGATAAAGCTGAATCTGGATTTGGATTCCTTAAGTATTTTCAGCATGATCCAGTGAGCACTAATTGTATCACCAGGAAGTCAGAGAGGGGCAGCAGCAGAAGAGACGTCTAAGGAACAGAATGCTACTTAGAAAAAAAGTTACATCTCACCTGGGAGGCAAAAGACAGAGATGATGAATGCAGTTGGGTACCTTCTGGGGATGGGTGACAAGGTATCTAAAGTGAAATCTTCAACCTTGGCTCCATCCTTGGCCAAGACACTGGTTCAAGGCCAAGGTGGGGATGAATCATAGGCCTTCTCTCCCAGGTGAGTCTTAAGGCCCTCTCTGTCCCAGTGGAAGGATTTTGAAGCTTTAGAACTTATTCTTACTGCATTTTTCTTTGTTGATCTTGTGTGTTTATAGTTTTAAGTGTGGGTTTTTTGTTTTTATATATTAAATGTGATGTTTATCATGAAATTGGCGTCTTGGAAAAATTAAGAGAAAAATGACANTTGTTCAATTGCCTCAGGTATTACCACCACTACCTGCTAGGTGCATCTTCTTTCAATCATTTTTGCCTAGGAATACATATTTTTGTGTGTATATATATATGTGTGTATGTGTGTGTAAAGAAAAAAAATATACATTCATATATATATATGTATATATATGCATATATATGTGTGTATACAGGGTAGATACTGCTGCATAATTTCTTCACTTCTCTCTATGCCTGAGTGGGTGTATGTTTGTGTCTGTACATATGTGTGTGTTTGTCTATGTG
>LZPO01087219.1:261621-281764 GCA_001675575.1 Neotoma lepida | reverse complement strand
GTGAGGTAGATGACAAACACCATCACAGGACAGGAAACCAAGACTCAAAGAGTTCAAGTGCTGGGTTGGCAGCAGTCACAGAGTCACACTGTCACCCATGAAACTCACACTCAGACTCCAGCTCCCAGGCTCTCGGCACCACAAGACCAAGAGTGAACCTTCCTCTGTGTCTGGGTTTGGGGAGTGCTCTCCCCTCCCAGAGCAACCTAGGCAGATAGAACCCACACAGTAGCTGCCTTTTTCTTCCAAGTTCGATGCTGTGTCTTGCCATGGTGCTGGTTCGGCAAAGCATTACCCAGCACNGCTCTAAATCACCGAGACCTGTTCATTTTAGCTAGACCATCTGGCCATTCCCAGAAGGCCAAACGAAATGGATTAAAAGCCACCACTTTGCTGGAACGTCCAGCCCACACTGACACCCACTTACGTGCTTTGCAAACTCTCTCGAGGAGCCTATGTTCTAAAGTTTGGCGCCTGGAATCTTCTTGCCCAAGATGAGTCCCCTTGGGGCTTTTTAAAACAAAATGCACCAGTTAATAGAATCAGATTGCCATTGCTTGAAGGGATGCCAGCAAAAGAGAAGGCTCTGTTTACGGAATCAACAGAAGCATTTTAACTTTCAAAGCTCTTCCACAGCTATTTTCTGTTTTAAAAACTTTATTGCTTTCAAATCATTTGTNAAATGGCTTTTAAAATAAAGTTGGCCCTTCCCCAGACACCCCCATTAGAAGAGTAATATGATTTCGCTTTCCCCTGGGCTCCTCTGATTGTTACGGTTTAAATGGGGGATGACCATACAGGCTCATGTCTTGGAACACTTGTCCCAGCTCGTGGCTTTGATTTGGGAGGTTGTAGACCATTTGGGATGGGGCCTGGTCAGTGGAATGAGGTCACTGGAAGTGGGCCTCAATTGTTTTACAGACCTATTTCCAGTTCCAAGTTGTTCTCTTTGCCTCTTGGTACCATGCATATTATACCATGGCCACCCACGCCATCACTGTACACTTGACCACTGGAAGCCAATAAATCTTCCTCTTTCCCTAAATTGCTTCTGTCTGGTATTTCGGTCACAGAGATGAGAAAGGTAACTAACTTGATCATGGCAGAAAATGTTGACGACAGGCAGGTAGAAGAAAGAGAAGAGTCCCATTCCTCCTTCATACCCAGCACATTGCACGTCCTGCCACACCAAGAAACCCATGATTCAGACAGTGAGAATCGTACTTCCTGACTTCATTCTTGGAAAGGCACTGGGTTACTCTCCAGTCTGNACCCAGACTGTGATCCAGGCCCACACTGTCTTCTTCACTTTAAACACCTTGAAAGCATTGCTCCATATTGAAGGGGGTTGTGTATCATTCCCCAAAGCCACAGAATTACAAACTGGTTAACCATCCCAACAGCTGTAACATAAGCTGNTTATCAATTCCCAGTACTGTAAATAGCAGCCTCTTTTCCTGAGGTTTCATCATCACTGTCTCAGGTGGGTACACAGAGCACCAGTGACCTTTGGCNCCACTTCTCCCCGTAGGCTCCACAATCTTTCCAAACAGTACCCNAGCTAGAGACCAAGTGTTCAAGCACACACACCTATGGGAGACATTACATTCAAACCATGGCATTGTTCTTCTGAGACAAAGTTGCACCATGGAGCCCAGGCTGGTTAAACTCACAATCTTCCTGCTGAAGTCTCCTGAGTGCTGGAACTACAAATGCGCACCACCACTCTCCGCTCGTTCAATCATTTCAATCATTTATTATTACGTACTGAATGTGTCCTCTGACATGAAGATATCCATCATGAAGATCAATCAGCTATTGATTGATAGCTGAATCACCTCACATGAAAGTGGCCAAATGTAACAGCCCAGGATTCCCAGTCCAACTACCTCATTCCAGCTGTATAAACTAAGATGAGTCACCTGACTCCTTGGTGCCTGTGCCCTTTTAAGGTATGGCTTGAGGGCATTAACCCATTAGCATATGGTCAACAGTTAATAAATATTGTTATCATCAATAAATGTTGTTGTGATCATNAAAAAGAAAAGTCTAATTAAGAGGTCTGGGGGACACATCTTTCCCTGAACAGTGACCCTTCTTACACTCTCATTGCTGCTGTCAGCTTTTCCTATCCACTCTGGAATCTTTCCCACTTCTCACGGTGATTCTGCCTGTAATCTGCCAATGAGCCTCGGAGAAATTCATTCACTTAACAGTCTTTTCTTCTCTTTTTTTCAGACGTTCTATCCCAGGCTGGCCTTAAACTCTCCGTGTGGTGGAGGCTGGCCTTGTTCCTGACCCTCATGCCTTCACCTCCCAAGGGCTGGCGTTACAGGCCTCCACTACCACATCTCATGTTGTGTGATGCAGGGGATGGAGCCCAGGGCATTCTGAGCTCCAGCCCCAATCCTCTCCCGAATCCTTAAAATGACTGAGACTTGATATGTGTCTGTGTAGGTCTTGCACCTAAAGTTCCTTTATTTACACAAGCAAGCCCCTGGTTTCNAAGACCTTATAAATTGCGCATTTCACCAAGTAAAGATGCAGAGTTGGAGGGTATAGCATACTGTAGTTATAAACAGAAATCTATGCATGTTCATGCAATTACATGAATATTACATGTGTATCAAATAAATTAGTCAATAATATGTAACTTCTTAAATAATGAAATTTTTTATAAAGTTCGTGGTAGCCAGCACAGGTACACACACAAGCATTTGCACAAACACACATGTACACACCGAGAATGCAAGGCTTTGCAGTGTACTTAGGACTAAATGATGTAATTCCAAACCACTCTGACCCTTAATGTTCCCACACAGGCTGTCATGCAGAACTCCAGCCTTGAGCCACTTACACTGGGAGAGGGCAGGTGAGAACCTCTCACTCATTTTGTGTCTCTGAGTATTCTNTGATGTTGAAAAGAAAAGAAGCCTCCTAGATTCGAGGCCACCAGACAACTTGGCATTCTCTACAACTGACAATGAGTACATTGGAGGGGAAGAAAGGCTTCTCTATCTGAAACAATTTAGGAACTCCGAGGGGAGAGTCACAAAGCACACAAGCACACAAAGGCTCAGAGAAGTCTGTGGCAAACAAAAGCGCTGCTTAACCCAGAGAAGCCCAGAGGAGTTGACGAGGGACTCTGCTCCTCCCTCTTTTTNTTTGGTGAGACCTACAGCGATCCCAAGGAAGCAATGCTCTGAAGACCATTGAGAGAATTCCAGCTGAAATCACTTCAGAGCCAATGTCATCGCCCTTGAGCAGGCCCNGGGACAGGGAAGAGGACAAA
Organism: Neotoma lepida; assembly: GCA_001675575.1. Lineage (NCBI taxonomy): Eukaryota > Metazoa > Chordata > Mammalia > Rodentia > Cricetidae > Neotoma > Neotoma lepida. The sequence continues at coordinate 278,472 of LZPO01087219.1, read as the reverse complement.
GGAAGGCACACTGAACTGATGGGTGGGTTGAATGCATCGTGGAGTCAGAAAACGTTTTTTGTCATTCCATAGCTGATAATTCTACTCTTGGCTTATTTCGCAGAGTGCGCTATCAGGCTTTTTCACACACCAGCGATGCACCTCATCAGCTCAAGGATGGAGGTGCTGTAACAAACACAGAGAGGCAGCATCACTACACTGACGGATCTGCCACTGTTGGGCACGGTAAAGTGAGGGAAAATGACAGTCTACTGGAGTGTCTTCTCTCCAGCGAGAGGTGCTGCACGGATGTTGATGGATGTGTCTATGTGGGGAACAAAGAAGCAAAAATTTACTAATATTAATAGCAAACATCATTTTTTTTCTGTTTCTTGGGTTTGGTTTGTTTTTTCTTGAGACAAGGTCTCACTATGTACCCAAGGCTTGCTTTGAACTCTTGATCCTCCTGAGTGAGTAGGCTATAGCCTTCGAATGCTGAAATCACTGGCATACACCACCACANCCAGCTTTCGAATGTCTAATTTCATCAATGACCGACTAAGTGGACATTTTACTACAGAAGTCTAACTCTATTAGGATGAATAGCAGTATTTCAAGATGTGTTATTTCAGATTCTCATAAAAAGAAATTATAGCTCAACTTTATTAGCACTGAATAATGATTGAACTGATTACCTCTAAGATTAAAATAAAGGAAAAGAAGATGTTATCTTAGGTAAATAAAGCCTTGGAAAGTTCCCCTCCCCCTAAGACCTTTAAAAACACCCAAATTCAAAATCTAACCATGGGGGAAGGGGGGAACATGGATGGGAGAGGGTCAACACAACATTATCTATGAAAATGCCATTAGGGATGCCTGTTAGTTTACAAGATAATCTTAAAATTTTAAATTAAAAAATATAACCATCATCTTTATAGCTGATAATTTTCATTTATAGTTTGCTATATTTGCTTCAAAGGATTATATATGTGGTTGTATTGATATAGCATTTACTTTTAAAATTAGGCATTTCAGTACAGGGCTCCTTTGATGTAAACTAATAAGACCTACTTATATTAAATTTGCTCATCTACAGAAGTTCACTTCTGTCCTGGTGCTTTGGCTACCAAACAGTAATGGAAATCACCAGACACTGTGAGAAGATACTCCAACCCACACTGGCAATGGATTTTCCTTTTCTTTGGACTAATTTGTCACTAGCAACNGAGTCTCAAGGTGTCTGCCTATAACAGGGAGAGGGAGTGGTCACAGAGAAGAAACTGGGACCCCTTTTATGATTCAGTTTAACCAACATGGATACCATTCTTCTCCTGCAAAGTCTAGGCCAGCCTGTACACCATCTGGTAGAGGCTGTAAGAGGCTATCTGCCTAACTGCCATGTCCTCAAACCGGAGTTCACAGTCAAAGTCTCTTCCACGTATGTGAACTTATCCTTTCTGTACTCATCATCAAACCCCAGAACATCTACCTCTTGGCAGCCACTAACACTTGCTATCTCTTCCAGGCCAACATTTCTCAAAGGCTCACAGATGTGAACACAGGAGACNACTTCTCAGCAACGCTATCAGGAAGACGCTAATTCTGATTTTCATTTTTCAGCTGCACGTACGAAAAACTAAAACTCTAGTGGCTAGGGTGATGGCACGGTGGGTAAAATGCTTGTTATGCAAGCATGAGAATGCTCAGCACCCATGTGAGTGCCAGGCGGCTGTGCTGGTCTACCTGTAATTCTAGCGATCAGGAGGCAGAGAGAGGGTACCCTGGAGCAAGCTGGCTAGCTAGGCTAGATGANTCGATGAACTCTGGTTTCAAATTAGAGACCCTGTCTCAATATATAAGGGGAAGAATGATCAAGGAAGACACCAGTCACCANTCTCTGACCTCTATGACATGCATGTCACACACACAAGCACACGCATATGTGCCCCCACACAAGAACATACACATAAATATAACACACACATACACACATACACCAGACAGACAGACAGACACAGACATACAGAAAGAGAGAGAGAGAGAGAGAGAGAGAGAGAGAGAGAGAGAGAGATATATGGTACAGTGCAGATTTTAACCCTGGCAGTCCGGTCCCTGAGTCCACATTCCTAACCTCAACCAGGTCCTGCCTCACCACATAGCAACTGAGCCATCATCTCACCACAGTTAACATTCTTGAAGCCTTAAAGAATTGGAGTTTAAATTCCTTAAAGTTTAAGGAATTTGAAAAGACCTCACCTTTAAAATCTTGCTTTTAAAAAACACATTGCTTAGCACAAGGTTTCTACCTAAATGCCAGTCCTTAAGGCCAAGCTTCATACCNAAGACAAACAAATCTATAATGTTGTGTGTGTGGATACACANGTGGGTGGTTACGTATATATGCCCATTNACACATACTGCTTTCTGGGGAGGCTTAAGAAGTAGTGTGGCCTTGCTGGAGGAAGTACGTCACTAGGGGTGGGCTTTGAGAATTTAAATCCTCAAGCAACTTCCAGTTTGTGCTCTCTGCTTCCTGCTGTGGATCAAGATGGGAACTCTCAGCATCCAGTTCCTGCTGCCATGCCTGCTGCTTGCTGCCACACTTCCCTACCATGACAGACTCNTATNCATCTGAAACTNTAAGCNGAATAAAGCCTTNCCTCTATAAGTTGCCTTGGTCATGTTTGGCAGGGGAGGCTACCCACCACCCCCACACTTCCCCAGAGTGCTCTTGAGTAGGAGCAGTAGGAAATATTAGATAGAAGTATTTAGAGGCAGGGAGAAACATATAGAAAATACAAGATAGCCTCAGGAGGGCCTGGAACCTATTCCAACGGCCTCGACTGTCTCTGCCCTAGGGTATTTATAGGAATGCCAAGGGGTGGAGCACAGCCAAGCGCAGACCATCCCAGACACCTGCACTCAGGCCCGTGGTGCCGTCATCCTCTCTATGCAGACCTGCTGGGTAAACCCACCAGGAACCTGAAAATGGGCNCCCACACACGGTGCTTTATCCTAACAGTAGAAAGGTAACTAATACATTCTCTTACCATAAAAACGGGGAGGAGGAAGTGGGAAGATAGTTTTGGATACATTTAGGGCACTGAAATGACAATGCTTTGGTGGTCATGAGTGTGTACTTACTTCAAAATAGATCCAGTTTATAGGTTAAGTATCCTCAATGTCTGTACATTGATTTATTGACTAAGATCTTATTGATAAAGTACCTTTTTAAAAAGATGGCTGGGCCAGGAAGACAGCTTGGTGGGGAAAGCATTTGTCGTGCAGGCACAAGGACCTGAGCTTGGATCCCCAGAAGCCACATAAAGCAGGGCACAGTTGTGCTCATCTACAACCCTACAGCAAGATGGTTGTACAGAGAAAGAATCCCCACAAGCTCACAGGCCAGCCAGCAAAAACACCTTGTCTCAAACAGAAAGACAAGGACCCTGAGGCTGTCGCCTTATCTATACATGTGCACTACAATATGCCTACACCCCTGCTCACACCCATGTATACACACACACACACACACACACACACACACACACACACAGGGGGGGATATGTGATGATGACCTGACATTGAATGGGAAAGTGCCATTGAGAAAGGCATTTCACACTTCTTACCACTGGANTGGGGGAGGCTAGGAGAGAAAGGGAGAAGGGCTGGCCCCAGGAGAGCAGCGTCTACTAACTAAGGTCAGACATCATGAGTAAAGACTTCTGGGGGGCGGCACCATTCTCTCCTCCTCTAAGAGCTTTCCTGATGTTAGGTTTTATGCAGCTCTTGGTTCTCCGCCTCTTACAGCAGGGGCTTTATACACAAACAGCTTCTTCAAGCTGAAAACAAACTATTTCCCTCGGGATAAATAACCTGCGATTCTATCTTCTACCCTGAAGTAATCATTAACTATTATTTTCACAGTAAACAATGGTTAGAACCATTTACTGGTGAAATGGTAGCTAGCATGTTTTGTTGATTTCTTACAAATACCAAGAGAAATTGAATGCTTCTTGTGGCACACTGGTTGGGTTTTTAACTGCATCTAATTGAGTATGAGATCCTAGCTCTTTTCACAAGATGAAAATAATTAATGACAAACATATGTTGCTGTAATGTAGAAAAATCAACACTTTTATCATAATATTTTCTTTACAATAGACTTCCTCTCTAAAAAAATAGATTGAAACATTGACTAATTTAACTCTGAATTTGTAAGATGGATCTAGTGGCTAAATTACTCGCATGGCATCNATGAATGCGTCTTTGTTTAGAATTCTGAGAACTTACCTAGTTCCTTTCACACAGACTTCCATCACCACCACCATTGTTAAACCACCCAGTCTGCTTAGGAGTGGATCCCCTGAGAAAAAGTTCTACACTTGCAAAACGGAGTAATTTAATTCCAAATGAACCGCAGGTGGGGGAGGAGGTGAAATTTAATAATAATGGTAAAGATTATTTTATAACTTTAATTACGACTCCAGAGCACTTTAATAATGCTGAACAATGAATCAGAGAAAGCTGAAAGCAACAGAATGACTTTACTCTGTGAATCCAAAAGTCAGAGAATGTCGCAGATCCCGGGCTTCCAGCCACAGCGCACAGGCACATCCACAGCCAAGCTGCTTGAAAAGCAATTAACAGGACAGATTAATACAAAGTGGTCTCCAATACGAAGTCAATTCTGCAGTGATTTTATCTACCTCAGTGAGCTCAAAGATGAAGTTAACCCAAGAAAAAATAGCAAACACATCAGTCCTGGGCCAGGAGATCTGGGCTGTGACTCTAGTCACAACACTGGTCTCCTTTTCAAGTGCTTTGCCTGACCGAGACTTCAGATCCTCCCCTCTAACACAAAAGAGGGAAACTGAGTGTTCTAGAAATGGCTTCTAACTCCATTGTGATTTAAACCAAGAAATCTTTTTGTCCCCTGATGCTCACGATTGAACCCACAGCCTTGTGCAAGCTGAGCATATGGTCTACAGATGAGCTATCCCTGCAACAGGAAATTTGTTGTTGTTATTATTGTGTTGTTTTGTTTTGAGACAGGATCTCACTACATAGCCTGAGCTGACCTTGAACTCAGGATTTTCCGGCCTCAGCCTCCCAAGTATTGGATGTACAGGCATGTGCCACCACATTTAGCAAACAATTTTGTGAAGTAATTTTATCACCTTCCACATAGATTAATCTTGTTCAACAAGTTTTTCTTTGCTGTGTCTTTTCTATGGGTTCTTCATGGCCATTCTCTCTTACCATGTACCTGATGAAGAACTTGGGTTCCTTAACTGGGGTTTGCTGTAATCTGGACCATGCTGGTGGCTGCTCATGGTAGAACCCCACATGTCCCACTGCTCTCCTGCAAATGGGCATCTCATTCCAGAAATAGNTGTGCTTAAGTCTTTACTTTTTATTAGCATGACATATAAAAATGGAAAATACTGAGCAACAGGCATTTCTATTCAGATTGCTAGAGCCATGTCCGCACTCTTCTTCATTTTCCTGGGGCACTGCCCCTTCCCTGGGGGAAATACGGTATAGTGGCCTCCGACTCTGCCTACCTCAAGGGCTCTTTTCAATAGAAAGCCAGCCCTGGGCTCTGATGTATTAAGGATGTAGATCACTCCAGGTCTGCTTGTTTCAAGTTTCCTTTCCTTCTACTGACATGCACCTCCTTTCTCTCTAGACCTGTGACTCCCCTTCCCACAGGGCCACTGCATAAGGTGACCCTGCCACATGGAAGCTGCCATAGGTAAAATTCTAAGCAGCAGCTTTTCCACAGAAATCAGAGAACAGTACTGCCTCCTGAGTGTGAACATGTCTCTCCCAGGGATATAGACAGAAAAGACGGCTCAGCAGTTATGNACAGTTTGCACTCTTGTAGAGGATCTGAATTTGGTTCACAGTACCCACATGGGGCAGCTCACAATCACATGTAAATCCAGTTGGTGGGGTGTGTGTCTAACAACCTCTGGCCTCTATGGCCACCTGCACACATGTAACACAACCAAACTCACACAAGCATACATATAAATCCACATAAATAAATCTTATTTTTAAAACCTGAATTTAGGAAAATTTAATAAATAAAATGAAAACAGCAGCCTGGGCTGGAGAGATGGCTCGGTTGGTAACCTGTTACATCGACAGGAATATTTGAATCTGGATATCCAGAATGCATGTAAAAGCACAGGGGTGGTGGCAGGCCCCTGTAATCCTAGTGCTGTGTGTGGCTCAGCAGCTGTCTCTTATACACATCTAGATGTGTATAAGAGACAGGATGCATACATGTACATTGACACACACATTCACACACACAGACATGAACACAGACACACACAAATGCATTATACACAGACATGGGGACACACACACACACACACACACACACACACACACCAGCACCCACATCTAGCAGGAAGGGAGAAGTGCTCCCCGGTATGGTCATCGAGGAAAGAGTCTTGCCACTAGCCATTACAGCTGCATCAGCTGCAACAGTGAGTGTCGTACAGGCAGAGCAGGTGTCTCAAAGCTGTGTCATTTCTGAATCTAGAAAGGAGANTGTGAATTGAAGATGNAACCTCGCTCAATATCATATTTGAGCGTAACAGCAATTAGGCACTTTGAATATAATTTGAGCTGAGCACTCAAGGCTCTTTCTTTAGACTAAATATAGCTGCAGAAAACATATTTTCGAAAAGTAAAATAACACCCTCTGCTCATGAGCACACAGTTGCAAAGTAAGCCTGTCTACTTCTGGGGAACTCAGACAAACATGGCTGATTCCACATTGCAGCTTAAAAACANTCCTTATCCGTGGGAGAAATTAGAAGCTAGCTTGGATGGAGGTTAGGTACTAAATGATGCTTTAAATTTGTCCCTGCCTCCCTCCCTCTTTCTCTCCCTCCCTCCCTTCCTTTCTTTAATGTGTATGGGTGTTTTGCCTGCATGTATGTGTACCACATGCATGCAGTGCCTGAAGAAGCCAGAAGAGGGCATCGGATTCCCTGAGACTGGAGTCACAGACAGCTGTGAGCNGCTATGTGGGTGCTGGGAATCAACCTGAGTCTTCTGGAAGATCAGCCAGTGCTCTTAACTGCTAAGCCACCTCTCCAGTTCCATAAATGAATTTCTTAAAAATAGCTACTAATTTTAGAAAGATTGTTTTTTAATAACCAGGAAGAAAAAGGGCAGATAACATTTGTTTTCCTTCATNATCTCAAGGAATTTGGGAAAAAATGGTTTCACATGTCCCATCCCTGTCAGGAAAGTACAAGGAAGAAAGGTGGTTACATACATGGGCTTCCATTTCTTGCTCAGAGACTGAGCACAGTTCAAGGGCCACTTCCCACTGATTGGTACTGGCTGTCCCAGCCGTTATAAAGGATTCCAAATNTGCAGGGAAGGGTGCTGGCATTAATTATTAGCAATGCCTGTATGGATGCTATAGGTGCAGAACAGCAGCAAGAATATACAGGTATTTGCCATCNCTGCACCAAGCCATCTCTAAAGTTTCTTCCAGCATCTAGTATCTTCCACATTTGAAAGACCTACCCATACTCTACATCTCTTGAGACACCCTTCCTTGTACATTATCCACAATATAAGCCTTTGGGGGCTGGCAAGGTGGCTTAGCAGGGAAAATGTTTGCCATACAAGCCTGAAAACCTGAGTTCGATTCCCAGGACCCACATAAAAGCAGAAGGAGAAAGCCAAATCTAGATAGCTGTCCTCTGACCTCCACACATATGCCTTGGCATGTATGTGCCACCCCCCACATCGTATACACACATAATTTAAAAAAATAAAGAGCTGAAAGAAAATGTGTGTGTGTGTGTGTGTGTGTGTGTGTGTGCGCGCGCCCTCATGCTTCAGTGATTTCAGATGGGTTCTGTTTCTTGCAAGTAAATAAGATCCTGACTGAGTCAAGTGAATTTGTTCAGTTTCCCCAGGTCTATATTGCTAAGGGGAGAGGGAGAGACAAGAATTGGTGGCCCATTAGAGATTTAATGTTTCCAGAAAGGCCAAATTAATATGCAAACCCTTTTCATAAAATATTTCTTTCTGTGAACCACATAAACATCATGGAAATAGATGAAGTAAAACAAATTTGGTTCCTTAAAAATCTATCTTAATGATAGCTGCACAAACAAATAAGAAANGAATTTACATCATAACCATGCATCTCATGCATAGCCACCCTGGAGTTTGGGCTGCAAAAATCCCCAAAATGTGGCTTCCATCTGCTNTTCACAAATCACTAAAAATCTCAGATGGGAAAGCCTTTAAAATTGACTGCAGGGGGCGAAGATGCCAGTGTCTGTCTCCTGAGCATGACTCTAAGGCTTCAAAATTGTCTGGTTGGCATATGAAGAGTTCATAAAACCATGATTAAATAAAGACACCAGGAAGTGCTCAGGGGAAGCCCATTGAAACACTGCTCTGAACCTCCTCGCATGAAGGCAAAGCGATATGAAAGTCAGGAGAAAGAATGCTTTGAAAAGACAAAGGGGTTTTGTAGGGCTTGGATTTTCATGGAAGCCCTCTAAATCTGGCATGAACATGAGATCANTGGGGCTAAGGCAGAAGAATTGAAAATTCAAAACCTGCCTGACTTCAAGGCCAGCCTGGGCAACTTAGCTAGACTCTATCTTAAAATAAAAAATATAAAGAGGGCTAGGAAATAGTTAAGTGGTACAGTGATTGCCTGACTTGTGTATGGCCCTGGATTTAGTCCTAGTGCCACAAAAGAAAGAAGAAAGGAAGAGGGTAGGGTAGGGAAAGGGAGAAAGGGGAGGAAGAAGGAGGGGGTAAGGAAGACAGAGTGAGGGCAACCAGTTGTGTGGCTCACACTTGTAATCTCAGTACTTGGGAGGCAAAGGATTGCAGAGTTCAAAGCCAGCCTACACAGCAAGTTCCAGACTAGCCATGGCTATAGAATGAGCTCTTGTCTCAACAGAAACAATGGGGGTGGGGAACGTTAAGGAGAAATACTGTTGAGGTGCCCTTAAGCACCCAACCCAGTAGAAAGCAAAGTAGGCAGATGTGGCTTACAAGGGTCAGTGTCACAGCTGACATCACAAACTCACAAACCGTAGGAAACAACTTGTCTATTCTTTCACTGCTGCAGGTTTTTCCAGTGACTTTTCCACACACCATCCCCTCTAGTTTGCTCCAAACCACATCTAACGCTTGTTCTCCAAAAAGATAGCCTCTGGTGTTTTTCCAGGTTGTCAATTTTTAAGCGGACCAGATGCCTCAAAAGAGAGACAGGGCTGATGAGGTGGCTCAGCAGATCAAAGCATCAGCCATGCATGCTGATGACCTTGGTTCAATCCCTGGAACACACATAAAAAAAAAACCAAAAAGGTGGTGTGGATCTGCAATCCCAGCTCTTATACGGCGAGATAGGAAGTGAGGACTGACTGACCCAGAAGCTTATGGGCAGAGAGGCAGAAATAATAAGAGAGACCCTGCCTCAAAAGCAAGGTGGAAGGAGAAAAATTACTTCCAAAAGCTGTCCTCTGATCTCCATGCTCATTGTGGCACACACATGCACACACACACACACACACACACACACACGTGCACACACGCTCATGCGTGCACGCAATGCATCCATACATACTATTATTAATAAAATTTTTCATTAAAAATTTTTAAAAGGAGGTATTGGAACACTGAGAGGGAGGGGTTACATGGCTTACTAGGTAATGGGACAGCCTTTGCAAGTGAGTGCCTTTGTAACCGATAGGTTCTAACGTCGCTCTCCTTTGATACTGACTTCCTTGGACTCTAGCCTCTCTGGGTGCCTTAGATGAGTTTCAGTAAGCAGTCTGGAGAGAGGCAATACAGTCTTACTCTTAAATTTCAGAAAGCAGAGGGTCTTGTAGAAGATAGGTAATTCATATGTGACCATCATTGAGTTCACTGGTGACCAGTGATGTCAGTGGACACCATTTGGAGTGTCTGTCCCTTTCTTCAGTGAATGCCCTCATCCTGCAAACAATAAGTTTGGTCACTACCATCCCCTTCTGCTGNCTGGCACATGAGCCTCANGGGAATCCAGTGACTTTTGGTCCCACAGCGATCACATTGTCTGGGGCCACACAGAATTTCCAGCAGTAGTTGTTGATTTTTGTGACGTGGACCAAGAGGAAGTCCTCAGACAAACATAGAGGAGAGGACTGAGGAAGAATGAAAATGAGAAACTGTGGGGAGAGATGGAGTGGAGTGGAGAAACAGGGCAGAAGCAGGGCTGGCTGCCTGTATTTGTCCACTTTTGTTACTACAGTCTCTGAAGCAGGCTAATGGCGTAAAGAAAACAGGATTAGTTAGTCACAGCACTTGAGGCTTTAGGACATGGCACCAGTAAGCCATTTGGCTCTAGCAAAGGCTGTATGGTATGAATTCAACTACAAGGAAGAGATCACATGACCAAACAGGAAGCCAGACAGTGATTCCGAATTGGGTCTGTTCCTGCAAGAGCAGGAGTTTACAGAGAGCCTCTTTAATCTCTCCAAGGCAGTGCACTCACCCAGAGCTACCTACTGTGTCTCACCTTTTTTTTCTTTTTTATAAGCATATATTAACTGTACAAAATAATGGGTTTTATTATGAAATGTTTGTGTGTGTGTGTGTGTGTGTGTGTGTGATATTCACCCTCATTACCCTCTCTTGTTCCACTTCCTGCTGCTTCTCCAGTCCCCACCTTTTAAAGGTCCACAACACCGACTCCAACACCACCCCTTAAAGCAATAGGCTTCCCATATATGAACCCTTGGGGAACTCACTCAACCCATATCTAAACCACAGCAGTGGCCCTGGATTTAACGGTTTTCTCACCAAACCCAGCTGTAGCTCTTCTGGGGTTCTACACTGCATACTTCAGCCTTCCGGTAAAATCCCTTGCAGAGCTAGCCTGACTGTTGCTAGCTGCCAAAGACTCCCTGCAGAGAAGAACACCATCCATCGGAAGCATATATATATGCAAACCATGCCTCCCATCCCTCCACGGCAGGACTCTTCTCTACCACAGGATTGTCTAGTCAGCTGAAATCCATTTGCTTTATTTTCATTTTTCTCATGTTGTAGTGGACTTGTTNAGGAGAGTCCCAAATAGTCCATAACATAAAAAATGATACTTTCTCCTCAAGACACTAAATGTGGTTTATTTCAGGTTGACAGGCAGCCTTCGGCTGATGCTTCTGACCACTGTGGGGCAGCAGCTGGGAGAAGGCATTTTCTGCTCATTGTGCTCCTGTCCTGGGGACAATGGCACCACATAACCAAAGAGCCCCAGAGGCATAGGCCTGGAGTGGATGTGACATTTATGAAAGTTCACAGGCTCAGATTTCTCTACTTTGTGCAATTTTCTTTTAGCTNTTTTCGCCCCTTGACATCAGCGCTTCTGAAGCAGAGCCTGCAAACAGGCAGAACACAGGCTTGAACCCAGCTCTCTCCATACCTAACATGCGATCTTGGCCAAGTCAGTTTACCTGTGCCTTACACACATGCTTAGGTCAAAGAACAACCCGAAGGAGTCAGTTTTCTCCTTCTACCATGTGGGTCCCTAAGACCCAACTCCAGCAAATGCCTTTATCCACTAAGCCATCTCTCCCATCTCANTCCTGCTTTTCAGGATTATCTGGGGAAATGGGAAAGTAGCTGTGAAAAAGGCCTAAGGCAAGTTACTCGAACAAAACAAGCTTTAAATAAATGATTATCCCCGGCTAATAATAGCTTCACCGTTTGGCAGGGTAGGTTGAGCCTTGCAGATTTATTGTTGCATTGAAACCTCACAGTGACACTACAGAGAAGGGACCCTTAAAATCCCATTTTAAAGCTGAAGCTATGGGACAAGAGGTTAGTAACCTAGGCCTGAGAGAGGAACATTTGCACCTGTATGGTCAGATTGGAGAGTCAGGGGCCAGATATTTGACAACTGTGAAAAAGCTTTCTGCCCATGCATTCTGGAGCACCCAAAATGCCAGTGTGGGCAAAGACTTCACCACCTTCCATTCTGAGTGTCACGGTGTCAAGGTTTTACATTTTGTGGCATGCATGATCAGATAGCTTAGATTCACCTGGACAACCATGGGTTTCCACTTTGGAGATCTGCACAGAAGCATTTCCTATAGCATTGCATGGCCGATTCCCTGATGAACGGGGGACACTGCCATGGTCTTTCTCGGTGGTTTCTAGTAGAAAAACTAGTTATGTTCTGAAAATAAATCGATGTTACTGGGTACCAAGTGCTTACAGTTATTTGATATATTGTAATTCCCCAGTAACACCTTGAGTAATTCATTATTCCCAAGCATCAGTCAGGGTTCCATCACAGACAAGACAGAGCAAACTTAAGTGGGAAGGGGTTTACNAGGGACAGCACCTGGCTTAAGGAATTTGTTGAGAGGCTGAAAAATATCTGGCGGAGACAAAGTTTTACCAACATCATATCAAAGACATCACAGCAAGCAGACACACAGGAGCTGAGTGGTGGTATACCTCTGTAATCCCAGAACTTGAGAGGCTAAAGTAGGTTCAAGGTCAGTTTGGGTTAAATAGTGAGATTGTGTCAAAACAAATAGAGAGGAAGAAGAGGAGGAAGAATAGAAGGAGAAGAGAAAGAGAATGAGGATGAGGAGCAGGAGGAGGAGGAGGGGGAGCTGCCACACAGCCATGCCCATGGCTTGCTGGAGAGAGTACAGGTGTAGAAGGTAGGCCTATGTTGCTGGACATCATGGTAGTGTGTCTCACTGGCCTACCTTCACTCAAATTCAAATCCTTATTATAATGAAGCCACATAAATAGGATGTTGGCATTCTAGCTTCAGAGGCCAAGGAAGACATACTGGGAAAGTAGAGGAAACAAAGTCTCCACTGGTGGCTTGCCATCAACATGACTCCTGAGCCTGTGCCTTTTCCACAGCACCATGCTGCTCACTTGCTTCACCCCCTGTCTGTCTGACTGTCTCACTGGCTCTCAACAAGCATCCCAGACCTACTGAATCAGACCATCTGGGACCCGGACAGTCCACCTCTTCATCTTGTTTTTTTCACCCTGAGCTCACAGCTTTCCACCACCTCCACATTCAGGCTACTCTCCTAAGCACTCCAGCCTGCCTCTTCTCTCACTGCACCCACTTCCTAGTCAGCTTCTCTAAGCCTTTGTTTTCAAGGATACCCCAATAATTCCAGGAGCTTTCAGCTTTCTGGTCAAGCATCCCAGAACTCTGAAGTCAATCCCAGTATCCCCCAAAGTCAGACTATGTCAAAGATAAGCAGTACTAGGAACCTAGAACTAAAAGCCTGCCCTGCTCCGTAGCACCCCTGCCAGTTCTCNTGACACATGTGAATCACGGCTCTGGTGGCATTCTCTTGGCCCACTGTGATCACCGTGTGCTTACTGTAAGCATTCCTTCTCTTTCTCCCAATCCACTCTCATCTGATGCTACATGTAGAATCGTCCCCAGTATACACATGGCATCAGCAGGGCAATTACTGACACAGTCTCCAAAGGTGCTAGGAGGAGCATGCAGAAGAACCGGCTGGGGATTCAGTTCTACTCTCNCCCAGTTTCTGAGATCAAACAGGGAGACATTATTGAGGGTAGCCCAGGATGGCAGGGGTGGCTACAGTCATACCTAACACAAATCACACCGTGTCCTGGCTATAAATTCCTCCAACAGCAGGTGTGTGCTTCAGAGGCATAGCTTCTGTAATTAAAAAAGTGACATTTTAATGGATTATGCAAATCAGCTAAGGTTCTAAATCATAAACATCCTGCCTTAGAGGGAATGGAGAGTGCAGGCCAAGCAAGGAGAGACGGCATAAACACCATGAACGGTTTACTGTTCCTTCCGACCTTTTTATACCTGGCTGTGAAACTGAACATTAACCTTCACATCCACAGTGGCCCCTTTCTGCTGCCTAACAAAGGCAATAGTTCATCTTTGTAATAACATGTGAGCTGGACGGACTCTGTACTCCTCCAGCATCTCAAATGGTATCTAATGTAATCCCATTAGCACTGGAAATAAAACACACTTTTTAGTAACAGAGTGTGGAATGAGAATATGAGGGAGCTCTCTGGATGTCAAATGCATGTATAGAAANGAANGTGGGGTCTATGCCATACCATTCTGAATGTCCATGACCTCATCTGATCTCAGAGGCTAAGCAGGTTTGGTCTAGTTAGTACTTGGATGGGAGAAACCAAAGCGGAGAAAAGATGGGTTTAGAATTTTCCTGTTTGCAAATCACAGACAAGAAGTTTGAAATCTTCTCTGCAAAAACCTAGATAGTAAGGCAGGAGGCCTGTCTTTAAAGACTGTGGGAAGGTAGACCTGCCAATAGGTCTTGCAAATACAATGCAGTGGGTGCAAAAAGTTCCAGAACATTGTAGGGACCAAGTAGATAGGAACTCTTATCATGGAGTGGCAAGATGACAGAGCAGAGAACATAGCCCACTGGTCTCACTTCAAAACACAAGTCATCCCCCTTTAATTGATATTTTGCAGTTGGTCCCTCCCCATCAAAAGAGATGANAGAACCAAAGAGCTGGAAGGAAGCCATAGGGACCAGATGTTCTGATCCTCTCATTATATACACAAATAAGTTAAATGACTTGCCCAAGATCAGAGAGCAAGAAAATGGGCTAGCCTTAGATAGAATCCCAGGCCCCCAACATCATGCATTCTCTTTTTATTTAGACAACAAGAAGTTCCCAAAGACATTTAAAGAGGTTGTAAGAGATGTCCTGGGTCCTCTATAGATATATCTATTTTTCCTATAGCTAGGTGGCATGGCATGGTCAATTAACAAATAGAGGAAGAGTAGGCTGAGTGTAGGTGTGGTGCAGGTGCACAGGGAGGGATTTCAGCTCTATCTGGGTTGTGAGAGAAAAGCATTTCCACAAAGTCTGGGATAGGTAGAAAGGATGATGGCCCTTAACAGACATTCAAGTGTAATTTCTCAAGCCTGGTGCTTGGTACATTATACCAGCAGCTATTAATGTTCACCTATCCTCTTTGCTCTATAAAGAGCAAAGTGTAGCAATTTATTTCTGCTCCTCTTCCTGCCTCTGCTCCCTCTGAGGTTAGGAGTCTAATGGGCAGTAAAACGAAAAGGGGAAAGAGCAGCAGCCAGCACTAGTGGCTCCCCACACATGCAGCCACTGTGCCTGGATGGGAAAATTTTAGTAGCATCTCGCAGTGAGTTATTGGAATGGGCTTACTCAATACCCAGTGCAATTCCCTTCCAGCATGCAGAAACTGGAAAACCAAATCAGAGCTGCCCCATGCTCCTTAGCAGCCTGGGCAGTAGAGGTTTTNTGAGTTCTATCAATAGGTNTATGGACAAGATTTTGTTTCAGGACTAATGGAGTATATAGCATTATGATGCAGGACTCAATACATTCATCTGACTCCTGGGGATCATAGTTGCTGCAGCAGCACATTCTGGAAGCCCTCGCTATGGGAACAGCTTCATGATCATACAGACATAGCTGCATCTGGGGTAGCACAGTTTTACAAGATGGTTTTGAAAGTTATTTCTGAAACTCCAGCTTCAATTCTGCTCCAGTTCTCCAAATAATTTAGTGCCAACTTCAGTATTAGTGTTTATAATATATCTCATTCCTACAGTAGACTCAACTGTCTGCAGCCAAACCCCAACAGAGCCTTTTAACAATGCAAAACAATTTCATTTGTAGCAAG
Source organism: Neotoma lepida (assembly GCA_001675575.1). NCBI lineage: Eukaryota > Metazoa > Chordata > Mammalia > Rodentia > Cricetidae > Neotoma > Neotoma lepida. Next base: position 262,769 of record LZPO01087219.1, on the reverse strand, counting down.
CTCTAGTTTGTAAAAAACACATGAAGAAAAAGGAACTAATANTTCTGAATTCTCACTCTGTTCAAGGTATCATATGATTAAAGGCTGAAAAATACCTGGGAAGGCAGGCATGAGTGTTGCCCGGTTCACAGATAAATACTTGGGATATACAGCTGGCAAGCTACTACCAAGATATCCCAGAAACTACACACACACACACACACACACACACACACACACACACACACCTGTCTTCACCAACAGAATCATTGAGCTGACTTTAAGGACAGTACTTTGCTACTCCCAGGCAACCATTGACTAAGAAGAGAAAAGTCCTAGATGCACACTTGTGTTGCACAATGATGTTTTGGTCACTAATGGACTATATATGACAATGGCCTCATAGGATTAGCCTGCCTGGTGACGCTGTAGTCATCTTAGTTTAAGTTGCTGATGTTCACACTATAGAAACCTTGCTCTTGTCAGACTGTATCCCCCTCTTAAAGGGCCATGTAACTGTAACTTTATTATTCCTCTCAGGAATGCCCCAACAGCCCATTGTAAATTGCTCAAATTTCCAACATAAAGAACCAAATCAAGACCTTCAAAGTTCTCATCTTGTTGTATCAATTCATCTTAAATAATATCATGCTCCTTATCCACCCCTAATTAAGACCCTCAAACTCTCTTAAACAGCCAGACTTCATTCTCTACTCTCTGGACACTTAGATTCCACCACAGTTGTACTCCTCATGAGTGCTCCAAGCTTGAGGCCCAGCCTTGTCCTAGCAGCTGACCATCTGCTGAGATCTGACTCAGTTTCCATTCTTCCCTCCACCTTGTTTTTCATACTTAGACTACCAGCAGTTTAATACAGCCCTAGAGTGAACNGCTTAGGAGTTTGATAAAGAAAACTAAACAGGACTGGGCCCNACTCCCTTCAAAGGCTCCCAACCCTTGGGAGCCTCCAGGCACAGTAGCCTCTGTATTCACCTGCACCACTGCTGGGCCCTGGTTCAGGGGTTGGGAACTACTGTGACAAGCCACACTCTGACCTCAGTCGGCTGCAGAAAAGCATTTGTTCACAAGCCTGACAAGCTGTTCAGTGACAGAACCCACAGTGCACACATACACACACACATACACACACACACACATACACACACACA
>LZPO01087219.1:234742-248835 GCA_001675575.1 Neotoma lepida | reverse complement strand
ATGTTGAAAACACAAAATGGATTTGTTGGGGGAAAGTGCGTGCTTCAGCTGTTGCTTGCTTCAGTTGGGATGTAGATGTACCTCCAGATTCAAAACTTGGTACATCCACGGAAACAAGCAAACAGGAAAGGCAATTCCTCACTCTCTGCTGGTTGGAATGTTATGGACTGAGTAGGTTGAACTCTTCTTCCCACANACCCCAAGTTAACTTCACCCCTACACCATCCTATAAACTCCCTTCCTCTTTGGTCTTACAATATATTGTAGTGCCATAGGAGCCCAAAGGAATCAAAAGCACTCTGTCACTGTTGATGGCCAGGGAATATAACACCTTGTATGTGCCCTGCCATTGACAGCAAGTGCCTCAAGATTCTTGTGATCCCCTGCTCATCTATTCAAATCACATGGATTCGGTGACTATGACGAATCAGACACTGAGCCAGACATCAAAGCCTCAAGTATAAATGGTCTCAGTTCTCCACAATCTCAGACTCCAATTGAGGAGACAGGCACTTATTCCATTAGCTATTGTGCAATACAATAAAAGACATGACAGGAATAAAGTGAAAAACCCCCAAACCACTGAGAAGGAGCTGGATGGTTCTATTTGCTACATAGTACCAGGTTCTTGCCATTTAAAACATAGCATTAACTGTGGGCATACTGTACAGCCCATTAGAAACGCAGAATCCCAGACCCCATCCTGGAAGGGCAATCTGCATTTAGTGTTGGTGACTCATAGGCATATTAGAGTTTAAAGAGCATGCCATTAAATGGCAAGGATAAGACAAACACCTGAGTCCCCTGCTCACATTCCTAATGGCAGCTGCCACTAACATATGCCAGAAATAATTGGGAGAAGCCATTTCACTTCTGTATAAATTCTCATGGATACAGGATTTAGAAATGCTGGCTACTAAAACTAAGCAGTTCCAGCAACTCCCACAGGAGAAGCAACCCCTTCAGAGCCTTAGCTTTGGATGAAGAGAGACAAGGACAATCCACCCTCCNAACATTTCTTTTCAACAAATGTCTTAGGCTGGGGATGTAGCTCAGTTGAAGGTCACTTGCCCAGCACATACAAAGTCCTAGGTTTCAACTCCACTACCCCGGCACCACATAAAGTGGGTGTGGTGACCCATCACCTACAATCCTGACACTGGTGAAATAGAAGCCAGAGAATTAGGAGCTCAAGGTCATCCTTGGCTACACAGTGAATTTGATGCTGGCTGGACTATGTAAGGCTCTGTCTCCAAAAATAAAAATAGATAAATAAATCAGCTTGTGGGCTCAACTGATTCTTCCACCTCAGCTTCTTGGGTTGCTGGGGTTACAAGTGTGCTTCACCACATCTGCCTTCTCCCTCCCCAGCCCGTGCTGCATTCTTGGCTGCCTAACCACCCAAGTCCTGTGTTGTACTATTCATGATAAAAAATGTTAATGGCCAAAAGTAAGACTGGAACCCCGCTCTCCTGGCTTGGNCTGGGAAGACACGAACTTACTGACTAGTTAGGAACACTGACTCCAGAGTAATGGCCTTGAATNCAAACTTTGGCACTTACCATCTGCCCATGAGACTCAGGGCAAGTCACACCCCCTCTCTGGGTCACTCAATTCCTCTTTCTGGGAAGATAATAGTGCATGGTTGCCTAGATCACTGTCCTAACAACAGCCAATAAAGTTAGATGCTATGTTACTTAAACTGTTGTAGCAGATCCTGGTCAGCCGATCACCAGATCCATTTTCCTTCATTCCTGAGAACACTTATTATAGATGGACTACATTTTCCAGACTGCCATCCTATTTGGAGTGGCCATGGAAAGTCCTGGCCACTGAAACATAGTTAGAAGAGAGTCACCACTTCCAGGCCTGGCCTAATAAGATCTCCTACATGAACCTCCATTCTCTTCTCCCATTTGCCATCAGATATCAGTATCCAGGGTCACTTGGAGAACCATGGATAAAGATGGCAGCAGTTCCATCAGCCTGGGTCCTGAATGACTATGTGGAGCAAAGCTATGTCACGTTCTTTATAATCACTGTCATTATTGCCTAGGAAATTTGATTACTGTAATGTGGGAGATAAGTTCCTTGTGTGTTGTTAGGGAACACAGATTTGTGTCCCTCAAAACTTATATGCTGTGCCCCTCCCAATGTGGTGGTGTTAAGAGACAGAGCCCATGGGAAATAATTAGGATAGGATTGTGTCATAAGAGTAGGGCCCTCATGACAGGATTAGCATCTTTAGAAGAAGCAAGAAAGTGATGTATTCCTCCTCTAAGTCCTTGCCTGATTTATCCTGGGGAAAGATCATATAATCCCATAGCAAGAAGACCACTGTCAGGAGCAGAAACCTTTACATTTGAATATGAAATGTCTCCCATGTGCTCATGTTCTTGAACACCTTGTCCTGGCTTGGGGATGCTGGTGGGGGTACTGTTTTGAGAAACTGTAGAACTTATGAGACGGTATGGCTCTTGCAGTGGGTTGCTGGTGGAGGAACCATTTATCACTGGTGAGGATTATCACTTGGCTCCAGTTCTGGCTCAGCCTTTCTGCTTTCTCCTGAACACTGTGATGTGACCAACTGCAAGCTCCCACTGTCACAGCTAAGCCACTTAAGTCACCATGTCCTCCCTGTCATGACAGAACTGTGAGGTAAAATGGACCCCNCCTCCCCTAAGTTGCTTCTGTCTGGTATTTTGCCAGAGCAATGAGAAAAATAATATAGAAAGCTCTTCCCAGGAAACAACCATGCCAGCTCCCTGACAGCTTGCAGAACTGTGCAAAATAAGTGCCCACTGCTTGACCACCCAGTCTATGATATTTTATTATGATAGCTCAAAGTGAGACATGAAGTCAGACATTTCAGAATACACCTGTTATAACGGCAAGTAGCACATAAACAGAGCTAGCCAGTACACATTCAAATTACTCACAGTTCACCTCACAGGGTTCTTGTGAGAATTTAATAGCATCATTAATGGGAAAATGTAAACTTTGAAGTGCTGTGCAAGTATTTGGAGAAACAAAGAAGAACATTGGATTCAGGAGTCAGGACCCAATTCAAATCCACTGTGGCATGTAAGCTGAGTGATCCTGCATAAAACACACTCTCTGATTGGGTGTAGAAAACTGAGATGCAAATGGCTGAGTACCTCAGGCAGCAAGACAGATTCTTAAAGATGAACATGTTTGAAAAGTAAAGGTGATTGTTCTAGAAGCAGTCTATAAAACTTGGTGGTTAGGAACCAGTCTTTCTGAGTTGGACTCTTAGATCTGCTCTATCCTGGTTAGTAACCTTAGACACGTTAATTTGTCTTCTGTGCCTCAACTTCCATACCCATTAAACTGGGACAGTGATAGAATCTCCCTTGCATTGATAGTGTGAGTAGGGAATGAATGCATAANACAAAATCTGATACAGAGTGGGTAATTAAGAAATGTTGCTAACTTCATATCAAGCAGGACATATTTATCCAATATTTCCTGTTTTGCCCATCTTGGCCTTCTTTCCCATTAAACACACAGTATTTGATAATTCTGTTTTTGACAACTAAAATGTCAGGCTCAATCTTCTGGCTGTCCTAAATCAATTTTAATTTAGGGAAATGTACCTTTGATGGGTTGTGTCACATTCTGGAATGTGAGTAAGCCACAGGAGGATAAGTAATTATAATAAAAGTCTAATTCATTTTCTTAGCACTACGTTTGAATATGTGTGNAACAAATATCATAGATTCACAACTGTGAAAGTGGATCAGAACTAAAGCCTGTGTTTACCAAGCCATATAAAAACCAGGCATTTTCTGAAAATCAAAGTCTTTGTTTACCAATGAGAAAGTCAAGGTCCCGAGATGTTAAGTGACTAGGTCAAGATCACATCTCATGAGATGACACTCATGCTAAGATGGATCCGAGTTCTCAGTACCCTATTGTTGGACCGTACTGTCATTCTTCCTCCATGGACAGCAACAAAAAGACTGGAGACAGGGGAAACATTAACAAGGAAAAGGAGAGGAAAAGAAAAGAAAGATTTCNGAAGATTATTCTAGAAGGCTCAACTTCCAAGTCTTAACCGCATGTAAGGCAAAGTTCTTATCATCAAATCTCCCATTTGATCCTAGTTTATGTGTGGATCATCATGTCTTTTCTTAGCCTTTCACCCATCGAGCCACAACCCTTCTAGGAGTTCTCAATCCTGATAGTAAAAAGGGAGAACTACATGGGGAAACTCATGAGAAATAATGATGCTTGGGTAAGGCTACTTAACCCTCATAAAGGAGGATGAGACCAACTGTTACTTTCTTGAGTGTTCTCAAGTGAGTCCAATGAGCATTCATGCTTGTAAACCAATGCTCAGCTCATTTCCAAGAGCAGAGTGGGGGAAAATACAGCTGCCCAATTGGAAATTCCAGAGTGTTACAGCCTGTCCTCCAAAAATCTCCTTGGTGTGCACTCATTCAGTAAACACACAAGGTCTCTGGGTGCTAGGTGCTAAGTGTACAAAAGTGCTAGACCATGGCTCCTATTTCCGGGGTTCATTTTCTTACAAATGGCTTCCATCTAGTGGGCCAGATCTCCTGTTCAGTACCTTACACCTTCCCATGAGGCCCTGACTCCTGCAAAGCAGTGATCGTAATCCACAGGANTGGTGCAGATGACCCACAGGTGGAGCTGAGATGTGGCAATGATTTCGTGTGCCTCTCAAGTGCACCAGCCCTTTCTGAAAGCTGATACCTAAAGTCTGACACCTAGCAGAACGAGTAACCTTCTTGCTATTAGATAGTATCTTTTCCCCAGCAGCAGACCTCCTAAAGACCAAGGCAGAGTGAAGAAGTGCAATTTATTACAGCTGAGTGAATAATCAATCGCTATGGAGATCCACATAACACTTCTTGATATTCATCATGTACGGGCCCTGTTGAAAATGCCAAAAGCCACTTGCTTTCATGGGTCCATAAAGCATTTGATGGTAATGTAGTGGCTCACATAAATGAGACTGTTAAGAACTGATGGGCTAAAGGAAGTCTTGGCTCGAAGAAGGCTGAGAATACCTTCTCTGTCTTTCACAGTCAGGTTTTACAGTACACCCAAACACCACCAGAAACTGAGTTTTGAAGGCAGCTCCTTAGCTGCTGTTCACAGACTTTTTTTTTTTTTCAATCTGGAAAGACCTTGACATTTGAAGTATGGTAGAAGACTTGCTAGATATGGGCATTGATGCAAATAATGACTTCTCCGTCCTGAAATGACAAATAAGAAGGTCTCATGGTGACTCGACCATCAATGATTGCTTAAGAGACTCTAATAAAATATTATTCTGAATATAATATCTCTTTTACAAAGACAACTGGCTGTAAGTAGTGTAGTTTAACACATAAATTATTTGCATAAGTAGCTAATTTTTATGTCACCTAGCAGCACCTACAGGGGATTTCCTCTCAGTTTAATTTGCTAACCCAAAGTCTCTCCTAGCCTGAGTTTCCCCTAACCTTCTCTGGCAAGTTACAGGAATTGCTGAGCCCCATACAGGCTGAGTGAGAACTTTTTCACTAAATTATACTGCAGCGCCGCCCCCCCCAAAAATGTTTAGCAATAACAAAGCAAAACCAAGTATGACTCCAAAGCCAAGCTTCAAAGACACAGATTCTAGAAAACTTCATGATTCCACAGGGCAAGGTGACAAAATGACCAACACTAACCTCTTGGTCCAACTTTTTCAAGGGGCAGGTTGTGCGNAGATAGGACGTCCTTACCCATGAGAGTACCAAGGGCCCCACACTAGAAAACTAAGTCTAGGAGTGGATCCAATGGTTTAAGGTGCTGGGCTATGGGTGGCAAAAAAAAGAGGTCATATCTGCACCAGGCCAGGGCAACATCAAAGTAAAGGGGTTAAAACAAGCCACCTGTCCTGGGAGATGGGAAAAGACCCAAGCATCTTGAAAAGAAAGCAGGTAAAGGAGGTTGATCAATGGCCTTGATTGGAATCTGAGGCTGATGCTTCTTCAAACCCAGGAGGGGCATGGTGCATGTCTACTTATTTTAAAGATGCAGGAGAAACAAAGTGTCACAGTGAGATGGGGCACCAAAGGAAAGAATGTATAATACAATTATAATATAAATCCTAGAGTAAGGCTGGAAGCAAGAAGATACAGCCACCAATGCCCTTACTCATAACTTCACCNCAAAAGAAGACTCCAACAACAAACCTGCAGCTAATATTTTTAAACATGATATTAGTATATGTTAGNTGTACAGAAAGATGGGTTTCACTGTGACATTTTCATATATGAATACAATAACAGTTTGATCACATGTACCCTCCTTTCACCCCCTACCCCAGTCCTCTTCTTCTTCCCTACACGTGAAAGAAGGCATGTGATACTTGTCTTCCTAAATCTGGCTTAGTCTAACATGCTCTCCAGATCCATCGATTTTCCTGTCAATGGCACAGTCTCACTCCTTACAGCTGAACACCATTGTGCCCATATACACGACATTTTCTTTGTCTGTTCATGTACTGCTGCNGCTAACACTTACGGGATGCTTGCCTCTGCCGGGCACTGTACAAAGCCCCATCTCATTCTCACAACTCTTCAAGGAGAGACTACATCATCATCATCATCTCAGCATTGGACAGCCAAGTTGCATTGGAGAGGTCTAAGTGGCTGGCCAAGGTCGCTCTGACTAAGCAGTGCTGGTTTCAGAGCTGCCGAGTCCTTATTCATAACCACGCTACCACGCCTTTGGTAGAGAAGGCTCGGCCATGACTAAAAAGAATGAAGTCTACCCTGTGTGGGAAAGGGAAAAAGGGAAGGAGGGAAGGAAATGTCCCAGTCTTGAGACTATAACAAAGAAGTGACCAAGACAACACTCCCCATCTGAAAGGCCATCGGCACTCAGAAGATAATAATAAATAGGGCTGTAAGGTTAGGTTCAGAATCAAGACAAAAAAAAAGAGGGATGGGTCCTAAACGGCTTATACTTACCAGGTTTTTTGTTTTTTTGGTTTTTTTGCATTGGAAAAAGAAAGTTTATTGAGTGCACTAAGCAGGATAATAACAACAGTACTGCCTATCCACTTAACAAGTTTCTTAATCCTAAATTCAAATTCAAAATTCACCATCTGTCCTCCAAAATTTAAATTTGAAATAATCATAATAAAACAATAGAAAATAATTATAGAAACACAAATAGGAATAAGAATCTACCTTTGCTAAGAGTCACCAAAAATAAAGTCAGATGTAGCCCTCAAGGTATGGACAGTATCTAGCCAAAAAGAAAAATGTCTGTGGTGGCTTGAAAGAAAATGGCCCCCAAAGGGAGTGGCACTACCTTGTTGGAGTAGGTGTAGCCTTGTTGGAGGAAGTGTGTNACTATGGAGGCGGGCTTTGAGCTCTCATATATGCTCAAGCCACACTCAGTGAGACAGATCACTTCCTGTTGCCTGCCTATCAAGATGTAGGACACTTGGCTTCTTCTCCAGCACCATGTCTACCTGTACGCCACCATATTGCACCATAATGATAACGGACTAAACCTCTGAAAATGTAAGCCACCCCAATTAAATGTTTTTCCTTTACAAGAGTTGCCGTGGTCATGGTGTCTCTTCACAGCAATAGCAACCCTAACTAAGACAATTTTCAAGTTTAAAAGACCAAACCAAATGGCCAAGCAAATCTCTTGAATGGAAAGACAACAGAAGGCAGAGGAGCCCAAAGCAAAGCCCACCTGCCTCTCCTGCAGCGCAGCGCATCTCTGTCACAGTGGCTACATTCCCACCTCCACAATGCCTCTTCCTCCATCCGTCACAGCCACCATTCCACTCTGGCTATTACCTCANCTTCTGAAGACTCTGCCAACCCACATGACCCTCTAAAGCCAGGCATGCAGGTGCATGCTTGTAACCCAAGTGNTGGAGGGGCAGTAACTGGCAAACCGCTGAGGCTTCCTGGCCAGTCAGTCTAACTGAAATGGCAAACTTCAGATTNAGTGAGACACCATGTCTCAATAACAACAACAAAAATAATAATAACATGGAGAAGTAATTGAGGAAAGACATCCCAAGCTCAACCTCTGGCTTTCTCATGTCCCCATGTGCCTGAGTGCATCCACTCACATGTACCACACACAAAAGAAAGAATGAAAAAGAAAAATACAAGACCTTACTCCCTGATAAACGATAGGCAGTTAATAGTTGCTGGGGGAGGGAGAGAACAGGGTCACCACTGGTAAGTTGCCCATGAGCCTGTAAACAACTCATCAGATTAGAAAGAAATAAAAAGATGTGAAAACGGGATAACTACTTGGAAAGAGGAAGAGGGTAGAGGGGGGTGAACAAGAGAGGGTAATGGAGGGGGATGAATATGATCAGAATAAATTATACACACGTATGAAGTAAACTCCCTATTATGTACAATTAATACATGCTANTGAAAATGAAGTAAAACATATNAAACTGATATAAACACAAATAATAAAGCTGATGTGACACTCTCTATGGAAAGGCAAGTAAGTGGTGGNTGGCAAATTAAGTAGAGGTAGACAAGGCACCACGTGACCTACGCAGCAGCAAAGGGTCATTCCTCGTTCCTCAACAGCCTAGAGGGGAGATGGGCATCTGACAGGGCACACTGCTGCCTGGCAGCAAAACCAGAGGGATCTCACTCCGCCTTGGCAAACAGTGGCAGTTTCAGAGCAGAGACTGGCTGGGAGCCTAAGGACATGAGGCCAGTAGAAAAACCAGCGTTCAAATGGGACATGTGGACCTGAGCCTTATGGGCTATGCATGGGAACTGAGGACAAGAGAGCCTTCCCCCAAATGTCTAACAATCTCCTGTAACTAACTCTGCCATGACCTTGAGGTAGTAAACAACATCCCAAACTTAGAGTTAGCATATTACCCAGGAATTACACTTTTATGTGTTCACCAAAGAGATGGGATGATAGGNCAACGCAAATGTCCATCAAACTGAAGAATGGGTAAATTCAGTAAGGCATATCCTTAGTGGGATACTACTGAGCCATAAGAAGTGCAGTGACATTGTGACATAGACCTGTAACCCCAGCACTCTAGAGGCTGAAGCAGGAGACTTCTGAGGTCTGCCTGGGCTATACAGCAAGTATCAGGCCAGTCTGAACTATATAAGGAGAACTTGTCTGAAAACAAGACAAGGAATGAAGTTCTACAGTATGCTACAACATAGACAAACCTTGCAGGCAGCAGTGTGCGGAGTGAAAGCAGCTAATCAAAGAGGCAGCTCCATACAGACGGGAAGTTGACTGGCAGTGTTTTAGGAAACAGAGTTGAAGGAAATACAGTAGCTGGTAAAGGGCATAGTCTCTGTGGGGGTGATGAAAATGTTGTAACACTGGTTGNGGCAATTCACCACCTTGCAAATACACTAAAAGTCATCGAATCACACACTTTAAATGGGTGGATTGTAATCTGTGTGAATTATAAATCAATACAGCTATTCTAGATGCATACACACCATTCACACAAACCTCTCTCCAGCCCTCTTAAGTAGCCTGGAGCCAAGCTTAACTTGATTGAGGAAAATAAGCCAACNGTCTGTTTCTTGCAGCCCAGCTTTTTGGAACAAGCTCCTGCCTGTTAAACACACGCTGATTTTAAATGGAGACTCTAAGCAGCCTTCTCAGCCTCTGCTCTCCCTTTGCTTGGTCCTGAAAACTCTGCCCTTTTTTTTTCCTTTCTTTTCCCCTTCTTTGGAAGTCAGTTTAATCTCAATCAAAATGCGGTCGGCATTGGCTCCTATTTTCTATCCTGCTAAAAACACACACCCGGATTCAGTCTCCAGACCTAAGGTTATGGCCATCACAAAGGGAGGCAGGTTTGAAAACCACTCGCTCACTCCCCCCTATGCCGGTACAGCTGAGACTTCTCTCATCTGCCAATGCTGCCTTCATTTTGGATTTTCAAATTCAACTTTTAAATTTCCCACTGATATTCCATTCCTGGCACTTCCTACCCTTTCTCTTTGGCTCAACCACATCAAGGGCCAGCTTGTCATCTGTGTGATCCAGGCCCCNTGCCCATTGATGCTTGGCTTTCTGGTTGCCAAGTCAGACCACCCTTGGCAGCCTTTCTCTGCCTGGATGTCCCTAAGCCCCTTCTTCTACAAGCCCTTTGTAAATCCCACATTCTGGACTTTTCTTTCTAATCCTGGCCAATTGCTGAAGAGGAAAGGCCAGGTGGTGGNTTCCAGGTGGTCTGTATGCCACTTGAATTACCCTCTGGCCAATCCTCAGAGCTTCCTTCCTGGTCACCATCCATGCAGCTCAAGGTTTGTACCCCACNNGCCAAGCTCCAGTTGGCAAATCCACTCCCATGCCCCTGGCTCTGTCTCTTTGTCCAAACAAACACAAAAAAAGACAAGCATGGGCAAAATGGCTAGTGGAAAGGTAAAATACAAGGCTGTGCAGGTTTATAAACATCCACATAGGTCTTCAGCTGCCTTGGGTTCAAATTCCCATGCTGTCACTAACTATACAAGTGACTTCTGGGGACAATGTGCCTATGTTTCAGTTTTGTCATTTGTGAAAATATGAATTATAAGCACTACACTGCTGCTATTTTGAGAATTAANTGAGATAGTCCAAATCCACATAAAACAAAACCATAGATTGCCCTTTATAAGAAGGACACCATAAAAATCAGATGAGAAAATGCCCCNGCTGTCTGTGGCCAGCTTTAAGAGGACAGGATTGGAGAACTCCCTTGTTGCTATGCAGCTTTCTGTGGGCGGAGCACTGAGCTCAGAAAGTCTGCTCCACGTGGCTCTAGCAGCCCTGCAAAGNCCCCAAACCCCTCCATCGTTGTGTCTCTCCCCTTGCCTGGCTCAGGCCAATCTGTTTTCCCCNAAACCGAAATCCGAGCAAGACACGGCTCTGAGCAAACTGTTACCCATTCTTGGGGCTACAAAGTCAGGCAGCCATGCCCAGGAGGCAATAACCAGACTCACTCCGCAAAGCTGTTAGCAGGAAAGCTGCTGGCAGCAGCTGCTGCAGAATTGAAGGCTGTGGTACAATCAATACCATGTCATCAGTGAGTTCAAGGTCAGGGGAATCTGCAGGTCANAGAAGCAATGANTTGCATGTTCCTGGGGGAAATCTTGNCCCATGCCTTTATACCGTAGGTAATTAAACCTTAGAGAAAATTTCTGCTTTGTCCCTCTCATAATGAGCCAACATCACCCCAGACTGGACCACAACCTTCTATACAAATACAGCCCACTCACCTTACCTATAGCTCCCAGCTCTCTACCCCAGATGTGTGTGTGTGTGTGTGTGTGTGTGTGTGTGTGTGTGTGTGTGAGAGAGAGAGAGAGAGAGAGAGAGAGAGGTCAGAGGTCATCCTTGGGTGTTATTCCTTAGTCCATACCCATCTTGCTTTTTGAGACAGGATCCCTTATTGGCCTGGGGCCCAAGCCCAGAGATCCTCATGTCCACTGTCCCACACTGGCATTATAAGCATGCACTACCACACCTGGATTTATGCGGATTCTGGGGTCTGAACTCAGGTCGTCATGCTTGTATGACAAGCACTTTACTGACTAGGCCATCATTCCAGTCCCCAGACACTATTTTAAGAGAGCAGGTTAAAAAAAGTCATTTCAGAGACAGGTGAATCTCTGTGTTCAAGGCCAGCCTGGTCTACAGAGATGGAGTTCAGGACAGCTAGGGCTACACAGAGAAGACCCTGTCTCAAAGAACAGAGAGAGTGAGAGAGAGAGAGACAGAGACAGAGACAGAGACACAGAGAGACAGAGACAGAGAGACAGAGAGACAGAGAGACAGAGACAGAGACAGAGACAGAGACAGAGAGACAGAGACAGAGAGACAGAGACAGAGCAGGTATCCTATGCCCTTGGGGCTGTTTCTTGGTTCTACGAACTTAGAAAAAAACCTAAATATTTTCCTGCAGTGATACGTATTGTGTATGTATCTGAGCATCCAGCAAGCATTTAGTAAGCACCTACTGTGTGCTGGGTATTATGATGGACTCTGCAGGAGGAAGCAGGGAGCTTATACATGATAATCCCGGGAGGGTAGGCTATGTTTAGACATAGCCACCTGAAGGGCTCACACATTAGATAAACACATCATCCAGACCCTGGTGGTTCCCAGTAGCAAATGATGCTTTTAAGGAGCTCAAAACGTGAAAAGGGGATCCACGTGCAAATATGTTTGTGCACATGCATGTGTGTCCCTCTGTCCATCATTCCACACAGCCGTACTCCGCTACTGGTCATTTATCACTGTGCCTTTCTGAAAACTTCCCATTAAATGTCTACATCTTGAGATTTATTGTGTTCCATCCCAGCAGGCACAAGGTCAGAGAGAACATTTCTGTGAGTCACACCTCAGTGGATTTCTACATCTTGTTAACGATACGGTCGGTCGCGCTTTCTCATGTGTTAGAAACAGACTGCTTGGCTCTACTCCCCAGTGTGCCAAAAGTGGGTGGGTGGCACTCTTCCCTCATGGACACACGTCCACCCCTTGGGCACAGGTCCTGCCTCAGAGGCTGTCAGGAAACTCCTCCAGAGAAGGAAGTGGCTCAGCTCTCTTCTTATGTGCTGCAGTCCAACTACTGCTTAGTAACAGTCTCCTTGCCTATATCTTGTGAGGTTCCTGTCGTTGGCCTGGTCATTGGCCCCAAATCCCTAAAAAGGTCACCTCAACCTAAACTAGCATAGTAACTAACACCTGTAATCCCAGCACTTGGGAGGCTGAGGCAGGAGGATCACCATGAGTCCAAGGCTAACTTAGGCTACACAGTGAATTCTTGGCAAGAGTGGGATCCTGTCTTAAAACAAAACCTAAAAATAAGTAAGCAAACTAATAAACCAAAACCCACTCTGCCTAGCACCCTAGCTTTCTGGACTCTAGCTAGCTAGCTTGAGATGTTTTCTATATTCATTCATTCACTCCATCATTTGTTGAACTCCCGCTCTGCACCTAGCACTTTTCTAGGCAGTAGAGATACAGAAGCAAAGAGGACTCACACCTCTGTTCTCATGCAGCCTGCATTCCCACGGCAGAGACATCTATTAGACAAGCAATGAGCAAGGGAATACGTAAGTAACTGAGTGAGAGGATCCCATGGAGTGATCAGTTCTATGGAAAAGCAAAGGTAATCAGGTAATACACATCTTTGTGCCACTGGGGGAAGCTCTTTTTTTTTTATAGGATGTACTAGCAAGGAACCATTAAAATGACATCTGAGCTGAGACCTGGATGATAAGCAGGAGCCACAGGACATATGGTGAAGAAAGTGAGCCTAGAAGAGGGAACAGCGAGGTCCTAAAATGACACAGCTTAGTGNGCTCCAGGGAAGGCAGCTAGAGTGAAGCGAGCTAGGGAAGTGAGTCAGGTCAAGACAGATAGGTGCCAGGAAGCCACTGCATGGAGTCTGGGTGGCAATCCAAGTGCAATCAGAAGGCACTGGAAGTTTCAAGTTAAAGGNAACACGATCGGCTTTATGGGCTTAAAGGTCAACTGCCTCAAAAGCGCTCTGCATTCTGGCCCCAGAGCACCCCTGGTCCTCTTTCTCTCAGCCGGCCACTCTGGATTTGACACTTCGCTTATAAAATTGAGGTTCTTTTCAGTCCAACATCTCTCCCCAATTTCCCAGCAGCTCCCAACAAGACCCAGAGAGGAACCTTGACCGTGACCCCGCCCCCCATTCTTCATCTAAATGCCCAATTCCATGATCAGCCCAGCCTCTGAGCTCATTAGCTGAGTCCCTGATTGCAGAGGAAACTTGTCTTTCCACAGGAGTGTAGATGCTCTTTCCCCTTCAAGTGGCCAGCTTGGCAGCCTGCCCATTTCAGCACAGTAACCAAGTGTCCTTCACACTTGCTGTGCTTCCCACAGCCCCATCCCCACCCCAGGACCAGCTGTAAAAGATCATATGGTGGCACTGCAGAGGTGAGCTCCTGGTACACCTGAGCACATTTGGACAGCTTTTTAAGGATATAAATGTGCCTGGGGAACATCCTAGATTTGACAAATCACAGTGTGGATGGAGGAGAGGAAACTATAGTGTGTGTGTGTGTGTGTGT
>LZPO01087219.1:182726-196915 GCA_001675575.1 Neotoma lepida | reverse complement strand
ACACATGAATACACACATGAACACATAAACATGCATAAAATACACACACACACATACACACACACATACACACACACACATGAACACACACATGAACACATAAACATGCATAAAATACACACACACACATACACACACACATACACACACACACACATGAACACACACATGAACACATAAACATGCATAAAATACACACACACACACACATACAGGATCAAAATTGTAATAATTTAGGTCACTGANTTTGCAACCATAATTTTCATTTTTCCCTACTATAGTATCAGTGTGATCTACAGAGACTGTAACTATGGCAACATCTAAGAAAAACTACCAAAAGCAGAACTGATGCCAGTGTCTGATTACAGCCCCATTGGCTTGTTTGCCTGTCACCTTTAGTTTTCTGCCTCTCTCTAGAGCAGCTGTCCATCTTNTCCCTAGTCAGGTGGCCTCTGAGCTGGATGGACCTAATTGGAGCAAGTGGAGGCACTAATAACCAGACACCAGTACTTGAGGTTAATTAGCAACATGGGATATCATTCNTTTTCCTGTGCAAACCAGAGAAGCACCCTTGGAAAAATCCAAAGGGTAAGGGGANGCCATTCTTAGCCAAATAGGCNGAAATACCAAAATCTTGGGCTTTTCCAAGTGACCTTTAATTTTTCCAGTTTCCAGAAATAGCACAGCTTTCCTTTTGACCATTTCTAGGAAATGAAATATCCAACCCCAATTCACATTGTGGGCTGGCAATGTGAATTGTCAATTCCTTCCATCTTCCCAGATTCAACAGAATTTGAATACACAGACGATCCATCACAGAAAACTTTCTTCTGGGAACGCTGCTGACACACGTTACTTATATGAGCTGCAATGGCTTTCTAATTAGATCCCCAGTGGGATCTTGTAATCTATTTAAACTCCCTGAAGCATCTTTCCAGGAATGTCCATATTATTGTTTTGAGCTTTAAATAATAGGAACAGAAGGAGAAGATAACTTTGAGTTCCATTCAGCATCTCAGTAGTTTTATAAAATGATCATTGTGGCCAGAGAGGGGAAACATAATAGTGCTCGTGTATGACTCCTATTTGGGGCTGGCCTCCAGGAAAACACATGTGACAGCATGAGACAGGGTCGAGTCAAAGGAGACCTCTCTGGTGAGGCTTCAGAAGTTCACTTCATAGACATATTAATTGGCCACCCATCAGCTGAGCAGCATGGTGCTAGAGATTTGGGTCTATGGTGGCCAAAGAAACAAACTACCCCCTGCCTCTTGGAGCTGCTTCCGATGAAGTCAAGGGAAGTCTTGTCCTAGAACATGGTGATGGCCACACAAGGAACCTTGCAGTATGCTGACACCCTAACTGAGAGATCAACTGAAAACTAATTTTAAAAAATGCAAACAAAGCAGACTTGAGCTATTTCAACAGCTCTGAGCAAAGGGGCCTTAAAATTTCCTTGCTTAGGAAGTTGGAAACGATGCAAAAACACCCAAATGCTAGACACCTTCTTAAGTCCAAAGATGGAATAACTGGCCAGATCTTACCTAACAAGTTATCAAAGAACAGCCTCGGGCTGAGCTCAGGCCTGCTGGATGCACACTTTTCCTTTGTGCTGGCATGTTTTATTAGTCAAGGGAAAAGGCTCGGGTTATATAACACTGGCTCCACCTACCTCACCCCAAACAGGACTTACTGCAAATAACACTCAACTCAGCATCTCCCAGAAATATTTCATGAAAAACAGCAGTAGGGGTGGAAGGAAGGAAAGGAGGGAGGGTGGGTGGAGGGCTGCAAACACATCCTCTCCTCGTGGATTCATAATGAACACTGGCCCACTGCAAACTAAGAGAAACTTGGGGATCTGTGTTTCATAGGAGGCATGGCTGTGAGTATTGGGCCTAGAACAGTCAAGAACAACAAACAAAACCCAGAGTCTTCACTTTTGTGGCATTAAGTGACATTCTAATATGGCTACATAGTCAGTAATAGCTGCTAAGGAAAAAAATNAATAAAACTAAGGAGGACGGGGCGAGAGGAAGATGTTGCTATTTTGTCTATGCTATCAGCAGAGACCTCACTAACAAAGTGACTGTTANGCCAAGACAGGAAGGAGAGAGATACGTGGCTTCCTGTCGGACAAACACTCCAGACAGAATAGCATGTGCAAAGACCCTGGGGTAGGAGCATTTGGCAGGTTAAGGTACAAATGTAGCTTGAGCAAAGGGATGAGAGGAATGTAAGATGGAAAAGGAAGCCAGAGCCCAGATAGACATTTCAATTCAAAAGTGAATAAAATGAGATACAGCGGAAGAACANAGCTCAGTGATCTGAGAATAACTAGGAGTTAGCGGTACCTGGAGGACCATGGGAAGAAAACATCCCCAGAGAGGTGTGGCACTCCTTCCTTAAATGCTGCTGTGAAGACAGTGAGCACTGGAAAGGAACACTGGATTTAACAAAATGGGAAGCTGGAGTGTCATTGGTGAGAGAAACTTTGTAGAATGGAAAAGTCTGTTTAGAGTGGGAGGAGGGGAGAGAGGGAGGGGACATGTGTATGCATGTGGGTTTGTCCATATGTTTGTATAGGTCCACATACATGTGGAGGCCAGAGGTTGATGCCAAGTGCTTCCCCTTACCACTGTCTATCCTGTTGTTTGTTTGTTGTTAATGATGGTTTTTTTTTAAAGTAACATCATTAAATTTTCAGGCAAATAGATGGAACTAGAAAAAAAATCATCCTGAGTGAGGTAACCCAGACCCAGAAAACATGGTATATACTCACTTATAAGTGGATATTAGCTCTAAAGTAAAGGATAACCATGCTAAAANCCACAGACCCAGACAGGCTAGGTAACAAGGACAGCTCAAGGGGGATGCATGGATCTCCNTGGAAAGGGGAAATAGAATAAATTTTGTGGGTGTACTGGGAGCAGGTGGGAATGGGAACAGGAGGATACAGGTGGGGGGATGGAGGGAAAGAGTACTTGGGGGGCATTTCAGGGTAAGGGAGAAATCTAGTGCAATGAACCCTCCCAGGAATCTACAAGGATGACCCTTGAGAAACCTGCTAGTAATGGGGGATATGGAGACTGAATCAACCATCTTCCGTAACCAGGCAAGGCTTCCAGTGGAGGGACTGGGACACCAACCCAGCCACAAAACCTTCGACCTACAATTTGTCCTGCCTGCAAGGTGTGCTGGGGTAAAGGTGGCACAGAACTTGAGGGAGTGGTCAACCAATGACTGGCCCAACTTGAGACCCATACCACNAGAGGGAATCCACTCATGACACTGTCTAGAGGGCTAGGAACCAGAGGCTGGATAGCCCAGAGACCTAGGATAGAACCAAACAAGTCTGGCAAGAGAAAAGAAAAGAGAAAAAGGAAAGAAAAGGAAAAGTCAATGAAATGATTCCTAATGATATTCTGCTATACTTGTCNACCAGAGCCTAGCATAATTGTCATCAGAGATGCAGATGCAGAGACCCACAGCCAAACATTAGGCAGAGCTTGGGGAATCCTGCAGAAGACAGGGAGGAAGANTTATAGGAGTCAGAGGGGTCAAAGACACCACAAGGAAACCCACAGAATCAACTAATCAGGGCTCATAGGGGCTCACAGAGGCTGAATCGACAATCGGGGAGCCTACATGGGTCTGACCTAGGTCCTCTGCGTATATGTCATAGTTGTGCAGCTTGGAGCTCTTACAGGACTCCTAACAGTGAGAGCAGGGGCTGTCTCTGGCTCTTTTGCCTGCTTTTGGAACCCTTTTTGTCCTACTGGGTTACCTCATCCAGCCTTAATATGAGGAGACATTCCTAGTCTTATTGCAACATGATGTACCGTGTTTGGTTGGTATCTGTGGGAGGCCTGCCCTTTTCTAAAGGGAAACTGAGGAGGAGTAAATCTGGGGGAGAGGGAAGGTGAGGGAGGGACTAGGAGGGGAGGATGGAGGGGAAACTGTGTTCCGGATGTAACATGTGAGAGAAAAATAAATAAATGAAATGTTTTATATATTTATTATTGTTGTATGTGCATGCATGTGGGTACAAATGATGTGTGTGTGTGTTTGTGTGTGTGTGTGTGTGTGTGTGTGTGTGTGTACATGTCCCATGGCACATGTGTGGAGGTCAGAGAACAGCTTTGTCAAGTTGATTCTATCTTTCTACCTGTATAAGAATTCCAGGGATTAAACTCAGGTCATCAGGCTTGATAACAAGCACCTTTACTGATGAACCATCTAGCCAGCCTCACCTTGGTTTTTGTGATAGGGTCACTCATTGAACACAGAGTTCATGATTGGTTAGACTAGCTAGCCACCAAACTTGGGAGACCTACATGTCGTCACCACCATCCCTCACTCCCCCCACTCCCATACCCCTGCACTAGAGCTACAGACCCACACCACCATCCCTGGCTTTTCCCATGGGTACTAGGGATCTGAACTAAGTGAAGTCCTCGTGCTTGTACAGTAGACAGTTTACCAACATTACGCAGGCCCTGAGGAAGAGCTTTTGAAGATGGGCAATTAACTAATACATCTATCTGTAGGAGAGACAGGATAGCCACGGAAGGAGATGCTCTGGCTGGAAGTCCTCAAGAACAAATCAGATAACTCCCCTGCATAAGGATCAAGAAGAAATGCAGTGGGCTAGGCAAGTGAGTAGAGAAAGAGGGGAGGTTGCAGAAACACTCTCTGGATGTCTTGCTTTTCTTGGGAGATGGGGAGGTTTTACGAAGGAGGAGAAAGTTGGAAGCAGGAGTTCCAGAGAGTAGGCAGATGGCTGAACCAGGGAAACACAGTGGCAGTGCTGAGCAGCACAGAGTCCTGTGATGTCCATGGCAATCAAGTGATAAGACTGGCCAGTCTGGGCATGGAGTACCCTCTGGCATTCTGTTTCCCAAGTAAATGTGGGGATCTATTGGACTCATTCATCCCTAACTTCTCCTGAACACGTTTGACCATAGAAACTAACAATCCCAAAGAGCCTGTGTAAAATGCTAGTCTATGCTTAAACAGATCATAGGGGTTAAGAAAATATTGGAACCCTTAATTTCTCTTTTCTAGTCACTTGATAATGCAGGGACTGGGGTTATAGGAGAATATAGGTTTTAGTCATGTTGAGGTATCATGCTAAGAGGAAAGGAAAACAGATGGACACAGTTAAAACATTATCAGAGTCAGANCTGGAAGTGAGGATCTGTGCTTGCCTGGGTGACCTTGGGCAAANAAATCTTTCTGAGATATATCCTGAACAGGGGGGTTATATNTCCTGCCCTTCAAGGATGCTATGAGGGTTAGTGCCAATAAACGCCAGCACCTAGCTCCTAGCATAGAAAGGCTACCTGAGGAGTTAGCCACACTTACTAGTCAATCAGCACTGCAAATCATCCAGGTGAACACTAGCCCATTCAATGCATCTCCTCCAGGCACCCAACCACTGAGCNCCTGGCCACCCCAGCACCCACATGCCTTGCCCTCAGTTTATAGCAAGGAACTTGATCAGTCAAGACACAGTTTAACTGCTCTAGCTCAAGAATAAATTGGTCTTTCCAGCAGCTAAGTTCATCTATAACAAATGAAGCCCCTCCACTTTCTGCAAGACAGGACACTTTATAAAAGCATGCATATATCATAGTTTCCATTTTTGAAATAATNTTTTACTTACAGAAAATTACAAAAAGCAGCATTACAAAAAGANCTCAATACCCTTCACTCAGTTAATGTTTCCTCTAACCTCCCATAACCATAATACAGTTGCCCAAACCAAGAAAACATCATTGACAAATTAATNTTTACTGTTTAAATTACTCCTCCATGGGCCTTGCTCCAATGTTGCCAGCTTGCCTCTAGTGTCCCTTTGATGATTCAGGATCTAGTCCAGAGCCCCATGTCAAACTTAGTTCTCAAATCTCTACTGGTCTGAGACAGTTTCTCCNAGTTTCTTTGTCTTTCATGACCATCTTATTTGGGGTTTCTATTGCTGTGAAGAGACACTATGACCATAATAACTCTTATAAAGGAAAACGTTTAATTTTGGTGACTCACTTACAGTTCAGAGGTTCAGTCCATTNTTGCCATGGTGGGAAGCAAGGCAGCATGCAGACAGACATGGTGCTGGAGAAATAGCTAAGAGTTCTTACATCTTGACTCACAGGCAACAGGAAGCGGTCTGAGACACTGGGCAGTATCTTGAGCATATATGAGACCTCAAAGCCTGCCTTCACAGAGACACACTTCATACCTACTCCAACAAAGCCATACCTCCTAATACTCCCTTTAGGGGCCATTGTCTTTCAAAGCACCACAGTGACCTTGGCATCTGTGAAGAGGACTGACTGACTGGCCAGGCATTTTGATTCAGATTTGTCTGATCTTTTCTCATGATTGGACTGAACTTGTGTGTTTTGGGTAAAATCCCCTAGAAACGATGTTTGGCCTGCTCAGTACACCAAAATAGGAAATTCAAGTTGATAAATCTCAGCACTGGTGATAAAACTTTTGATTATTTGACTGAGGTAGTTTACCTCATATCTAATGTAGAAAGAGACAGAAGTTCAGCCTTTCCTAAGAATTATGGAAATGAGTAGATGCTATCCTCTGTGTTCAGCCAAAGACATGTAGACTAAGAACTTGAACTCAGGTGTCCCACATCCAAACGCTTTCTTTTTCCCATTCTCACTACTGCACCTGGATGGCTTTCATGTACTTATCTCATTCCACAGCTGGCTTTCCAGGGGAAAATACCACAGCAAGTCACACTCTCTCATAAGTCGGGGTTTCCTCAATGAAGGTGATAGCACAAAGTAAAAACAGAGCAGCAAACACGAACAGAAAGCTCCGGGATGTGGTTCGGGACACTTAACAGCTGCACTTAACTTACTACAAACACAGGAAGAAAATCAGCATGAGCCTACAAAACCAAGAAACCTGTAACTGTAACTGTAAAGATAAAAAATCTTTAAGTATTCTTGAGAACCAAGGAGGATAGCTATAGGGAAGACAGGCAGAGTTCCATTGTACTGGGCGTAAAACCCACAGGCACACCTTTAGAACAGCTTCCTCATCCCTGCACTCACAGCCTCCCCGGGATAGAGTTACATCACACATTAACATCCTGCCCTACTACAGGAGGCCAGGAGGCATATGAGCCGTGAAGAGGTTAAGATAAGGGATGGGGCTGAAGTTTAAAATCAGGATTTCAATCATTCATTCATTTACTCATCTATTNGCCTAACAATCATAGACCCCATGCTTGCTTTTTAATCTAAGTACTGANGACACATTCATCCTAGAGATCATGGCCCCTGGATTGGAAGACTTCAGGCTTCCCCATGACCTTTTCACAGGAATCTAGACAGGCAATCTAGCCCATCCCCCACTTAAAGCACACAGACATCAGGTTTCTAGAGACTAGTTGCTCTGTAGTGGAGACTCTAGTGGGAAGGGAGCCTCTCTGTAAAGCTTGAACGAAGGTCTCCATTCTCCGGGTAGATTATCTTCTCTTTGCCCCTCTTGTCAGAACTCAGAGCAGGGTCTGGATTTCTAAGTGTAATAAACAGCAAGCCAGAAATAGTATCCAATGCAAGCAGAAGGAGAAGCCATTTAGGAGGAAGAAGAGAATCAACAAGTGGGGAGGCCAGAGGGGAGGGCAGAAGAAAAAAACATAGTTCTGGGATGGTGAGATGGCTCAGTGGGTAAAGGTGCTTGCCACCAAGCCTGACAGCCTGAGTTTGATCCTCAGGACCCACATGGTGGAAGGAGAGAACTGACCCCCCACACACACACACACATGGGTTGTTCCCTGCTCTCCACTGGTGCAGCATGACATGTGTATCCTCTGATACAAATGAACCAATTTTACAAAAGAACACAGTATAATGATATATATCTATGAAAACATCACAATGAAATTCATTCCTTCATATGCTTCCTAAAGAAATAATAAAGAAAGAAATGGTGTCAACTTTACCCACAGATAAATAAATCATATTTATATCATCCAACTAATAGTTAACAAATGCTTTGCTCTCAACCGGGTATATAAGGACCCAAAGTGACAAACACAAGCTAATCTGAGCAGTCCAGAGGCTACAGCTGGACAAGATCAGGTGCATTCAGGGTGGTATGGCTGTAGACCAGAAACCCACAGTTGGCAGGGGCTCTTCTTACATGCAGGGACATGTAAGTATAGGGACAGCACTGCTACGTGTGATCTCCCGCTGGAATTTTAACACTTACGAACATAAAATTCTCAAGAGGGAGAGGAGAGACAGACAGCCTCTCCCAGGGATGAGTGCCTTCATTGGTTGTTCAATATAGAGTGGGCAGCCTTGGAACCATAACAGACAAACAACAAAAATAAACTCATCAGTGTATTTATATTTTGCACGTGTGTGTGTGTGTGTGTGTGTGTGTGTGTGTGTGTGTGTGTGTGTAACAGTAATAATTAGGGAAGAATAGTTGAAGGGAGTAGACTTGGGAGGGACTGGAGGAGGAATCGATGTAATTAAATTTAAATCAAAAATGTTCAGATGCATTTCTTGTTCTTGTTTTACATGGCCAAGTCCACCATTTCAAGACAAGCCACATATATTTGCAGGTTCAACTTAAAAGAAGAGAGGCCAGAGGGTGAAAAGCCATTTTGACCAAAAGCTCAAGATTGGCATCTTGTTCTTAAAAGCTAATTTAAAAAGCAAATCGTGATCTACACGAAGGAGGGACAGTCTTGGGATGACACTCAGCTAGGGGAATGAGGTGATTTCTTAGCAGAGTCCTGAGGAGAAGGCTTGGAAGGAGGGAAGAGTCCCAGCAGGTAAGCTGTGACCCCTGAAACTAGGGATGCAGGACACCAGGAAGGAATACACATGGCAACAGCTGTTGATCACGTGTGTTTGCAGCCACCTTGAGATACTTTGAATGGTCTTGTATTCTGCTCTGAGGCTTCCAATCAGAGGTCAGGAGAGGAAGTCCCAGGAATCCACAGGTATGGGTGGCCATTGGATGATGATTTGAAAATCACTCATAAAGAGTCGGGAGAGTCTTGGTGGAAGAGAAGGCTCAGACTAGGCACAGAATAAATGCTACAAGGAAGGACAGCGTGAACAAGTGTCATGGGACAGATGACCAAAATTACATTTGAAGAGTGCGACTGTCACAGTGTGGTCCCCATGACAGAAGTAGCAGCAGCAGCAGAAAGCATGTGAGAAATNTAAATTCTCAGATCCAGTGAATCAGAGTCTCTGTGGAGAGATGCAGCAATCTGTGTTTTAACAAGCCCTCCAGCAATTCTATCACATTTCCACTCCTTTTGTAAGCACNNAGGGTGTGTGACNGTGAGGAGGGTGCATGTGTGCCACCGTAGGAACAGAGGTCAGAGAACAAATTTGGAGAATTGGTTCTCTCCTCCTACCATGTGGGTTCCAGGGATAGAATNTGGGCAATCAGGCTTGGCAGCAAGCACCTTCCACAGCTCACCACCCCAGTCTGTCAATTCCAACTCAAATAAAAGAAGTGCTGTTTTGAGTCCACACCGTGGTCAGTGTGTGATGTATCTAATTGTGTCAAAACTCCAGTCCCAGTCAAATCCACATTGTAGTTGACAACATTATTCAGCCCCCTCCTCTGCAGCATGGAGTGACTACAAACCNGCATGCANTTTAATGCCTTGCTCATCTACTCTATAAAACACCAATGCTTGACCAAGGTTCTGCAAATGCATTAAAATGAAACCATTAAGTTGGTGCTTCTCAACTCTAACATGCATACAAACCCCTCTGATCTTGCTAAGATGTATTTCTGAAGCTCCAGGTGTGAGCGCAGGCCTAGGATTATGCCTGTCCATCATGTTCTTGAACAATGATGTGTAGGCTGCTGGTCAGTGGTCCACTGTGTGAGCATCGAGACATGGAATTAAGTCTAAAAGCCTCAGTGATGGGACAGCAACTCCCTGCCAGTGAGATGCTCCTCTCAGGCCTGGTGTCCCCACCCCCACAGTTGCAGCCGTCACCACCTCAACTCCCACCCCCCTTTCTCTTAGCCACTGAGTGAATATTTGTTAGTGCAATCTCTTCACCCACCCAGCACGTGAGAGTGAGAAGGGAGGCTCCACAGAGCGTGTATGCTCACAACATCAGCACAGAGAATGAATGGATGTCCCCAAGTGTCCTCCTTGTGCCCCCAGAGGGACTTTCCCAGGCAGGAAGATCCACCTCATTGGTTTGCAGAGCTAACTATCCATTATTTAAAACATAAACTCTTAGCTTTAGACTCCTCTGAGGCTGCAAATCAATAGGTGATCCTGGGTGCTACAGGGACCTCTGTCACTCTCCCATGAGCTCCATCCAACAAGAGTAGTCAAAAATCCCAGCTGGGACCACCACATTAACTCAGTGAAAAATATGTGATGCTTGGAGACAGCCCATCCCTAACGGGGGGTGGGGGAGGGGGAGTGTGGTTTCAATCCATGTGTCACACTTGTCTCCTGCCCCAGGCACTCATGAAATACTCCAAAGTATGAAATGTTTATGTGATTTCACCTGCAGGGTTGCAGCCAGAGACTCAGCTGTAAATACTCATTAATATGGCCCACAAGACTCAGTCTTCCTCGTGACTTCAGGGTCTATTTCTGGGTTTTCCCTACAGAGTAATTCATTCCTTTTCCCCCTCCCTCCCCCTCCCCCCCAACAGGTAGTTATTGCATAAAGTTGTTTAGAACTGCTCGACTAAAATTAATAAGGGATTTCTGAGCTAAAAATCCAGATTCTTAACATTTAAATTCAATGTGCAAGGAGCAGTTTTGCAAATGTTCTTCCTGATGGAGAGATCATAAAGCAATGACTTAATCCCTAGGGAATATTTATCACAAATAGTGTCAGATGAGGCACTGTGAAATTTATGCAGCTGAAATACTCAAGCCTCCAATATACAGGGATTAATCTGATGTCTTGGACATATTGGGCCAATGCCACTGTTTATTACATGGAAGGCTGTGTTCTCTTTGAAGATTTCCTTTTGGAAAAATACAGCCACTCACCATGCTATTTTTAATATGTATATGTATAATATGTATATTACGTATTTAATATGTATATTTTAATATGTATGTATATTACAAATATACATATGTAATATGTATATTTAATATGTATATAATATGGAGGGGAAAGGTAACACCATTATTACAACTCTCTAATGAAGGAAAACCCAAGAAATAATAAACCTGATGCTACAGAAAAGATGAGAGAAAAAAACTGAGAATAGACAACCTTTGTTTCTGAGGACCACCGACATTTCTGTAGTATAAACAGAAACTGTTGAGTATATAAGTGCAGAGGTAGGTAAAATATCAAGGTATAATTATAATCAGACAGCTATCCACCAACCCATCATTTGATTCTCACAAAGCTTGCCACTCAGCGNGGAAGCCACGGAACTTTTTAGGTTGGCCATTTTTGCTCCTGTGAGACAAGCTAAAGGGCATCACTGCCATGCCAGCCCTTCCATGGAAAATTCTGTTTGAGGTTATTTCCTGGAATTGGCAAATGACTGCTTTTTCTACACTAGCTGTTTGTGACTTTGAAAGATGCAAAATCCCCATAGACTCCTCTAGCCACAGATGTGCAGACTGTAGGAACAACTCCCAGGATTTCAGCCCAACCCATTTCCCCCACTTTCTCACACGTCGTTCTCAAGAATAATGGCAGTGTGCTGGGGTTAAACATCTTAAATTCAGAAGGGGTTGGCCACAACAGCCCAGGCTTCTTTTCCCCTGGTAACCTGTAGAAATAGGATGGCCTTCAAAGCTTAAGTCCCCTGAGTCACACAGCCTCAGACATAAAACCACAGGCAGCTGTTTGTTATGGTCCCTCAGCTGCAGTACAAATGGGGCAGGTATAGAAGAGGCTCCACCCACCCTGCCTCAGACTTCTGTTGTCCCTCACCACCTATCTGTAAGTAAATGAGTCAATTNATACAAAGTGTCGTGTGGGTGTGGTCACTGGACTCAGACACATTGGGAACCAGTAAACCTGTTGCACATAAACAGAGCAGCATTCCTAGACCCAGATGGAGCAGAGATCTCAAAGCTATTTCAGTGCCCCAAGACAACAAGGACTTATCTGCCTCCTATGTTAGCACATCCATCCCAGAGCCCAGAGGGATATAAAATCAGTGCCTCCAAGGGAACAAAGGAAAGATTCCACAAGTCTCTCGATGCATGAAGCCACAATGAGTTCATCATTAGGCTGTGTCTGCTCAATTATTCAACAAAAAATACACTGAATGCCTGTTAGGGAAGCTGCAACATAACAAAACACAGTCCCACCCTCATGAGGCTGATAAAGTTGAGAAAGCATACCATAAACAAATAAACCAAGAATAGAAACATTTTGTGCCTTCAAAATGGATTTGATAGCCACTAACATATCTACGGTGTAAGCAGATGATACAAATCAGTAATCCACAGTCATTCATTGGTATTTATGGGAGGTTGGCTTCAGATCCCTCATACAGATACCAAAATTTGTACATGCTCAAGTCACTTATACAAAATATCACAGTGTTAGCACATAATCTAGGCAGATCCTCCCATGTACGTTGAATCGGATCTAGACTATATATATTACTCAAGGTAATGAAAATGCTAAACCCATAGATTGTCCTCATTTCATTTCTGTTGCTGTAACCAAAATACCTTGACTAAAAACAGCTTTGAGGAGGAAAGGGTTTATTTAGCTTACAATTCCATCATTGATAGAAAACCCAAGTAGGAATTCAAAGCAAATGGTAATATCATATCCATAGTCAAAAGCAGAGAAAACAAATGCATCCATGCTTTCTCTCACCTAGCTATCTTCTTCTGTCTTATGAAATCCAGAACCTTCTACCTAGGGAATGGTGCCACCCACAATGGGCTGGGTCTTCCCATATCAATTAACAGTCAAGACAATCCCCCACAGACATGTGCATAGGTAAATCCGATCTAGCCAGTTCTTCATCTGAGGCTCTCTTATTGGGTGATTCCAGGTTATGACAAATTGACAAAACTAACCAACACATAGTTGTTTTCCTGTATTATATGGGAACCGATGATAAGAAAAATGTCTACACATGTTCAGTACAGACACAATTTTTTCCCAAATATTTTCAATCCAGACAACACAGAACCTGTAGCGGGTAAGAGCCACCTTTAAGTCAGATGCTAAAACTGCCCCAGAAAAGATCAAAACAAAATAAGAGAGATAGGGAGATCTCCACAGCTAGCCAGGGGAGGAAATCTCCAGTGAGCATCTGAACAAAAACCTCAAGTGAGACAGTCTCAGCAGGGAAAAAGCATCCCAGGCACAGGGGAACAGAAAGTGCAAAGGATGCATGTGAAGACAGTAGTCTAGACAGAGGGCATGGCCGGAGGTGAGGGGCAGACCATGTAGGGCAGTCAGGAAATCGTAAGCAGGCCAGGGACGTAGCTCAAAAGTACAAGACATGATCAGCATGCAAGAGGCTCTGTATTTAATCTCCAGCACACAAAAATAACTAAGTCAGTCTGAAAGCCTGCCTGCAGAATACTATAGACCTGGGCTGACCCACACGGTATCTAGCCACATGGGACTAAATTTAAGCAAACAACCGAAAATGCAGTTCAGCCAGCAAGAAGCCTCAGTGGGTAAAGGTGCTGGCTGCATAAACCCAACAACCTCAGTTTGATCCCTGGAACCCACCTAAAGGTGGAAGGAGAGAACCCACTCTAGAAAGTTGGGCTCTGACCTCCAAACATGCCCCATGACACATATGATGTACCCATGTCACACACATGTACCCATGTCTTAGGGTTTCTATTGACCACAGCAACTCTTAGAAAGGAAAAACATTTAATTGAGGTGTTTCAGAGGTTAAGTCCATTAACCTCATGACAGGGAGCATGGCAGCGTGCAGGCAGACATGATACTGGAGAAGGAGCTGCTACATCTTGATCCACAGGCAACAGGAAGTAGACTGTCTCACTGGGAGTGGCTTGAGTATATATGAGACCTCAAAGCCTGCCTCTGCAGTGACATACTTCCCCAACAAGGCCACATCTACTCCAGCAAGGCCACACCTCCTAATAATGCCACTCCTTTTGGGGCTATTTTCTTTCAAATCACCACATATAGTCATTCATACACACACACCACACACCACACACCACACAC
>LZPO01087219.1:166761-182700 GCA_001675575.1 Neotoma lepida | reverse complement strand
ACACACACACACAATGTAATTTTAAAGAAATTAAGTACATACACACACACACACACACACACACACACTAAAATGTAATTTAAATGCCATTCAGCTGCACTAACCACACTTTTAAAGTTCCATCACCTACACTAGTGGCTATCACACTGGGAAGAGCAGACATGAACAACTTCCAACAAAACACAGAACGTTCTCTGGAAGTGCAGTTACACAGCATTCTCTCTCCGAGTGTGTGACCTCTGGTGTNCCCTGGCAGAATCACAAGTGTGTCCACAATGAGCAGATGAACGGGTTTCCTGAATAGAATGCTCTGCATTTGTATTGTCTCGCAACCCAGCTGGCATCCAGCTGCAGACAAAACCGAAATGACTCTCACATCTACTGGCCACACGTGGCTCATAACAGTTACTCTATTTCAATTTCCTTCTTCATAGAGCAACTATTAACAAATAATCACCCAGTATTTATCTTGGATGGGAATGATTTACCAAGGGGATAAAAAAAAACGACAAAATTTATGAGATCCCAAAGAAGAGCACTTGAAGATTGGGAGCAGCTGCCTAACAGCGTGAGACTTAAATTTTCACTTCTAGCCATCCTCAAGGGCTGAACTCATATCCAAGGAAGGTATAATACACGGGACTCCACTGATAATCAGCTGGCATTCCAGAAAACGTCCTGCAGCAGTGAGCCATTGTGTGTAGGGTTTTCAGGGTGCTACTCATGGATGGCCACTCAGCCTCTGGGATCTGAGGCTGGCTGGTGCTTGAAAGGGGTCTTTTTGAAGACAGACATAGTCAGTGTTTGCCAGCTTCTCTTTGGCTCATTTCCATGGTAACGGTGTAAAGAAAGAAATCTGTGGACAAGAGGGTCCTATCTCAGGCTTTGACTCATCATGTAGCTTAGGGAGACAAAACGACTGTGCCAGCATGGGCAGTGTGAGCCAGGAAGAGAAGGCGGATGGGATGCGGCTTTTCCACTGGAGTATTCCACATAGACGTTGTTGGTCAAAATCTGAAGGAGAATGCTCATGGGCAGTTCGAGCCAGGAAGAGGAGACAGATTGGCTGCGGCTTTCCCAGCCTGATCCTTTTCTGCTTTCATACCTGCTTGAGTTTTGTTTCATTTGGTGTTTTGGTAACCCGGTGAATTTCATTGAGGTTGCTGACAGAACCCCGAGTAATTCACCATCAGCTGTGGAGTCAATAAAGAAAAGGTCTCTACTTCCTCCAGCCCACACTAACTGCCTGTAGATCCTCAGGGAGAGGTGGGCCCTGTGAGCTCCTCCATGCTGGCTTTTTAACAACAGC
Organism: Neotoma lepida; assembly: GCA_001675575.1. Classification (NCBI taxonomy): domain Eukaryota; kingdom Metazoa; phylum Chordata; class Mammalia; order Rodentia; family Cricetidae; genus Neotoma; species Neotoma lepida. The sequence goes on along the minus strand of LZPO01087219.1, from coordinate 181,391 downwards.
CAACACTGCTGAAGTGTGGAGAAATGGGCTGTCCTCTGCATTGCTCATTTAGCAGAGATGGTTACTTGATAGGTGTATCAGAAGCCTTAAAAATGAGCTCCCCCTCTGATCCAACTCTCTTCCAGGAATTTACTCTAAAGAAATAACCAGAAATAAACCCAGCAATTTATATGAAAAGCTTCCATCATGAATTTATTTATAGTAAGGGTAAAGAGAAGTCCTCTATAAAAATCCATCAATAAGAGGAAGGGTAAATGAACAACATTGTCTGTGATATATATTGTGTGTCATTGTTCTAAAAGTTCTTTTACAAGATTATTGATCATGGAATATTCATTTCCTAAATTACCATATTATAGAATAATATAATTCTATGTTAGATCCATATGGCATGCAGTTTAATTTTTTACTCCAAAGGCACTTAAGAACACTGTGTGAATAATCCATAATGATGATCCACATGGCTGGAAATTATGATTTTAATAGACTCCTAGACTGGTAGTTAATTCATAGTGGCAATTAATAAAAATACTCAATGGTCGATTTGTTGAATTAAGAAATGTTGACATCACAGAGGCTTTGCCAATGGCTATCTCGGTTTTTCTAGGGCATTTCAGGGGAATTCTAAGAGTCTATGTTTCCATAAGCATCCAGAGCTGGAGGTTTTGTTTTTGTGGATATGAACATCCTACCTAGAGACACTGAACACTCAATACTCTCTCCCTCACAACAAGACAGACTAAAGGACAAGGCAGAGAGAGATGCAGTATCCGAGCGTCAGTGTGGTGCAGGGTTCATGCCAACAATTCTCACGGACTTCCAAAGACATGAAGGTTTTCATTGTAAGGGCCACTTTCTTTGTGTATCCAGGATGTAGCCTGTCAATTAGGACAATCATTTAAGTGATAAATAAGTAAAAAACAAATCCATAAATTGTACACCTTTTTTCTAAAAATCAGAACATTTTTAATTTGCATATATGCTACATGAATGGATGACACATATTCTAGAACTAATTACTATAACCCTAGCAAAGGTTGTGTTTTAAAGATCACTCCTCAAAGAATAGAAGGGTGTGTGTGTGTGTGTGTGTGTGTGTGTGTGTGTGTGTGCACATGTACACATGCATGCATATGCCATGCATGACCGTGGTGTATGTATGTTTGTTGTGAAAATTCGATCCATTCAGCCAATAGCAACAAGCCCTAGGGCGTGGTCTTATCTGCCTACATGACCGTTTAAGAGCTGAGGAAGAGGGGTCACACTTTCTTGGGTGGTCAAGGCAGGAGCAAGCGGCAGAGAGTATGGCTTGTGGCTGGGCTTCATTGCCCCTGGGTAGAACAGCAGAACAACTGCAGCTGTATCAGCAGCAGCGTCCTGTTCTGTATTCTGTTTTTCCATTGCACCCCTTAATAAACTATTGACCAGACTTTTGTGGGCTCTCACTTCATATGTTCAAATGTGTAAGGGTGCAAAGGCCAGAAGCTGACATCAGGTGACTTCATCAATCATTCTCCACTTTACCTGTTGAAGTAGGGTCTCTCACTTGAATCCAGTGCAAGATAGCCAGTTTGCCAGCTAGAATGGGGATCCCGGTCCCTGCATCCTGCCCAGTGTGATTACATGTGATTACATGCCATTCCCAGTCAGCACTTCTGTGGGGTCTGGGGGTGCAAGTTTTTTACCTGCTGAGCCGTCTCACCAGCCCCTAAAGATGGGGTCTCCATAAAAGGCTTCTGCACTGCAATAAGCTTTGGAAGCTCTGGGATGGGCTGAGTAAATGTGGTTTCTTTGCAGCCACACTTTGTGGGATTTGGGGTGGGGGTGGGGTTTCTCTTCAGCAAGTAGATAACTACTACGCATTTCCCTTAACCATCTCAAAAGAAAATGTTTTCAAATGGGATGCTCACAGGGTTTTTGTTCCCCAGAGTTGGGAAATCTTCATTTTATTCATGTCCCCTCTTGTAGTTTTCTTTTTAAAACCAGGTCTCACTGACTAGCCCAGGCTGACCTTGAATTCATCATTCTCCTTTCATGGGCTCCCAAGGTGCTGAGATTTCTTTAAAAATATATTTGGTTTTGCCTGCATGTGTGTCTGGGTACAACAAGTGTGCAGAGTGCTCATGGAGGCCAGTGAAGGCATCAAATCCCTTGGAACTGGAGTTGTAGATGGCTGTGAACTGCCATGTGGGTGCTGGGAATTAAACCCAGGTCCTTTGAAAGAGCAGTCAGTGTTCTTAACCACTGAGCCATCTCTCCAGCCCCAAATATTTGGATTATAAGCAAGCATCATCATATCCAGCAGTACTGCCTCTTGGAAAGCCTTCAGATACCTAGGCTAATGTATCTCCCTAGTGGTAGAATGAACACCTTGGTTAGGACTATAGCCAGAATCAGATTTCCCAGTGTCAAATCCCAGCACTGCCACTGACTAGCTTAGGCAAGTTAATTCAGCTCCTTGTTTGTAAAAGGAGCATCTGCATCTCAGCTTCCTTGTTTGTAAAAAGGAGAAGCTAACTACACCACTGTTGATCTTGTAATGAATCGCTATGTGTTCATGGTTGGACTAATATTTAATCNGCTTTCTTTATATTTCAACCAATTAAGAAGTCACAAAAACAAGTTGGAGAGGCAGCTGCTTTCATTTGGTAGGAAAGTTATCGCCTTTCTAACCCTGGGTGACCAGGACACCATGCCACCAGTCCTAGTGCAAATGGCCAGCACTCATTAATGCAGACAGTACATTAGACTCGACCGACTGTACTACCACAATACTAACTCTAGCACATAAACACCATTTCTTGCTTCCTGGTAGCCACTGCATAGTCCAGCCCACACTGCCATTATTTATAGCAAGTCTGTAAAAGTTCTGGTAATTCGGAGAATGCCTGTATTAGCAAGATTTAGCCAGGACACTTAGTTTGCAAAACAAGTCCCAAGAATAGTCAGTGTAATTCTTCTCACAATTTGTATACACAGCACAGAAGTTATTCATTTAATAACCCACGAAGACATGTTTCCAATAGCCAGTGGCCATAATGTTAGATAAACATATAGATTTTTTTCTTCCTGTATACTTCATATAAAATATTCATATAAGAAAGAGAACATTAACCCATTTAAACATCACCATTTTTATTAGCCTTTATTGGCCGTAACAGGGGCTTAGAAACCTTTAATTCTAGTGGAAATTAAGTGCTCTACATTTCAAATGCTTCCTACTATGACCTTTAAACATTAAAATAACTAGAAGCACCACGATGTTAAAGAAAATGCTTCAGCATCCACGACCCTACATTTCAAATCTGAAAGTGTCAGAAAAAAAAAAGGAATTCATCCCCAAGGTCAGAAAACACTAGACATCCTAAGATCAGCAAGACTGGAAGACAGCTGGCCACAAAAAGCCCCTCCCCCAAAAGAAAGGCTCCAGGAAGCCCAAGAGGAGGATGTCCAGAGTACAAGCTTCTGGCCTCAGAATCCTCAATGACACTTGGCCTGAGAACCCAGGAGTTCCTTACAGTGTTCCTTAATTTGTAAATACACCCGAGTACGATGCATTAAGGCACCTGAGAGGCACGACTTTCAAAGGCACATAGTGCTAATTAATCTTAATTATCAACCTAAGAGGATTAAGAAATGCCCAAGAGAATGGTAGCGCATACCTCTGGGTGTACCTGTTAGGGCATGACCAGAGATGGTCAGATTAAGGGCTTTTGAGGGAAAAGGAGGAAATGGGGGCAATTAGAGGGACTGGAGTCAATATGTCCTCGGGAGCTATATCTTCCCTGGACCCCTTCCAATGTCCCTCCCTTCTCTACTTCCTGTCCACCATGATGGGGGTGTCTCTCTTCCTCCACATGCTCCTGCTACCATGATGTTCTGTCCAGTTACATGAGGCCAAGCTCACATGGACTGAGTCCTCCAAAACCGTGAGCTGCAGAACTCTTTCCTCCTTCCAGTGGTTGGTATCAGTCACTTCGTCGCAACAACATGAAAAGTAACAGATATGAATGTTAGAACAAGCTCTCTTTTGTCATCTAAAAATCCCTGTCACTTGAATTTCATAAAGCCAGAAGATGAAAATAAAGCCTGAAAAATGACAAAGAACAAAATAACCAAACAAGGTTGAGCAATGAATCATGTTTCCAATTTGTGGTTTTTTGCCAAGGATGCTCACTTGAAACATTAAATCAAACCTGGCCATACTATCTTTTTGAAAATTTATTTTTATCATTTTTAATTATGTGTATGGGGGGTATGTGCACATGAATGCAAGTGTTCTCAGTGGCCAGAGGTGTGGGATCCCCCTAACGGTCGAGTTACAGATGGTTGTGAGCTACTTGGTGTGGGTGCTAGGAATCAAAGCCAGGTCCTCTAGTCCTACACGCTCTTAAATACTAAACCATCTCTCAAACTCAACACCCCCATATTAAACATCTTTCCATATGTTAGCAGATAAGTACACAATCTAGCCAGACAAGAAAGGCACCTCGGCAGCTGCAGACACCTGCCAGTAGCCAGCCTGATTCTGATTCAGTTCTCTGGTAAGTACCTCATTATTTCCAAAAGCTCCAAAAGTATCCGAGTATATGAGTGGCCAGGATTGAGAACCACCATCATTTTCTAAAAGAAAAGGCCTTTTGAAACCGATAAAGTAAGGCTATAATATCAAACTATAAGGTGCTATTAGGGTAAATAAAATTAGGCTTATTAAAAAACACACTATATTAACTTTGTGTTCAATAAAGAGCCTCTGGACCAGCATTTAGGAACATCTGGTCTACACCAGTGTCTCAGTTAAGGTTTCTATTGCTGCAACNAAACACCATGACCAAAAGGCAAGTTGGAGAGGAAAGGGTTTATTTGGCTTATACTTCAGCATTGCTGTTCATCACTGAAGGAAGTCAGGACAGGAACTCAAACANAGCAGGATTCTGGAGGCAGGAGCTGATGCAGGGGCCATGGAGGGGAGCTGCTTAATGGCTTGCTTACCGTTTCAGAGGTTCAGTCCGTTATGACCATGAAGGAGAGCATGGCAGCATGCAGGCAGATGTGGTGCTGGAGCGGAGAGTGCTACATTTTGCAGGCAGTCAGTGTGACTGACTGTCACACTGAGGGAAGCTTGAGAAAAAGAGACCTCAAAGCAGCACACTTCCTCCAACAAGGCCACACCTCCTAATAGTGCCACGCCCTTTGGGGGCCATTTTCTTTCAAACCACCAGAACCAGCTTCCCTATCACTCTCTTTGGAAGCCCTTACACAAGCCCTGGCTTGTGCCCTCTCCCTTAGAGTAGCCCTTACAAAATTCACAAAGAATCTTACGTGACCAAATACAATCTCTTTCCCTAATTTCTTACCTCTTCCTCTGCAACATTTCCCAGAGGAGGCCAGATCCACCTTCTGGCCTCCAGATTTTGCTGCTCCTCATGTGCTTTCTTCTCAGTAACTCCCTTCTGCCCTGTCCACAGCCCCACTTCCTACCTCTTCTTCCAGGACAGAATCCAGTACTAGCCATTAAGTGCACCTATNTGTGTTCTCCACACAGGCCCACAGGGAACCTGAGTACAATGTATAGTGCAGTCTTCATTCCAAGGGATGAGACAAGGTCATAACTGAAATGCCAATCTCAAGGTCAGAAGCCATGAAGACTGGAGACACTAGAAAGCAGAGCCTGAGATNGGTTGAGGTAGGTGACTCAGAACTGAGATGCTTGGTTCTTGATAAGAAATCTGTTGTAAGAGCTAACTAAGGTTGGGTGGTGGNGGCACACACCTTTAATCCCAGCACTTAGGAGGCAGAGGCAGGTGGATCTCTGTGAGTTTGAGGCCAGCCTGGTTTAAATAGAGTTCCAGGACAGCCAGGCCAACACAGAGAGACTGTCTTGACAAAACAAAACCAACCAAACAAAAGAGTTAACTAGGAATGACCTCTAACAATACTGTGATAGTATTTAGGGATTTTCAGTTACTTCCTAGGTATTTGTCTAGGAATATGACATTGATATCTCATTTAGCCCTCATAGCAATGTTATGAGAAAACTGTGAGTGTCCCCAGTTATCAATGTAATACAGAGNAGCAATTCATAATGGCCCAAGAATATCCATCTCATTAAGTGGTTGAGTCAGGATACACATCCACTCCCTCGTGATANCAAAGCCTATGAGAAATCTCTTGGTGACAAGCCACCATTTCCTCCAGNAATTTCTCTAACCCACCTAGCTTCCTTCTCCAGAAACAAAGAGTGTTTGCTTTCTGGATTCTTGTACCCCACACTCCAAATCGAGCATCCCCCAGTTCTACCAAAACAGAAAGAGAGACAGAAAGAAGTAAAGACACAGCAGAGGGTCATAAATAAAGAAAAACAAAACAGGCAGGCNATCGCATTAGCCATAGAGACACAGCAGAGAAGACAAAATGCTCTTTGTGGGGTTCCTCCCCACCAACCAGACTCCCTCGGGGTTTCTCCCTGGCTGTGTGAAGTATTCTTTCCACTGATGGGTGTAAGGTAACTTTATATTGCATTGAGTCTTCCTTCCAAATCTCATCTCAAAATGCCCTGTGGACTTAGAGAAAATCACCATGGAAATAANAGTATGGGGGAGGGGTGAGAACACAGCAGAAAAGTGAGCTTTGGGGTTTTTATTTTAAATGGAAAAAAAGGGGGTGGGGGGAAGGTTGGATAATAATGATCATATAAAGTCACCCAAAAGGTGTCCCCCAAAGAAAGAATAAATCAGAGAGGAGACAAGAAAGAAAAAGCAAGCGGAGAGAACTTGATTTAGCGGATGATCTTTACTGATTTTCTTTCACTTTGTTGCTTGGGTCTGGGGAATGTCCCATCCAGGTGTGTGACGGTAGTCTTCTCTCTCTCTCTCTCTCTCTCTCTCTCTCTCTCTCTCTCTCTCTCTCTCTCTCTCTAAATTGTGCATGTGTGCATGTGTGTCTGGTCAGTTTCACCTGTGCCCATGAGTGTGCAGAAACTAGCCATCAACCTTCAGTGTAGTTACCCAAGTGCTGTCCACTTTGTTTTTTGAAGCATGTCTCGATGGCCTGGATTTCACTNAACAGGCTAGGCTGACTGCCCAGGGAGCTCCAAGGATCTTGTCTCTGCCTCTCTAACCCTGAGATTACAAGCATCCACCAAACCCAGCTTTTACACACAGGTTCTGGGAACCCAGTCATATCACCTGGCTTGCAAGGTAAGTGTTCTNCTCACTGAGCCCATCTTGGGTCCAGCATCGTCTACTCCCAATGAAATCAGAATGTATATTGTGCCAGGCATACACCTTTCATCCCAGCATTCAGGAGGCAGAGGCAAGTAGATTCCTGAGAGTTTGAAGCCAGCCTGGTCTACATAGTGAGTTCCAGGCCAGCCAGGGCTAGGTAGTGAAACTCTGCCTCAAATATATATATTTATTAAATATAATATAATATATAGATATATAGCTGTCTCACATGAAATACAAATATTTCAAAAGAAATGCTGCCTCCTTTAATCACTTAGGAAAACTAGCAAGGAAAGCAAGAACTCATGAAACCTTTCAGGTTGGTAAATGCCAGCCACTCCCCTGTCTCCAAAAGGCCCTTTAGAGAACAATTATGAACCATCAACTCTCTGACATCTGATGAAAGATTGTGCAAAACGTTCAAACCAATCCCTTCACATCCTGGGACCTTAAGAAACTCTGCAGTTCTACCAACATAATTCTACCTTGAAAATGGAGGCAGTATTTTGAGACTCTCTCCAAAGTTCAAAAATCCCTGCAGAAAAGGAAAATACAAGCTAAATGCTATGCCACTCACTTCCCTCCCACCATCGGCTTTACCTAACCTCTGCTGAAATGTTTTCTACACAAGCCAAAAGGTGGGTCATCTAATTTCAAGATTGCTGTCAGAGGGGACAGCAAGGTGGCTGAGTGGATAAAGGTATCAGCCACCAATCCTGACAACCTAAGTTCAATCCTAGGGGTCCACAAGGTAGATTCAATCCCTGAAAGTTAGCCTCTGACCTCCACATACACCATAGCATGTGTGAACCCTTATACACACACATACACACACACTAAATAAAATGAAACAAAACTGTAATTTAACAAATTTAAAGATGATGTCAGAAGTGGGGAGGGCAGCACCCTCTCAGAGGAAAATATGAACCTCCTTAAGACAGAAGAACTGGAGCACAGAGTTGGCAAAAACTTGTACACACGGACTCTGTGTGTNCACAGCTTTCCTACAGGGTTGGGAAACAATAAAGTTTAAATAGATGTAAAATAATAGAGCTGGAAAACATTAGAAATCATTGACTCCCATTTTGCCAATGAGGGGTGGCCACTGGCAAGCNACTGGCCTAGTACTGAGTTCTGAAAACTACCAGGGTAGCAACATCCCCTGGACAACACTCTCAGATTAGCATTTAGGCTCATGGGGCTCCCCNGGAGTTAACCTCACTTCCCTTCTTCCTTTTTATAGTCAGGGGCTCCTGAAGCCCAGGCCGGCTTTGAACTCTCTATTGTAGCAGAGGCTGCCTTGTGTCCCTGAGCCTCCTTCCCCATCTCCCAAGTGCTGGGATTACAGCTGTGTGTCACCATGTGCAGTAAAATTATTTCCCTTCTAAAAAATAAAATCAGGGAGCTGGAGAAATGGCTCAGAGGTTAAGAGCACTGACTGTTCTTCCAGAGGTCCTGAGTTCAATTCCCAGCAACAGCATGGTGTCTCACAACCATCTGTAATGAGATCTGGCGCCCTCTTCTGTATACATAATAAATAAATAAATAAATAAATAAATAAATAAATAAATAAAAGGGGGGTCAAAAATAAATAAATAAAAAATAAAAATAAAAAATAAAATCAAATTACTTCCCTTCTAGTTCCAGATTTGGTAACATAGTTATTGTGTGTTTTCGAAAAGATGGTATTCTAAAATACACTTTCTAATCTTTCCGCTTTATAAATAATAATAATTTATTTGCAGTTCCGGGAATCAAAGCCAGGGCTTTGTACACTCTAGGCAAGGCCCCTACCTCTGAGCTACATCCCCAGCCTTGTTCTTTTAGAAGAGTAGAAGTTATTGGATTTTTTTTCTTTTCTCTAGAAAGTATGTAATTAAAGTAACACAGTAAAAATGGCTTTTTTCCCCTCGTGGTATGAAAATTGAACCAGGGTCTAGTACATGCTATGTCTCCAGGCCTCTTTTTTACTTTATTTTGAGACAGCATCTTGCTAAGTTGCCCAAGCTAGCCTTGAACTTATTCTGCAACCCGGAGTGGCCTTAAACTTTCAATTTTCCTGTCTCGGCCCCCTCAGTAGCTGGGATTTCAAGTCTATGCCACCAAGCCCTGCTTGAAAATGCTATTGTCCTAACAGCTNTTAAAGAGACAGTGGTATTATACTGGAGTGGCAGGCTTGATAATCTCAGGCTTAGAAAGTGACACTAGGGACATGGTCATTCAGAATAGGAAAATGACCAAAGAAAGCTTGAGAACTCTGAGTGAAGATTCATGAGGAATTTGGGGGTGGAGGTGAAAGGGAAGAAGGAAGTGAGAGCCAAGGCAAAATGCTGGAAGCAGGCAGGTCCAGCCTTTGGACATTGCAATTTGTCACCTGTGATGTTCACAGGAGAAAAAACAATGGGGCTGGGAGAGCTCAGCTGGAAAAGTGCTTGCTTTGCCCTCATGAGAACCTGAGTTCAGTCCCCAGAACCCATGAAAAGGAAAGTCAGGTGTGGTGACACACACTTGCAATCCCATCACTGGGGAGGCAGAAACAGGCAGATCCCTGAGGCTGGCCCACATGGAGAATTTCAGAACAGGGAGAGATCCTGTTTTCAAAAACACAAAGTGGACAGCACCTTTGGTACAACATCAGAGGGTATCCTCTGGCCTCCACATGTACCTGAACACATGTGCACCTGCACACACGTCACACACAAAAACAAACTTAAAAAAAAAAACTCAGATTGTTAAGTAAGTTTACAGTTCTGTTTTGGGATAAGTTCCTAGGTATCTTCAGTTATATGTGGCCTATGGCCTGTGGATTGCACATGCCTTTGAGGCTTTTTGGTGTTTAGAATTTTTTGGAACTTTGTGGAAAAGAGATCCAGCACTAACTCTGCACTGTCATTTTTGCAGTACAAATCATCTGGCCTCCCCAAATCTCCTTAGAATTCCCATGTGTTTGTAAAGGTAGAGTTAAGATGGGAAGTTTGAAGAAAATNACATTTTATTTTAAAGAAGGGGTAAACTCCACATCTTTTTAGACAGATATAGAAAGAAGAGGATAGAGAGCTTTGAGATGAACCAATTCNGTGGAAGCAGCAGCTCAAAGGCAGCACTGAACCTCCCTGAGAGCCTGGTCCCTGAGGAGTCTGCAGGCACCTGGAGGCATCATTCCTCCATCAGCAGCAGGCAGCAGGGGGCTGAGCCATCTATGTAGGGCTTGTAGGGCAAGAAGTCCTTACCAGACCCCTGGGTNTACGAAACAGAGATTAACAAAATAGTTATCCAAAAATAAAGATTGCAAAGAAACAGCCACAAAGTAGCTGCTTCCTTGGAGGTGCCGATCCTTTTTAATTCCATCTAGAAGAAAGAACTAATCCCTTTGAGGTATCACGGAGCAGGAGGACCCNAAGAAAGAGGAGTATGGAGCAAGAGCAGATTCTGAACACCTGCCCTGAGCTGCAGGGGCTCCTGCCCTGAGCTGTAGGGGCTCCTGCCCTGAGCTGTAGGGGCNCCTGCCCTGGGGAGCTTTGCTTCTCAGCCCAGATTACAACCCAGAATTAGTGAAGGGCTACCTGTGTGGCCAGCTTCCCCACTTGGGTTCAGCTGTTAAGAGGATGAGGTCATACAAGAGTAAAGACCCCAGGAACACAAGCACCAAATGGAAAGCCCAGGAGTCAAGCCACCGACTCTCCTGCACATATGCACATTCGTGTTGCCATATGGCCTATGCAAGTGGGAAGAACACATTGCAGGCGGCAGGAGCCCCCATCCTCCCCGCCATCCCAAAAGCCCGCCAAGCAAATGAAAGCAGCACTCAGTTCCTAGCAGAAAGGAGAATGGCAGGTGCTTCAAGACCTTGGGATCCAGGATCAGTGCCCCTTCTCTGCATGACTGTTTTGGAAGGACAACATGGCTTTATTCTATTCACTACCCAAATAAACAAATAAATAAATGATGAAATGTTCACCGCATTACTAAAGTGAGAAGGGAGGGCTNGCCTCAGTGGCCATTTTTCATTCTTTGACTGTTGGAGTAATGANTTCGCTTTGCTCCAGCTGCTAGAATCATTCAAGGGAGGGACACACATGGCTGGTAATAAATGCACCTCTTGGAGAAACCACTGCCTTTCATGTAGCAGGCTAAGTCAGTGGGCATGCTGACATCATGCCCTCTTCTGAAATGGGGCTAATGACTGCCCACTGTTATACACACACCTGTAGAGAAACACAACAGAAACATGTCCCTNGGCAAGTTTCATTTTAAGATACTTTGTTACTTGACTAAGTAAGTTTCATTTAAGTTTTCTCTTCCTCAAAACTGCTTAACAAGTTGAGCGGTGGTGGCGCACACCTTTAATCCCAGCACTCGGGAAGCAGAGGCGGGTGGATCTCTGTGAGTTTGAGGCCAGCCTGGTCTACAAAGCAAATTCCAGGACAGACTGCAAAGCTACACAGAGAAACCATCTCAAAAAAACAAAAAAACAAAAAAACAAACAAAAAAAAACTGCTTAATAATTTTGTAGCTCAAAATAATATTCTTCTTGTGACCCTTTCTGTGGACTCCCTACCCTCATACTTCTACAAATAAAAATTAAAAAAGAAAGCAAACAACCTTCCATTTATTTATGTGTTCACTCATTTACTTGGAAGGGGGATGCCCTAATAGCACATATGGAGGTCAGAGGACAATTTNTGAGAAGTCCATTGTCTCCTTCACCATGCAGGTCCTAGGGACTGAACCTGGGTCTTCAGGCTGATAAGTGTTCTACCCTCTGAACCATCCTGCTGGCCCTCAGTTCTGCAAATTTGACATTTCCCATTATATATTTTGGCACTAGCGCATCATTCTCTCTGTATCAGTGCTGTGGTGATCCTCTGGCTGTTTTGAGGGTTGTTTGTTTTTCTCTGATTCTACTTTTCAGAGTTGAAAGACCCATAGGGATAGATCTATCCTGCTTACCACTGCTTTCCTCATTTCTATCACCAAGGACGGCTGTGGATATATACCAAAAGAAGAAAGGAAGGAAGAGAAGAAAGGGAAGGAGGGACAGAGGGAAGGAGGAAAAGAAAAAGAAATTGTTTGGGAGCTGTCACTTTCGACTTTACCTTTTGGAATAACTTCCATTTTCATTTTTGTTATAATTATAAACATCACGTTANAGCCTTTATATTCCTTGTTCATGAGCATAATCTTCCATTCTATTGACTTTTGTGTTTTTTTTTCTGTGCATTGTCCAGACTTACCTGACTTAAATGAAGGTTTTTATTAAAAATCCCATTAAAATAACATTCCTAAATCAGGAGTTATGAAATCTGTTCTCATCACGGGCCCCTTGGAAAGCAGAGAAAGTTCTCCCTACATTGAGAAATGCAGAAACAGCACACACTGAATTTTAAACATAGACTGTCAAGGATTTATGGACACACAGGAGCTTTTCACTAAGCTTGGGTGTGATCCATTAGGAGCTCATAAAACTGATTTAGTCNTGAGTCNTTTGAAAGAAAGGAAAAGTAAAGAGTGGGGGAGAAGAAGGGGGTACTGAGTCCTATCTCCTGACCCTATTGTTTGGAGGAGAGTGTGCATTGTGCACACAGGAACATGCACATGTGTTGATCAAAGTATAAAATGTTCCACTTCTAGAACACTGCCATCAAAAATGATTTCAAAAAGATTAAACTCCACAGGCTCACAGCACACACGGTGAGAATAAACACGCCTGATCCAAGTGCTTAGGGAGAGGCTGTCATCTTACTTGGCTGCCCAGAGTCTCAGAAAAGAATACTGCCTCTCATGGAAGTTGTAGCCAGAAGAGTTTGTGCCAAGATAGAGGTATGGATAGAGTGCCACTGTGATGTCCCCCAAAAAGGCAAGCCAGAGGTGTGAAGAGTGCCACTGTGATGCCCTCCAAAAAGGCAACTCTATCGGTTCTTGGAGTGANGACTAAGGGTGGGACCCTAGCATCTAGAGCAGATCACTTCATGCCACAAGTCCAAGGCCAACAATTCCAATGCCAAGGGACCCAGGTGAGCGGCACAGTGAGAAAGTGGGAATTTACCNATGCCTGAAAGGAGGTTGCCTATCTAAAGGCACAGCTGGATCTGTCGGCTATTCCCATTGGAGAATACAAGAGCCAAGGACCAGGACTCCTTATTTCCAAAGATAAGCCACTGATGGAATCTTGATGCAAAACCTGCTTTTAATAAAGGCAAGTTAAGCCCAATGAAAATTGCTTCTAAATATGGCAAGAGCTAATACATGAGTCAAACAGAACACCTATGGGCTAGGTACAGCTTTCCCCCTGAGGAAGATGTGATTTGTCTTGTGATTTAGTGGGAAAATGGGAGGGTAGATGGCTCAGCAGTTAAAGCGTGTGCTATGCAAGCAGGAGGACCTGAGTTCAGATGCCCAGAATCCATATAAATGTCAAGTGGGCATGGTGACCTGCCTGTAATCTAGCCTGGGAAGGAGGAGACTGAACTTTCAGGGCAAGCTGGCTAGGAAGACTAGCTATATAGGTGAGCTCTGGTCCAAACTAAAAAACTCCACCTCAAAGAACGAGGTAGGAGAGCAATCAAGGAAGATTCCCAATATCATCACCCTCCGCCTCCACCTGTGCCTGCTCACATATGCTCATCCACCCACAGCTCAGGAATACACATATAAACACACAACACCCACACACATATGGAAAGAAGAAAAGAGAAGAAATATCCGTGGAGGGTGGACTGGGGTGGAGTAAGGGGGGAGACTTACTGGGNGACTGCCAGAAAGCTACAGAAATCACCTCTGAGAAAAGGATGGAGGAGTGGGATGTGCACCCAGGAAATATAAAGGAGTCAGAAGTAAAGGAGTCTAGGATGGCTCTTCGGTTTCTGGTTTGGGTAGCCAAGCAGAGAGGTTCTATTCATGGAGACTGGGCAAGCATCAGGAAGGCCCAGGACTGAAAAACAGCTGACCATGAGGTAACTACAGACTATCTGACTAGAAGCATTTAAGAGACGGTTCCTGGGGTATGTTCAAATGACACTAAGTCAATGCAACATAGAGAAGGTTGCTCATCCATGTTCATCGCTGCACTATTTACAGCCAAGATAGAGAAGCGGCTTAGCTGTCCATCATCAGATGAGTGGACAGAGAAAANGTGTTATATCTACACAGTGGGCTTTCATCCTGCCATAAAGAGTGAAATTGTGTCATTTGCAGGAAAATGGATGGAACAGGAGATCATATTTAGTAAAATAATCCAGACTTGGGAAGACAAATATCATGTGTATTCTCTCAACCACAGACTTTTATATTTAATTGTAGTCAGAAGTTTTCCTGTGTCCCACCTGGCCAGTATATATGTAAATGTAGGTGTTATAAAAGTAGAAAGAAAACTATCGGAGGGAAGAAGACTAAAAGGAGGGAGAG
>LZPO01087219.1:136097-165234 GCA_001675575.1 Neotoma lepida | reverse complement strand
TCTGTGAGTTTGAGACCAGCTCAGCCTACACAGTTCTAGGCTAGTCAGAGCTACATAGGGAGACCCTGCCTTAAAAGAAAGTAAGGGAGAGACAGACAGATGGATAGAAGTAGCAGAGAGAAACAGACAAGATATTCAATATTCCAAACAGCTTCCCACTTGCACATTCCAATTAATGCCAGAGAAAAAGCCACNTCACTGGGGAACTCAAAGTGCAGGAGTCGGGCCTTAAACTACCACATAGTTCACCCTGCATGCCCCTCCTCTTCCACTACAATCTATTCTCTTCTTTTCCTTCTCCTCTGCCCAGGCCCTATGATGCACAAAGACCCTGCTATAGGCAGGATCTATGGACAAGGAGACAGGACACTCGGGCTCTATCCAGTATGAGTGACCATGAGCACATCATCCAATCCCTGTGTCTAAAGCTATCCTCTAAGAAAATGGGACTAATGGTGTTCACTGTCTCTGCCCTAGTTTGGGATACTTAGAAAAGTATGAAAATCNAAACAGGACAATGACTTACAGGACAATTTAAATCTTATCAATAGTACTTAAAACTACAGAAGTTGTGGCTAAAACAGGAAAATGATGAATAAAATTCAAATGCTTACTTAATTTGACTATTTCCTCCCCAAGTCTCAGTATCTTCTCTGAAAAAATGGGGAGCTGTATTAAATTATTGTTACCTGCCTGACCAGCATTTACTTGGTTGGTTGGTTGCTTGTTTGCTTACCTGGTTAGTTGGTTAGTTGGTTGGTTGGCTGGCTGGCTACCAACTTGCACATTGCCTAGGTGGCCAGTTGGAAGGTTAGTTAGCTCCCTGGTCATTTGGTTAGTTGGTTGATTGGTTGGTTGGTTGGCTGGCTGGTTAGTTGGTTGCCTGGCTGCCTATCAACCTACCTGGTGAGTTGGTTGTTTAGTTGGTTGGTTAGTAGGTTTGCCTCTGAGGGACTCTCTCTGGGCTTTAGTGCCTGGTAGCTTTCCTTTGGTTGAGAGCCCCCTGAACCAGGATGCAGCCTAGCGTACTACAGGTATTTCCATCCTAACAATCATATCAAGTACCTGGTAGCCAGTAAATGCTTGCAGAGCAGGTGAGTGCTTTGAGTCTCTTAGATGTGGGTAGTGGCTACCTCAGGAAGCAGGCCAGACAAAAGCAACACTGCATCTTCAGATCAAAGAAGCACAGCCCTGGCACAGAGCAGACATTCAACAATGGCAGCAGAAAAGATAAATGGTATATGAAATTTATTGAAATTTTTAAATTGAGTATATAGGTGCAGAAATTGCTAACATCCATCTCAGATCTTGTTTTCTGGCACAAATTCGTATGAATCCTATAAAAGGTAACTGGAAACCAAAACATTATTTTTAATATTGCTGGCATGAAAAATGTAGCAGCCACAAAGTGCAGGGAAATGATTGGTCCCCTGGACAAACTCATAATTCATCAAGCTCAAAGGGCAAGTTCATGGCCATGTCCCACAGCCTCTAAATTTTATTTAGATGTGTCTATTGTGTGACTCAGGCCTATGACAAAAGCAAAGCAGAGTTGGCTCTATTGAAGTGTGCATTTTGAAGAAGTCCATAAATTTTTTTCAGAATTCTTACCAGTATATTTGAGTCTTAACACAATGGAGGGAAGGGGGAAAAAGACAAAACAAAATGCAGTTGAGTCTCATATCCTCAGTAACAGCAGATTAGAAGAAAATATNGCCAGGCATGATGGCACATGCCTATAAGCTCAGCAACCTGAGGCAGAGGCAGAATTCCCAAGTTCAAAGCCAACCTTACATGTAAGACTCTGTCTCAAAAAAAAAAAGAAAAGAAATATGATTTATGTGTTTGAAGACTGAAATAAAGAGACAGAAACAAAGAGATCCTCATGGCCCCAGGGTGCTCACACAATCTGAAGCAGTGCAGAATGGCAGGTGTGAAAGGCCGCAACGTGTGCCTATCAGACTCACCTACCCTATCTCATCCTTGGTCCAAGATATAGCTTCCTTGTCAGGGAGGAACAAGGACAGTTATAGATGTTCCTGAACATAGACAATAGTAGTGCCCTGGCCTTGGGTTCAGAAGGACAGACCTAACAGCACCCTATGTGGACTGAGACAAATTACGNTACCCCTCCACTTCCTCATCTATAAAATGCAAATAATCACAGTCTTGTTTCATAAAATGATTGAGAAGATTTAATCCACAATAAACGCNCCAGGCACACTGCATAGTGTCAGGAACATAGCAAATGCTGGCAGAAACTGTTCCTTTGACTTCAACTTAGATTTCACAGAGCTGTTTGTAAAGATAGTCTACAGTTCCAAAGCAATTTGAGTAAGAATGGCCTCATAACCATTTCATTCCACAATCTGCATTGTGTGTTGTGAGTGAAAAAATATTTCCGAGGGAAAAATGCCACTTCTCTGCCAGAGATTCAGTTGCTGGTTCCTGGTCCTCTAACACCTGCTCTGATAAAATCAATAACTCAGAAGTTCTGGGAGACCCCAGCCACCATTCAAACCCAGAGTCCCAGACCATAGACACTCTGTATCTGTTGCTCCTTCAATCATGTTCTTAGCATGAGGAACTCAAGTGGTCCAATAGAATTCNAGTGGCCATGCATGGTGGCTTGTGCCTTTAAGTCAGCACTAAAGAGGCAAAGACCAGAGGATCTCTGAATTAGAAGACAGCCTGGTCTACATAGTGACTTATAGGCCAGTCAAGGCTTTATAGTGAGACCTTGTCTCAACACACATACACACACACACACACACACACACACACACAAACACACACACACAAAGAGATGAAGTGCTTTAATGCTCAGTCCCTGTACTACTTATTATATGCCTAAGTGTAATGAGTCTTTCTCTGTCCCACCAGCCAGTTCCCAAATAATGACACGGAGACTTATTATTAATTATGAAAGCTAGGCCTTAGCTTAGGCTTGTCCCATTAGCTCTTACAACTTNAATTAACCCATTTAATCTATATTTTGCTTCATGGCTTTTTACCTTTCTTTCATCTTGCACTTCCTGTTTCCTCTCCATCTCTGGCTGGCCACTCGGTCCCTTCTTCTTCCCAGAGTTCTCTCTCTCTCTGCCCAGAAGTCCCGCCCATACTGCCTCCTGCCTAGCTATTGGCCAGTCAGCTCTTTATTAAACACATCACACTAACACATCTTCACACAGTGTACAAATATCCCACAACATTTCCCCCATTTGTCTAAATAAAAAGGAAAGGTTTTTAACTCTAATACAGTAAAAATTATATACAATAATAACAATTATCAAGTAAGAATTATATTCATAATGTCCAGTCCATTTGTATTTGGCAAATTTAGAGAAACTACTCTATTATCTATCTTATCTTGATGAGACCAAAGTTTTACANCTAATTCACTCTCTATCCTAACTTNTATTTCCAACCCAAAACTACCCTTTTATACCTCAAAACATTTTCTNAGAAAAACAATTTAAGCTTTTATGTCTCTCAACCTTATACATCTTATACCTCTTTTGTGAGTTTTTTTTCTGAATCTGGTAACAAAAACAAAATTGTAACTATAACCATCTTGTCCTCAACTCCATCAGAGACCCGAGAAAACAGGAAGTGCAGAGTGAACATCTTCCAAAACTAGAAATGACAGAAGCNGCTGGCTGCCTGGACAGTCACCCAAGATTCCTCTGCATCATTGTGACATCTGTCTTTGGCCTATACCTAGAATATCTGACAGACTTTTCTATGAAGCAGGAATTTTGAAGAACTGTCCTGCCTTGTCTTGGCAGAGTTCAGCAGTTGCTTTCTTTTGTGTCCAATTGCCAAATTTGGACAGCATTCTGTCAGCAGTCAAGGCAAGAGCAGTTTCTTTGGCTAGCTTTGCCACATTGGAAGCAAACTCCATATGGAGGTTCTTTGATGCCCATCCTTTTATGAAGTAGATTGATGCTGCCAGGAGCAGACATGTCATGAAAAGCCTTATGTTATTAAACATCTTAAATGCCATATTCTGTAAGTCTCTGAAGCATTTGAAGAGCATCTATCTATCTAAAATATACCTGTTTAGCCTTGAAAANATATATAATATGACTACAAGTTTGATTATTATAGATGACTAACTACTAACCTGTATTTCTGAATTATACATTACATTTTTTAATGAGCTGCATAGGTACAATACCTTAAACAAGAGTAGAAACATATACAGTACAACAAAAATAACCTTAAGTTTGTATCAATATACAAAAATACCTTAAACAAGAGTAGGAACATATATAGAGTATGTCCTAACAAAAATAACTTTAAATTTGTATCAATACACAAAATCCATACCAATGTAAAATATTTGAGATTAATAGTTGCTTTTTAGTTTAAAGTAGATTCTATTAGTCTATCTTTTCCATATCCCCCTTTTTCTTTTCAGAAAGAGGTCCTTGAATCCAACCTCCTGTGCTTAGTTTTCTCCCTTACCATGACCAGTAACAATTTGCAACCAACCCCCTATATGATGACAAATATTCATAATCCACCAAATGACCAAAAACCATCCACCCCACCTCTTGGGAATGTGGGCATCATGTTCTCCAGACTGTTTTCTGTTGTCTGGGGGCAACAGCATCTTTATGGGACCCTGAGAAA
The DNA here is from genome assembly GCA_001675575.1 of Neotoma lepida. Taxonomy (NCBI): domain Eukaryota; kingdom Metazoa; phylum Chordata; class Mammalia; order Rodentia; family Cricetidae; genus Neotoma; species Neotoma lepida. The sequence goes on along the minus strand of LZPO01087219.1, from coordinate 160,596 downwards.
ACTGGGATAATGGTCATGTCCTGGGAGAGCTGGCTGTATTATTTAGTATTTGTATTGTTTAGTCTCTATGTGGGAAAGTGTAGAGCTTATCTCAAGTCTTGGCTGAATAGTCTGTGAGGCTGGACCATCACAGCTAATAGCTTTGAAGTTGTTCTGGGTGTAGATTTTTGAGGAAACTGCAACAGGGGCATTCTGAGAGGCTGGATCACCTGGGCTAGTTGTCTTTATTGGTGTCTGGTTCTTTTTTTCTAAAAACACATAAACTTTTAAAGGTAACATACATATCTGCATTAATACAAGTATGGAATGTGCAGTGTACACAAGTCAGCTAAAGATGGTTTTTTATTCAATGTTTGAGCAGGTGAAAGGCATCTGTTAACTTTATAAATCTGTTTGGACTGTATAACCAGACCGGTACCCATGCCATATGAAAGGATGGCATGTAATAGTAAGGCATAAGGATTCTGTAGCCAACAAGATTTATCATGTCTCATCCAGTCTCAGAGCTGTTCCCATGTTGAGAGATCACTATATATGTCACCTGTTTTGTAGTCTTTCTTGGCTTTTTCCCTCATGTCTGTAGCCAAGATTTTCAGGAGGTCTCCCCTGATCAAATTTGACCTTCATTGATTTTGAAGAGAATCATAAATTTTTGTTTCCTGTGGAAACAAAGGCATAACATCTCCTCTAACACAACTTATTTTCTGACTTCCATTTTGAAGTTAAGGCATTCTTAAAATATATAGGTTGGTTTAGTTTAGCAGTCCCATAATCCAATGTCTCTCAGCAGCTATTGTTTTTTGTACATTAAAATTTAAAAATTCAAAGCTTCAAAAAACAAAGCACTATATAGGATCCAGACACCCTGTGTATTTCCCATCTTTATGTGGCTTTTTTTATATTACTTTACTCTCTCTCTAAATATTTTACTTTATTATTTTTAAAGTATATTTTTTATGACTGTCTATANCCATTTTCTTTTTTTCTTTAGCATGTAAGTACATTTTAAACATACTGTACCTTTTTAGAGGTTTTTTGTGTCTGGATCTGGCGTTACAAAGTGCCTGCAGCATTCTCTGACTGCATGAAACAAATCTTAAACTGCCATGTCAGTTGCCATGTGGCTCAGCTTAGCACATGGTACTAGTGCATGGTGCTGTTGTATGGCATTGGTGGCTAGTTCCAGCCCATAGGCAGCAGCCAGGAGCCTTTGTACAGCTCAAGAGACTGCNGAANTTGGAAGCCGTGTCTGGCTCCNAGTTCATGTGTTTTGGAACTTTTCTTTTTAAGCTTTCTCAGGTCCTATGTGGAAGTATGNGCCCCCATGGTAGNCGCCATATGGAATGGGTCTTTCTCTGTCCCACCAGCCAGCTCCCAAATATAATGACACAGAAACTTATTATTAATTATAAAAGCTAGGCCTTAGCTTAGGCTTGTCCCATTAGCTCTTACAACTTAAATTAACCCATTTATATTAATTTATGTTTTGCCTTGTGGCTTTTTATCTGTCTTTCATTTTGCACCTCCTATTTCCTCTCCATCTCTGGCTGGCCACTTAACCACTCAAACTTCTTCCCAGTTTTCTCTCTCTGCCCAGAAGTCCCACCTATACCTCCTCCTGCCTAGCTATTGGCCATTCAACTCTTTTTTTTAAACCAATCACAGTGACACATCTTCACACAGTGTACAAATATCCTACCACACTTAAGTGCCTTGCCTTCCACATTTAGTTAGTTATTTCACGCAGTTATGTCTTTGCGTAGTTCCTCAAAGGCATTACTAGTACTATTTTGGAAACTTCATCTAGCACCAGTTTTACTAAGCATGTCATGTAAATATTGACTGGCTGACTTCTATACCTTTGACCCTTAAACATGAGCCATATCCAAAAGGTCATAAGTTAACAAGGCTGTCCTCAAAACTGTGTTTCTACTAAAAAGACTAAGTTCAGAACAGATAATTAAACATCTTTCCTAAATATGCCTGATATTCTTAACTGGAGAGGAATCAGAAGTTGGTTTNNCTTTAACGTATGTGTATTGAGCTCCTTTTCTGTAGTGTCTGGCTTTCCATTGTACTGTTAGTCACAAAACTGAGCCTGTAGGTAAATGAGCCATAACACAGAAATCAGGTACAGAAATGTCACCCAAGTATGGCCACAGCCTTCCTCCTTCAGCTCTGCCATTCTGATCCACAATACTGAGTACACTCTGGTGTGGAGAGAGATTTTATTTTTAAAGACCAAGGTGGGCTCAGGTGACTTAGAAGAGATCTCATCAGGCAGTACTGAAAGCCAAAATTAAGCCTGGAAGATTCAGGGAACAGATGGCCAGTGGGCGGTGGGCAAAGCCAGGGGGATTCAGAACCCAGGCCCTCGGGATGGCGCTCCACCATGGGAGATAGCTGTTTGTAAAGGATGATGGCCATTTCACCAGATGGCCTGCTTACCTCCCAGGGTCTCAACCACCAGGTAAACTTGATGGCATATAAGAATTGTATCTTACCTGAACAGAGAAAACTAACAGAAAATTAAAAACTCATGGAGTACAACCCTAGAGATTAATAAGAATAGAATCCAGAAAAGGTAAGGATGTTTGCGTGTTTTCTAACAGTTCTTGGATGGCTTGACCACAAACCTGTAAAACTTGGAAAGAGTTCCCCTTTACTTCTCCCTAAAACAAAAATCTTATGGCATTACAAACATTAATTAGATGTTAATGAGCGAACATAANTGGTCACTAAATCTTTTGTTTTATTAGTTATTGGCTTATCACACACAGAAATGTTTTTTAAAAAGTGTAGCATCTCCATACATGTCCTATCACACTTTTGTAGTTATAATCTTTAACACAGACTTCATAGAAAACTTAAATTTTCCCATAATGTTTTAGCTAGGGGCCTATAAAAATTCAGAAACCATCCAGGTGGTGGTGGTGCATGCCTTTAATTCCAGCACTTGGGAGGCAGAGGCAGGCAGATCTCTGTGAGTTCGAGGCCAGCTTGGTCTACAGAGTGAGTTCCAAGACAGCCAGAGCTGTTACACAGAGAAACCCTGTCTCAAAAAAAAAAATTCAGAAACTATGATGGACTTGGCCTACAGATGTCATACACACACAACAACAACACTAAAGATTCAGGAAAGACACTAAAGAAAGGAAGGATACAGGTCCTGTAGGTGACATGTTAGGTTGTTGGAATTACTTGATGGTTTTTCTTTCTAATTAGGCTCCAAATGGTCACAAAGTGGTGACAAAGTAGTCATAGAATGAGTGGTCACAAAGCAGCCAACAGTGTAGAGCTCACACATGGGGGCTTTTTTTAACCTTCCAACNCATCATTACCTGCCATTTTGTGACTTGACAGCTCATGCTATCTGCCAATCACCATGTCAGTTCAGCCACACCCAAACTGTTCTAAGAGACAAGTGATCCAGATGCCCCAAGCATGTCTAGAGAGATTGTTATAAACATTTCTAAACATCTAGGTCCTATGCTAAGCTTACCACACAAATAGTAAGCAGNATGGACCTGTAATACTGGTGTTCTGTGGATGTGGGTCTGGTGTAGTCTTCTGCTTTTTCTCCCTATGTTAGNATTAAACACAGATTGTCATTCTCCCTCAGAATATGCCTTACCACAGCTACCCACNCCCCCAGCCCTTGATGTTACTACTAATTAGCCAGCCTCCAAATTGAAAATTAGTACTCAAACTGAAAGAGCTCTATATGGCTGAGATAGTAATACAATCTGTGAGTGATTTTTCTCATTTCAAGCTTTACTTTTTTGTTTTTTTTAAAGACAATGTCTCACTGTACAGCCAAGGATGGCCTTAAAAATCCCAAGTGCTGGGATTATAGACATGATCCATCATGCCCTTCCCTCAAAACTTTATTATTACTAGAAGTTGTCTTGGGCTATTAAGAAGGCTAAATGGATAGAAAGTATTCACTGAGCAAGCCTGAGGACCAGAATTCAATTCCCAGAACCCAGATAAAGGAAGAAGAAAACCGGCTCCACAAAGTTCTCCCTTGACCTCCACACAAACACCACAGCATATCCACACCTGTGCTCTAACACATACACAATAATAACAATGATACAAACATTTTTAATAAAAGTTGTCAGGCATGGTGGTACACATATTTAATCCCAGCACTCAGGAGACAGAGACNGCAGATGTCTGTGAATTCAAAGACAGCCAGGGCTACATGGAGAGACCTTGTCTCAAAAAACTTAAATAAATAAATAAATAAATAGTAGTAATTAATTCAGTTTATTTTGTAATTTCAAAAATAGAATATCTGTCTCACTTTAGAAAGATGATAAAATTTGGAGGGGAACACCTAAAGCAAACATTAATTCATTACTGGAAACTTTTATTTGTTTAATTTTTATTTATTTATTTTAATGTGTATGAGTGTTTTGTGTGCATGTATATCTGTGCACCATATGCATGTCTGGTGCCCCCAGAGTCCAGAAGAAGGCATTGNACCCTGAAACTGGAGTTACAGACGGTTGTGAGCCACCACGTGGGTGCTNGGAACTGAACCTGGATTTTCTGGAAGAGCATCAAGTGTTTATAACCAGTGAGCCATCTCTCCATCCCCTACTGAAAGTTTCTAAAAGAACAAAAGTACAGTGCTCTAAATAAGGGTACAGGAGGTAAGTTAGAGAAAGAAGGGAGTGAANAGGTTTAANGTNGGCCCTCACTCACTCCAATTGACCCNCTTTAGTCTGTGTTGAGTTAATAGAACCAGAACNTCCACTTAAGTCAGACTTTTCCATTTCACTCCCAACAGAGTCCTCCTTCAGATTAACCAACCTCATCAGAAATGCTGTCTGAACAGCCCATATCACTCTTTCCTCTCACAGTGCTTCTACAATATCATAGTTATCTCTTTCTTTTGATTATGAGTATGCCTCTCTCTTATTGCTCTATGTTCTTGGGTACTTTCCTGACAAAAGAGATTTGAGGTGAGTCTACCAAGCAAGAAGACCGGCATGCCACTGAGCTGAGACACACCAACATTCCTCTTGAGAAAGTGAGGCTGTGGTCATATAAAATGCACTCTGTGAGAGCCCACAGTGACTTCCATCGTGACTCAAGGTCAGAGAGTTCAAGCTTGTCTTTGCTCCTTAAGGCTGGATAACAGGATGATTGGCCAAAGGTGTGGTTACTAGATGTTTGGAGTATTAAGGAGGTGTTTACACTTGTCTGTACCTTGAACCATGGTGTCCTTGAGAGGGGGAGATCTTCTGCCCCTCCCCCTTGCTTTGGATATAAAAAGGCTGTGAGAAATAAACTCGGGGCTGCTGTGATATTGACTCAGAGCCCTCCNGAACCTAGCCTGTGTCTCTGTCTTTTCTTTTATGTCTCTTTTTCCTAGCTATTTTTCTAAATCCTCACTCCCCTATTTAGGACTGTTAGACAGGTTAGGCAGGACCCAACACACCTCCTGAAGATGTCCTCTCCCCTGCCTTGCCCCTGTCACCTGTGGTGGGTGGGTAAGGGAGCTGACCCTCCTTCTTACCAGCTACAGCACTCAAGGAAAGTAGGCCCTGCACCTCACCTGGNCAGCACAGCAGCGTTGACCCTATCGACAGAGGTNCAGGTGATGGGCCCCAAGAATGTGAGCATGGGAGATGTGGCCCCACCCCTCATCTGCTATATGGTGGTGTGGGTGGAGGAGAGATGCCCTCACCCCCCACCTCCACCTCTCACCACTTGTGGCAGGTAGAAGAGCTGGTCTTAAGGTCATAAGAGTAGGAGAGCTGTCCCTGCCCCTCACCAGCTGCAACATTCAGGAGAGTGACCCCTGCACCATGCCTGGNAACACAGTAGAGCTGGCCCTGATGGTCCAGNTGTGGGAGAACCTNACAGCATGAAAGCAGGAGAACTGGCCCAGCCCCTTGCTCATCATTGCAAGGGGTGAACTAGAGCTGGAGGGCCGACCAACCCTGCAACTACCCAGGCCCAGAACCAGGGTTATGAGTTGGCCCACCCTAACATCCACCCCATCTATGATCTGCAGGAGCATGTGAAGGGGCCGGTCCTGAAGACCCAAAGCTGCAGCATCTCCACAACACAGGGCAACAACAGGATATCTGAGAGGAGTCCCAGTGAGGGCTCAGCATCAATAGTGTTGCAGAAACCAGAGGCCTCGAACCAGACCAATGACTTTTTGCAATGAACACTTGCAAGCAAAGGTATATGAACAAAAGGGTTTACTGCGTTACTCACTGTGTCACACTGCAGCTTCCATGATGAGGTTTTTTTTTTTCCTTTTTTGTTTCTTTTTTCTCTTAAATTTTATTTTATTGGGGGGCTGTTGCAAGGGCAGAGGGAAGATATGAAAGGACGGGGAACTGAATGGAATCAAGATGCATGATGTGAAAGATACAAAGAATTCAAAAAAAAAAAGATTCACATCCTGCAAAGGGATTCACACTTCCTGCCACCAGACATGAGTGCCATCACCTTAAACAGTTTGATCCTATACAATAACAGGCAAAGATGCAGGAGCAGGGATAACAAGACATTCGGGAGGGGTTACTTGTATTCCTTTGAGGAAGGAGAACAATACAGCCAGGTCCTTCTGCTTTGTCTCAAATGTGTTGTGGAATATTATTTTAACTGGGCAAAGATGTGTTACGTTTGTTTATGCTGCAGAATATTACTTTAACTGTGTAAAGGTGTGTTACTTTTGTTTCTGCTGCATTTGTTTAATGATGTAAAGATGTGTTGCATTTGTTTCACCTTGCCTGCCTAAGGCACCTGCTTAGTCTAATAAAGAGCTGAACAGCCAATAGCGAGGCAAAGGAGAGATAGGCCAGGCTGGCAGGTTGAGAGAATAAATAGGAGGAGAAATCTAGGCTTGAAAGAGAGGGGAAAGAAGAACAAGAGAAGGAGGAGGAGAGAACAAGGGACAGGCCCAGGGCCAAAGTCAGGCAGCCACCAGCCCACAGACAAGTGACAACAAGAAAGTAAGAAAAGGTGAAAAAANCCCGTGGCAAAAGTTAGATAAAGAGAAACAGGTTAATTTAAATTAAAGAAAAAGAGCTAGCCAGAAATGAACCTAAGCTAAGCCAAGCATTCAAAACTAATAATAAGTCTCTGTGTCATGNTTTGGAAGCTGGTTAGTGGCCTAAAAGTTTTAGCCTGGTACCCAAATGTGCCCCTAAAATAAGCGAGAATCACAGTAGCAACAAAACACAGTGTCAAGGAGTACTGCAAGTAACAAGTCAAACTGTAGGAAACAGNCGGANGTCAGACCTTCTACACTGTGTGCTGTACACTGCTGAAAGACCACAAGGTGACAGTAGCAGCAACTTTCCTGACCATGTGAACACAGCTCATCATCATCCAGCTGGATCATACAACTGGGTTCAGTGTAATCAAAGATGGCTACATACAGGAAGAAAAACTTCAGCTTGAAATAGCAACCACTTGTCTACCGAAACTACAAAAGATTGAATACAGTTGGTTTTTTTTTTTTTTCCAGGCAAACACTCAGCCAAGAAGAAAATGTGTTACATTTTCTCATCAATTTATCCCTGGAAGGCAGTACNAGAAAAATACTGAATGTGAGAATGAAGAGATGGAAGTGATTTTCACATTCACCTTCTTTCTCATCTTACAACTCCACCACTGCCCAAATCTTAACACCTGTGTCATGAGACAGGCGCCCCCCAACCTCCCACAGAATTAAGGCACCAAGCAAATACGAGCTGTTATTATTGTCTGAGAGCAGAAGGTCATTTATGCAATCAAAACAGACTTATTGGAACCTACTGTGTGACCGATACTGCTATAGGCGCTAAGTGCTGAGCAGTGTACAGAACCAATTAAGTCCCTGNCTGCCAGAGCTGACGTTAGAGGGATTGGAACCTCAGTTTTTGTAACTCCAAGNCCTGTTGCAGTTAAACCAGGGACCACAACCTCCAATGTCTAAAGGGGCCAAGCAGAGGAAATAAATGAGTGTGTCTAAAGCCAACTGGCAGATAGTCAAACTGCCCCCATTCCTGGGGGAACTCTCAAATGACCTCTGGTTTTACAGGTGGGTGTGGCTAAGGGGCAGAGCACTGATTATATGAGGAATGGGAGTAGAGGGTACACTCTCCCATTCTCATCTGTCCACCAGTTTCTTCTCCCTTCCATCTGCTAGATGCAGACAAGTCCAGCAGCCCTGGGACCACCCACTCTGTGAAAGAAGGACCTTGGGTTCCTCAATCATTGCTTGGAAGACAGATCTCCCAGACAAGAACTCACACTCAGTGAGTGAAAAACTGAACTCTGTGCCATGGTTCTGGAGAATTGGTTTGTTACTATGGCTAGCCCCCAGCTAGCCAGGGAGAAAACACGGCTGTGACAGATGTCCTAGCAGGCACTACTGCTCAGCATCAGCCAACAGGCACGGTGCAGCAATGTCGAACTCTTGTGGTCAATTTTGGAGTTATTCCAAGAGAATCTGGAATTCCTGATATTTTATTGTGGGAAAAACCTTTGACTTTTTTAATGTTTTTTTTGGGAACAGTGCTTGTCTAGTATGCACAGGCACTGGGTTCAATCCCTAGTAAAACACACACACACACACACACACACAATTTTGTGGGACAAGTGTTCAATTTTTGAAAGCATAAATGTGAACTGCAATCAGTCTCCTCCACTCCATCCTACCATCAGAACTATGCTATCCATATATATCTGTTGGCAGAATAAGCATAGGAAAGATATAGCAGGTTTTTATATAGCGAGAATAAACCAGGAGATTCACTTTCTTGCTTCACACACACTCCCATTATCCTGTGTACTCTACGGATGTGCAAGATCTTGTGCTAAGATGAGTCGAGNATGCCTCAGCCTTAACTGTGGCTCTCATGTGTTTGGAGTTGTCTGCTCTACTCACCTTCACACCCTGACCTTAAGCAGACCCCACAGTTCGCCCACCTGCAAGCAGCTGTGGTAGCACAGCTTCCTGACCGCCTTTCCCAAATGCTCTGGGATAGGGATGCTCAGAAGGTCAAGTGTCTTGGTTTTCCTTAATGCTGGCTTGATTTCACAGTGTATTCTTCCTTCTTTCTCTGAGCAAGTTGTCTCATCCACATGGCTCTTCATTACTAATGGGCCTGGCTGCAATGTGTGTGCCCTCCGTCCTAACGACGACAGCTTGTACTCATGGATCACAGCTCTGGGAGGGCTGCTAGCCTCCCATGTGCTTAGAGGATTACCTTTTGAGAACTACTGCTTGGAGGAGTTCCATCTAGTTGAGGAGACAGGACAGTGGCNACAGAAGGTGACACAGAGGGTTAACAAACCACATGGCATCNGATACTGCATGGGACAAAGTGGGTACCAAGGAAGACTGCTGAAAGAGCCTATACTGGAGTCTTGACGTCCTAATTAGGCAGACAGGNCTGGGAAGGTCTTCTTGGACAGACAGAATAAGATGTTATGGGCATATAAGGGCTTTGCAGCTACTTAAAGTTGCAGCTACTTAAAGTCTAGTGGTAGAGAGAGTTTGAGTTAGGGGTGGTTAATTCATGAAAGACCTGGACTGCTCAGCAATGGGACTCATCTAAGTAATCAGGCAGCAGAGGCACTAAAAGGCTTGAGTATAGTCATGTTTTATGAACCCACTGGCTGAAGGATGAGGCTAGCTTGAAGTCATGAGCCTTCCCTCTGGGTTAGGAATGAAATGTGCTTCTTCCCACCACCGAGAGCAGTGTCCATTTCTCCCTCTGGTCAGATGCCTGGCTTGTTTACCTACTGGTCACCTTTCCAATGTTGGCTCAAATGTCACTTCCTCAGTAGCCTTCCCTAGCCATCCTCCTCCCCACTCAGCAGGCCAGTCCCCTCCTCTAGCCTTCCCCAGCACCCTGGCCTTCCCCTTCAGAGCACCCACCTCCACTGGCAATCATGGCTGAGCAGATGACTGGTATCATGAGTAGATGTCATCCAGGGTGAGTGCTGGGACAAGAAGGCCAGTGACTGCCAACATCAGGGGCTCCATAAACAATGCCTCAATCAGCACATATAAGAAACTTCACCATGGAAATAACAAGCTTCATTATTTAAGATTGCATGGGGAGCTCTGAGTGGTAGCACACATCTATAATCTCAGTACTCAGAAGACTGAAGCAGGAGGATCAGGAATTGGGATCAGGCTTGTACACATAAGCAATCTCTCTTAAAATAATCACACACATGCACACACACACACACACACAGAGAGAGAGAGAGAAAGAGACAGAGACAGAGAGACAGAGAGAGACAGAGAGAGAAATAATCACAGAGAGACAGAGATAGAGAGACAGAGACAGAAGACAGAGAGAGAGGCAGAGTGCGCATGAAAATNTGAAACTCCAGTCAATGGTATGTATGATGAAATGTTTAGGAGTGAAATATACTGATGTTTGAAGCTTACTATGAATATGTAACAACAGTATGAGAGGGTGAGTGTGTAGCTGGGTGNGTAGAGTGCTTATGAGGCATGCACAAAGCCTTNGGTTAGATCTGCAGAACCACACAAAGTAGACATAATTATGGACATCTATTATCCCACCACTCAGAAGGTGGAGTAGGAAGATCAGAAGTTCAAGCCCACCTGGGCTACCTGAGAGCATGTGCTGGGAAAGACAGATGACAGAGAAACAGAGACAGACAGAGACATAGAGACATGGACACAGAGAGAGGAATGTGGCTGGGGTAATAGAGTTCTTACATAGCGTGCACAGGACCCTGTATTTGATCCCTAGAACTCCAGAGAAAGAAAGAGAATTAATGGATGGAGGATATGACAGGGTGAATTAATGTCAATCATACCATCTACACAGTAGCAATATTCACTGTATAGTTCTTTCAACTCTTTTTTATGTTTAAAAGTTCAATACAATGTTGGGTGGGCCCATGTGGTATAGATGAAACTATATTTACAACCCAATCAGAGTTACTCACCAATTGCAGTCCTGGCATTTAAGCCTTGGGCCAGCTGGGTTCTTTACTGTCTTCTCAACTCCAGCTTCCTCCAAACACAATGAAGAGGAGCCATCCAATGGTATTGTTGTGTGGGTTAAATGACATAAAACTCTTGACCCAGTGTCTAACAGTAGTATCTGTTTCACAAGTGTTAGTCCTCCTGTTCCAAAGTCAACAAGTCCACAAACTAGGACAAATCTTCAACAAATCATAAAAAGAAGAATCCTGTGTTTTTTTCCTCTTGCTGTATCTCAAGGGAAATTAAAAGAATAAATTAATTATGCTATTTTTATAGGTAAAGATAATGACCTTTCAGCAGTAGGACACTTAGGTTGCATGTGTGAAGAAAGTGGCCCATGCAGACTGTTAACACTTTATCTCCTCTCCCAGTGGCCAGGACTCTCAGGAGCTGGCCAGGATGAGCAACATGGTCATATCAGGATGATGGATGGGGAATGTGGGAAGAACTGTATGCAGCACATGGGAGCCAGGGCTCCCTGTCAAACTCCCAGATACGCAAGAGAAAAGAGCCCCAAGATCTTCAAAGGCGGGTGACATGCTTCCAGAAGGGTTGTCNGGGCTTTTAACATAACTGTATGAACAGAGAGATGGCCTTGAGATCATAAACAAAAGCCTCCAATTGAGCCTGANTGTATATGTTCAGCTGAAAGATATCTAATGGGCCACCACGTGCATTTCACATCTCTGATCTGGAAAAAACGAGCCTGTTGGTGACAAGCCCTCAAGAAGAGAAGGTGGTGACATCCAGACTCATGGAGAAATTACAGCTTCCGGTACCATAAGACAAAGCCAATGCTCANTTGAGAAAATGGGGTCCAACACGTGAAAATTTGTGAAAGGGTTAATTATATGTCCCAAGTGAGACACCACAATCAGTGGAGATGCAATTTTGTCAAAAGTGTCTCTGTATGCCTATGAGATCACACACTTAAGATGATAAACTTCAAGCTATTTTAGACTGCCTGCACCCTCTCTACCTGGAAATCTCATTCCCTTTGACATAATTATAAGCCTACCTACATGATTGGCCTATTAAGCCTAGGCTTTGCATTCCTTGGAGACCTCACATACTACCTGTATGAGCTGTGTACACGTCACCAATCTGTGGATAGAAACATTACTGGGCTGGGACCAATTATTACATCATTGCAGAGCCAATGGGACACATCACTTCCCAACTCACTGTGGCCTCAGCGGCCTGAAATCAGCCATGATAAGAGTATTCATACTAATAAATCAGTTAATACTGTGAACTCAGCTGGTTACCCCGATGTTGATTTTTTATAAAGCCAGCTTGGCAATGCATGGTCTTGGTTTTTGTTTTGTGTTGTTGTTGTTGTTGAAGACAGAGCCTCACTATGAAANCCTGACTGGTCTGGAATTTGATATATAGACCAAGCTAGACNCTAAGTGAGTTCTGCCTGTCTTTGCCTCCCAAGTGTTGANATAAAAGATGTGTGCTACCACANCCAGTGGACCTGTTTATTATTGCTATTTGGGAAGAGACAAATTTGGGGGCATTTTCCCCACCCACACACNTTATTTTCAGATGAGTCCTGGCTGAAGGTGGAGTCGGGCTAAGAAGCCATTTCTGTGCTATGTGTCTGTGCTTATCAAATGAAGGATATATCTCTAATTCCATGGGCCACACTGCAGCCCCAAATTCTCCCTTTCAGAAATGTGGGCCAGGATAGAGGCTAGGTAGGTACTCAAAAGAATAATCCTATCACCTCTTGCTATGGAGAGCACCCCAGAAGCTGGAAAGCCCTATGCACAGGTTCCCTACAGTGGAACCAAGAAGCTATGTGAGGATTCAGCCAAAGCCTGTTGCAGAGGCAGGTGGAGCCAGCCACGGGACAACGGACTAAATCCGTAAGATAGAAAGCCAATACCCTCAGCCTCTTAACTTTCCAGGATGCTGTACAATAAAAGAGTGAGGAAATGAAATGAACTGCCTGGGTTCAAATCCTGCCTCTGCTACTTGGCTGTGTGGAACCAGAAGAGTCACTACCGAGTCATTTTGTGCCTTGATTTCTTCATCTGAAACCAGGGCGTTAATAACTCGTTTTATAGTTGTGAGAACTGCATGGACTAAACCCTCACAATGCCAGCTATATGCTCTATCGGTTAGTTAGAGTTCTCCTAACTGAGCCATAATTCACTTCTGTTCTGAGTACGTCCAAGAGGTTGCCCTAGGGCCTGGAGGCCCCACACAAGAGCCACTTTGTGGAGCTAGGTAGACAATCTGTTCCCGAGTCAGAGGGGCGGGGGTAGATCCCAGACCATCCTGCAACCCTTGTCAAATTATTTCCTGAATGCTCTTAGTACAATATGAGATTCAAATAGAAAAGAGACCAAAAACTTGAATAACTGGGAGGTGTCTGCCAAACTGTGTGGACTGTTATCCCTGTAGGAAAAAGTAGTATCATTGTCCATAAAAAAAGGAAAACACATAGGGCTGGAAAGATGGCTCGGTGGTTCAGAGCACTTGCTGCTCTTGCAGAGGACCTGGGTTCAATTCCCAGCTGTGTCAGGTAGCTCACAACACCCTGTAACTCAACTCCAGGCCCTCTTCTGGCCTCCATAGGTATCTGCACATGTGTGCACAAACATACACACACACACTTAAAAGTTAAAAAGAATAGACTTGGGATACTGGTATTTCTGGACCAGAAGCAAGAAATATTCCCCATCCTGTTGAAGGTTTGGTGTTTGTGAAACTCATCATAATAAGTCAATATCAGGAAACTGCCCAAGACAGGGTCCATGGTCCTGATTTTTAATATACTTTCATCCATTTAATTATATTCAGAATGGCTCTCTTAATCCAGATCCTCCTATTCATTTCCAAACAAAGACTCTTTATTTGATAATGAAGTGTGTAGGTTTCCAGATATTTTTGCTCAGCTCTTTTTGACAAGGGCTTATAGGCTGAACTATTCATTTCAACAAATTTTCTTCTCAGACTTCCCATTTTCCTTCAGTCTTGCTGAGTTTGCTGTTGACATCTGGTAAATAAAAAGACAAGNGACAGGGCAGCAGTTTTCACTACTAAATGGAGGAGGGGCAGCACTGGGGCACTCACATCCCTCTAGGCATCTATTCCCTGATTCACAGGAGTAAAGTCAGATACGCCTCTTCGGACTTCCTATTTACTCATACACACCAAAGCCATTTTGTGTTTCTAACATCAGGAGTTGTTTGTTTTTTCCAGCTAAGAATAGATTTATCATATAAATCAAACTCTAAATCAAATTCCCCTGGAGGTTAGGACACATCAGTCAAAGCCTCGCCTGAGTGGACTGAAGGCAGGTGCTGCAGTGACCTTGGCCCAGCCAGCAGCAGCTACTTGGCTTCATATACATCTGCATTAGTTGGTTTAAACACCACAGTTCACTGGGAGAGTGATGGTGGTGGTGGNGCAAGCCTTTAATCCCAGCATTCAGTAGGCAGAGGCAGGCAGATCTCTGAGTTCGAGGCCAGCCTGGTCTACAGAGTGAGTTCCAGGACAGCCAGGGCTACACAAAGAGACCGTGTCTTGAGAAACAAAAATAAACACAAACAAAAAAACCATGATGCTTATCCACTCTGTGTAGTGTTTGAGGATCCACAGTTTCCCTTAAAAAACTGCGGGAGTATCAGCTACGGAAGGAGTGGGAAAGATGGGAGGAATAATTTAAGAAGATTCTGTACCAGGTTTGAAGTTGGGCTGGAGTCTTAAAGCTAATCTTCCATGGTAAAAGCTTTTTCTTGCTTCCGTGAGAACATTAAATGGGTTGCTACATGAAAAAAAACCAAAGTGCTCAACTTTATGGCCTTTATATCCCAGAAGAAAGTTAAGTAGAACTGTGTATATAGATATGTCTGTAGAAAAAGTCAGGAAGGACTCAACACACATGCTTCAAAGCTCAACTGTACTGAATAATGAGTAATAATAAATCCAACAGAACTGTGCGGTGAGAAAACCCCACATTCAATAGCAATTGGGGGAAGAAGTGCTTTATTTCATTTTACAGCTTATAGGCCACCATCTAGGGAAGTCAAGGCAGTAACTCAAGCAGGAAGCTGGAGGCAGGAACTGACGCAGAGGCCATGGAGGAATGCTTCTTACTGGCTTGCTCACCATGGCTTGCTTAGCCTGCTTTCTTACTTACACACCCCAGGATCACCTGCCCAGGGGTGGTACTGCCCACAGTGAGGGGGGCGCCCTCCCACATCAATCACAGACTTGCCTATAGGCAATACCTCTGCAGGCATTTTCTCAATTAAGATTTCTTCTTCCCAAATGACTCTAGCTTGTGTCAAGTTGACAGAGGTTTAGTCCATTATCACCATGGTGGGACAAGGTTGGTGTGCAGGCAGACGTGGTGCTGGGAAAGGAGCCGAGAATTCTACAGCTTGATCTGAAGGCAGCAGAACAAGTCTGTCCATACTGGATGTAGCTTGAGCAAAGGAGACCTTAAAGCCCACCCCAACAGTTAATACACTTCCTCCAACAAAGCTACACCTCCTAATAGTGCCACTCCTTTTGGAGGCCATTTTCTTTCAAACCACCACGATAGACTAATATGTCTCACACACCCAGCACTTTAAATTTCCATTTTATATCTACTAGAAGGGGGTGGGGTAATGGCTCAGTGGTTAAGCACTTGCTTCTCTTGCAGAAGACCCAGATTCAGCTCTCAGCACCCACATGGCGGCTCACAACTGTTCCTAACTCCAGTGCCTCTTCTAATTCCCAAGGCACTTCACAACACATGCACTCAGGCACACATAAAATAAAGTAAATATATTAAGAAAAAGACTACTTGAAAACCAGACACAGAAAGAACTCATACTGTGACTCAACTGGAGTTCATCCCAGCAGCAAAGCATAGCTCAACATTCTAAAATCAGTTATGTTGCCTTTTTACAGGCTAATAAACAAAATTCTTGTGATCATGTTAATATAGATGGACAAAACATGGGACAAAATTCCACTCTCATCCACGATAAAAATGCACGGCAAACTAGGCTAGGAAAGGAGTTTCTTCACCCAGATTAAGGGCATCTGCAAAACAAAATTGAAACTACACATTACCATTCACTACAGAGAAAGACTGAATGTGGTCCTCCAGNTGAGACCAACGTGAGGATGCCACACTCCCAGTTCCGGTTGAATAATGTGCTGGCAGTTCTAGTCAGTGAATCAGGAAAGAAAGAAATTCAAAACGTACAGATTGAAAGGAAACAAAAATTGCCTTTAATTACAGATAGAATGATTTTCTATTTAGAAAAATCCACAAAGTTTTACAAAATGCTACTAAAAAAGTAAACTTAGAAGGATTATATAATAAAGTTAATTTGTTTGTCTGTTTACTTATTTCTTTGTGTGTATGGGTGTTTTGCATGCACATAGGTCTGCACACCATGTATGTACACAGTCTTTCTCTGTGTAGTGAGCCCAAGGAGGTCAGAAGAGGGTGTCAGATACTCTGGAACTTCAGTTACAGATGTTTCTGAGCCTCCATGTAAATGCTGGGAATTAACCTGGGTCCTCTACAAAAGCAGCCAGTGCTTTTAANCACTGAACAAGCTCTCCAGACCAAGAAAGTTAATATTCTTGAATTATATTTATACGTGCCAATAAACCATTTAAGTACTGTTTACCAATGCCATGAAAAACATAAAATACACAAATATTCACACATACACTAAAACACAGATGAAACAAAAGCTTAAATAGATGGAGACACATGTGCCAGGTATGGTGGCCCATGCAAGCAATTCCAGCACTCTGGGGGCTGCAGCAGAGGAATAGCTGTTTTGGACCAGCCTTGTCTGTGTAGTGAGCTCCTGGCCAGCCTAGGCTANAGAGTGAGACCCTGTCTCAAAAATCAAATAAACAAATAGTACTCTCACTGTCTGATTCGAAGACTTACTATGAAGCTAGCACAGCGGAATTCAATTGAGGGTAACTTTACTTCTCATGTAGAAATATCTGAAGATAACATTGTTATCACAGATGAGGAAGGAGGAAGGAGCATCTACTAGGCAAAGACAAGAAAAAAACACTCTACAATGCTCAGCAGAGAACCCTGCAACAATGAATTGTTCATGGCACTAAAATTAANAAGCCATGAGCTAGAGAAATCAACATAGGTTTATGCTGGCATCAGGAGAGAAATGCAGATGAGTAGAGTGGACTACAGAGTCCAGATGTAAACTCCACACAGGTGACAAGGCAAGTCAGTGGAGCAATAACAATCTTNTCAAAACATGGTTCTGGAGCAATTAAACATTCATATGTAAAATTTAACCTTGACTCTTACCCTGTATGTTATACAAAAATCAACAAGAATGGACCACAGTTCTAAAAGTAAAGATAAAAAACATGAAACTTCTGAAGTGTTACCACGGATTGGCAAAGATTTCTATCCTACAAAACACACATGCACACACACACACACACACACACACATTAATAATAATAACAAATAACAGTCCTTAAATTTAAAAAATTGATAAAGCTAATCAAATTTAAAACATTTGTTCTTTGAAAAATACTATTAATAAGATAAGAATGAAAATCCACTAACTAGGAAAAATATATTTGCAAGGCACATATCTGATAAAGGCCTGGCTAGGAAAATTCAAACAATAAGAAAACAAATAATCCAATTGATCTTATTGGCAAAAGATTTTAACAGACCCTTCCAACTTGAGATACAGACAGGAAAGGGAGTACATGAAAAGAGANGCAATAACANTATTAGTAATTAGAGATGTGCAAACTAAGCCCACAGTGAGATAACACCCACCAACTACTGCAGCAGCTGAAATTTAAATTAAAAGGGAAGAAAGAAATCAGCCAATCCCAAGTACCAGTGTGACTGAATTCGAGCAGCTAAGGCTCTCACNCGTTGCTGCTGGGATAAAAATTGGGCAGCCACTTTGGAAAAGACTTCAAGAGCTTTTATAAGGTTAAACACAGGTCTACCATTGGCCTCAGAATTCTAACTTTATTTCCTCAAGGGGAAGACCATTGTCCAAACAAAGCCTCCTTGGTTAAAAACTGGAAACAACCCACATGTCCATCAACATAGATAAGCAGACCGTGGTGCGCTAGAATACTATTCTGCCATTTTAAAAAAGGTAAAGGAATNGTTAGGATGCAGGCAATGACATGCATGATGCTCCAGAATGTGAAAGAAGTTAGACACTGTAGGGCACACATGTTGGTGATTCCATTCCTGTGACCATCTAGAAAAACCAAAGTACAGGCACAAAGGATAGACTGCTGGTCTACCTTTGGGCAGCAGGAGGATACTTTGGGGGGGGGGTAATAGAAATGTTCTGTATCTGGATTGTGGTGAGGGACCCAATGTACACTTCTGTAGAAGCTTCTCACGCAGTACACCTAGAAGGAATCACGTGACCAGGCATCTATATCTACATTTATATCTGTATCTATNTCTATATCTATATTCCTCTGTGTAGCCTTGGCTGTCCTGGAACTCACTCTGTAGACCAGGCTAGCCTTGAACTCACAGAGAGCCACCTGCCCCTGCCTCCCAAGTGCTGAGATTAAAGGCCACTGCCCCATAAATTATATCTTTATAAACTTGATTTGGAGGAGGAGGAGGAAGGGATAGGAGATGTAGCTAGGTTAGCAGAGCACTGGCCCAGCATGCACGAAGTCCTAGGTTTGATCCCAGCACCACATAAACAAGGCACGGTGGTGCATGCCTGTGATCGCGATGCTCAGGAAGTAGAGGTCAGAGTACTAAGAGTTCAAAGTCATCTTGGGCTACACAGTGAGGTTGAGGCCAACCTAAGCTACCCTGTCTGAAAACAAAACCGTATGGCTCCTCGGGGTGCTCTCTTCATTCAACACAGCATTTCAAAAGTCTGAATTGGTTGGTGACCTTTGAAACTAAGGATATTGAGAAGTCAGAACGATGGTCTTTGCAGCCCTAGTCCATCATGGGCCGTTTCTAAGCAGTGGCCTCCCTGGACAGGAGGGAGACTTTCCATCTTGCTACCTGACCAGATTCATGAGGGTATTTCACCAACCTGCCACTCCACCCATCAGCAGCTAAAAGGGCAAGGCTGGGCTGCTTTGATCTCCCCTGAGTGCCCACACAGTGAGAGCCCNGTATGCCCCAAGTACTTGATTAATACTCCCCAACAATGCAACACAATACCACCTTCCCCCAGCTGCAGTAATGCTAACTGCCAACACCCAGGTGCTGACTGCTCCTTTGGTCCTGAAATCCCCAACGAGTCACCAACCATGGCAGCCATCCCATAACCTTGAATAATGTGTCCCTCTGTGTGTTTAGAAATGGTCTCTCATATGTTGTCAAGCAACGAAAATGTTTTAGGGTCATTCCAACCATTCATTTTTGTTTAGAGAAGAGTAGAGTTGTTTGTTTAAAGAGAGAAGGGGGTGCACAATACCAGCTTAAAGGTTAATGAAAATGAAAGGGGGTGTGTATGAGCACTTGGCACNTTCCNAGNCCAGAATCCAGTAATGTCAGACTTGGGCTGGGTCAGCTGCTATGAGCTTCTCCAGTTCTCATCTGTGCTTTAGAATCCTAGTTTCTATGNGGATTTTTGGGAGAGATGTAGGGCAGGACTGGAAAGCTGACTCCTGTTCCACATCAGTATTAAGGCACAATTCCCCTGTGCTTTACATGACCAGAGGCAGGGTGAAAGTATGGGAATCCCTGAGCTAGCCTGTAAATGTCTTCAAAGCCCTCATAAACGGTATATACAGTTAAAACTCCAAATGGCTTTGTTCGAGTCACTTATATTTATTTGGTGGGGGGAACCACCAGAGTTAGTATTTCATTATCTTTAATGTTAAAAAAAAGAAAATGTGATTATATGTACTTATATCCACATTTTTTGTCTCTATTTGCATGGGAGGGGTAGGCCTGCTTAGTTAGTTTATACAGAATCTCACTGTGTATCGAAGGCTAGCCTTACACTGCTGGTCGTCCTGTGTCAGCCTCTCCAGTACTGGGATTACAGGTATGTGCCCATACACCTGGCTCTATATTCCTATGTAACCCATGAACCCAAGTCCACCGTTGTTCAATTTTATAGAAAAAAGTTTCATGAAGTCGGCATGGTGGGGGTACACACCTGGCTTAGTTGTCTGAGGCTACAGAGGGACCCTGTCTCAAATAAAGAAAAGTACGGGGAAGAGGTGCTGTCTCGATATCTCAGTGTCTCTTCTTCCTCTCTTGAGTCCACTGGAGATTTCTGAACCCACTGGCAACTTCTGTCCCTGCCACTGTCAAGGCCACCAAACACCTCCACATCTACAAACCAAGTGTTCATGGATCACTGTGGCTACCACAAATACCTCATCAGCTGGCAAAGTCCTGTTGTTTCTTCTCTTCCTCTCATTTCCTTCGACTCCGCATAATTCCACAGCCTTTTTCTCAAAAATATGTCTACACACTCACCTCCTCTTCCCTACCCTTCCCCATCTCTACTGTCGTTATCATCTCCATCCTCACCTTGGAGTTCAACCACAGCCTCCAGCCTGTCCTCTCTGCCTNCCCNCAACCCACAGTCTTTTCTCCCACCACAGCCAAAGTGATTCTTTCAGAACCGAAGTTTGGGTTGTTCCCGTGGCGCATCATCTCACCCAGAAGAAAATACCATGTCCTTGTCACAGCCAGCAAGTTCTGCCTGTCTTATCTGTCCATGGCTCCCTCTTCAGCATCACCNCTTACTATTTTCCTCTGGTTGGTCAGTTCTGCACTGGCCTCCCTGCTATTCTTTAGCTACCTCAAGCCTTGCATGTACCTTTCCCTCCCCCTGGCAAACTTCCCCCACATGGCCACTGTGCATGTGGCCANTCTGCACTCCCTCGTCATCTCATCCCTGTGACCCTTCCCTTCCTTTGTCATCCACTAGATATAAGCACAGGTATGAAGGTGCCAACACCAACCCTGACGTCTCTCCATAGGACTTACCATATTTATTTATTATCACTTGCCACTCAGATGGGGTCTGTAGAATGCAATCAGGCCTTGTCCCAGACCAACCAAATCACAGCCTAAATTTTAACAGAACCTTCAAGTGATCCAAATCCTCAGTAAAGTTTAGAAAGCACTGAGGCATTTTCAAATAGCATAAAAATGGGATCTTGTTTAGATTCATNACCTCAGGATACTGAGGTACTCAGAACACAGACTGAATGAGTGAATGGATGAATGGGTAGATACACGAACACATGAATGAATGCATGCATGAACGAAATGTAGGATCTACAGAACGAGACTCCAATTTGGTGATGTGTAAAGGAGGTTGGAGAAGGGCATGAAAGACATGCAGGGCAAAGTTATCTCCTTTTTGTGATGTACTAAACTGGAGAACCCCAAACTTCAGCAAACCCTTCTTCAAATAAAGCAGCTATGAGTTACTTAATTGAAATAATATTCTAACATCCAGGAGAATCAGCCAAACTGAAGGGTAAGAAAGCTGAAATTTTACTAGGCTGCTAGTCCATCCTGGGAATCACAGCAAGCAACAGGGAAGCAAGGCTGAATGGAGAATGAAGACATTGGCTAGAGAAGCCACCCCACGAGGACGGCACATGGAAGCCCCAGAGCAAGGCAGAGTTCTGGGTCCTCCTCTACCCTGAGTTCTGGGTACAAAGAACCCTTTACTTTCCCTTGTCCTGAAATGCCACTATCAACCCTGAGAACCTACCCACCCGTCAAAGCCCCACCTCCAACTCTCCCTAAAATTAACTACAGNCTGGCTCTATTAGCTCTGCTCACATAGTACTAGAGTCTAAGTCCCTCTTCAGGAGGGACTTCTGCAGAACGGTGGCACCTCACTCAAGACTGTATCCCCTGCCCTTGCATCCCATCTGACAAAAGAAACCTGCAGGCGATTTCTTCCATTTTTATAAGAACAGAAGACACTCCATGAGCAGTTACTTGTCAAACTTTGTTGTATAGTGTGGTGCTTTAGCTCAGCCACCTAATCAGTCAGTCAGTCAACAAGATTAGAGCNTTTATTACCCCCATTTCACACTGGGGAGAGAAACAAGGGCCCCAGAGGCCAAGGTCACATCGAGCAGAAGTCCACAAGGGGGTGAGCACTGTGCCTGCACACAGCAGATGCATTAAATATTTGCAGATGTGAACCAAACAAGGAGGTGGTTAGGAAAGTTGGGATGTCAGATTTGCACGCTACCATTGTTGCATGGAACCCAGATGGCAGAAGAGAATGAAGGGCATCCGCCTGCAAAACCTCTTTCCTAGAACAGAAGTGACTGCCTGCAAGCAAGAATTCCATGGGATAGAGTTAGGAGAAGGCGTCTTCAAAAGGGCACTAAGTGACAGCAGATTTATTTCCCTTTATGTGGGAAGGAGGTCTCCGGTTAAGGCAAAGGGGCATGGAGTGTCGTGGTGGAAATCAGCTTGGAACACACTACAAATACCCTGCATCAAAGGTGCTAGGAGTTGGTGCAGGATTTTCTAGAAACAAACCTATGTTTGTCCATTTTTTCAACCAAGGCAAAATGTCTGATTTAGCCTTGTTAAAAATCAAGAACCATCAATGATGCAAATGACAGGCCTTTAGGCAGTCAGGACTTCAAGCAGAATGGGACAGGTCACTGATTGGACTTCTCAGGTAACTCGGCATCAGATACACACTGCAGAGGAGAGCAGCACAGAACTGCAGCTGCCCATCAGAGCAAGCTCCAGACAAGGTGGCTGGTGGAAAGTCAAAGGTCCCCAGCAAGAGTCATCTGTTCTCCCACCTCCTTCCTGCGAGTGCTTTCTCCCACAAACCTCTTGAGATGCCCAGACCTCTCCTCCACTGGGAAGAAGCTGAAATCAGAGACTTTGTGAAAGGAAGGGATAAAGTCCCACTGGATACCCAGTGTTCACTCTGCCATCAAGAAGCCAGTCATANAATGGGATCAGTGGTGAAGCCACAGGACACTGCAGAGCTCAGAGGCAGACAGTGGATCCACAGGTGGCCTTGTCCACAGAAAACTGAGCATCAAGGGTGACAGCTGAAAAGGCACCCCAAAAGCATGNAGAAACAAAGTCTAATGAGAAGGGAAGATAAAGGGCGTCAGAGAGCAATTATTTTAATGACATTTCCCGTCATTCTAATCGTTGTCTTTCCTAGGCTTATGTCCTCATGACCAGTACACTGCAAGAAAGAAGGGGGGGTCCCAGACTAAGACCTGGGATGCAGATGAGAAGTCCCCTAGATAAGGTTCTGGCTGCCTGAAAGATGAGCCAAGCAAAGTCTCAGAGGTTGGTAAGAAGCCAAGTACTAATGTTGGAAGGGAGATCAGAAATTCAAAACCCTGTCAGAGAAAATCGGCTGACATGGGGCGGAATGGGGCAATGCAGGAAAGGCAAATCTCACATATCACAGATGGGTGAACAGTTTTCAGTCTCTGCACTCAAATGAACAGCAGCCCAAAGTGAAAAGTTCTCAAACGGTTTACAAAACTATCAAGAATTGGAGGCTTGTTAACCAAAAACTCTGTGATTCTGAGCCAGTGGTCACTAGGGGACTTCCATGTCTTCCTCACGACTTCTCTCTCAGCACCATGCCACATATTTAAAATCAGAGGATCCGAGTCCCCAGAAGGTCGACTACTGAACTTTGGAACCATTAGAATCACAAGAAATTCCTTGACACACAGTCACTTAACACATAGATCCCTGTCAATGACTTTTAAGTGAATCAAAGGAAAATGGCTTTAAATTAAACATTATTGTATAGATATAGCCAATCAGAACGCTTATTTAAAACGGTTGTATGCTCCTTCAAAAGTGGAGATTCCACACAGACGGGGTGTGAGCGCAGGTTCAGGGGTGTTCTCACTAAAAGCTGCAACACTACAGAAACCAATTATCTGAAGTGAGAGACCTGTGTTTGATAAAATGAATGTGTCTATAGTCCAGAATCCCAACACAAACACAAAAGCTTGCCCTTTACAGGCGTCATAGCAATCACTCTTACTTCAAAGACCATTGCTGACGGCACTGTGTAAGTTTCGAAGCACTTCGGCAGATTAATTCCTCCCAAATAGTTAAAACAGATCCACAAAATTGTCCACGGAATTACAAAAAAATCTGTTTCTGAAGGATCGTTAGAAGTCTGAGCGCCAAGCATGACTGTTTTTAAACAAGCCTCTTGCAAATAATAGGTTATACACTTGATCAATGCCTGAACCTTTTGCAAGGTGCAATTAATTATTTTAAATACCTCATTCCCAAAAGGAAAAAAAAAACTGTTATAAGCAAAGGAAAAACGCTCTTTCGTCACAGAAATTGCTTCAAACTCTCAGGTCATTCCTTGCAAAGACAAAGTGAATACTAGCAACAGGAAGCCCAAAACACAGTGAACGGCTTCATTCCTAACGTGTCCCACTAAATAGACCCCTTTTAGACTGTCCTAACCACGCCATGTCTAGCTAAACGACGTTGTTTGTGGGACCATCAGGAAGCATTTGCAACTTGTC
>LZPO01087219.1:125597-136032 GCA_001675575.1 Neotoma lepida | reverse complement strand
GATACCTTCCCGGAGACAGATTTCTGACAGTTCTCCCGCTGTTGCAACTGCTAAGGGCAGAGAAAAGACCAGCAGTGCTGCAAAGAGCCCACCACCCACCACCAACCGGTTAAGCTGCTCTAGACCCCGCCGCGGGCGCAGAGCCGCCCCTAAGTGCTTACCCGAGTCGGCCCGGCAGTGCTCGGGAAGGGCAGCCAGCAGCAAGAGTCCCAGCAGCAGCGGCTGCAGCGACGGCGCATCCTGCGACCCGCGGGCCCCGGAGCTCCTCACGCCCTGGAAGCGCGCGGCGATTCCGCCTGCCCCGCAGAGCCCACGCTCCCCGGGCCGGTCCCTGGGCTTCCGCGCCGCGGGCCCAGCTTTGCTCGGGCCCTGGGGCTTCGCCTCCTGCAGAGCCATAGGGACCGTTCACACATCCAGGCCGCTGCCTCGTTCCACACGGCGCCGGGGAGCCCAGCCCTCGGCGCACCGCTCCTCACCGGGCATCTCCAGCCATGGCCCGGGAGTCAGAAGGAAGCGGGAGGCGCGAGCCGCTCGCTCGTCCTGCCTCGGTCCGGGGCGGGCTCGGCGGAGCCGCGGCTTCACGCGCGCGGGGACTGGCGCCGCATGGGGTTCCCACGGTGCGGCGAGGGTGGGACGGGCGGAGCCCGGATTCCTTCCCCGGGGCTGGATGCTGCACCTCGAGCGCGAGGCTGCGAGACGCGGAAACCCGCGGCCCTGGCTCTTGCAGCTTGCCGCCCTCCGCCGCCCCTACGCCGGGGTCTCTGTCCCCGCTGGTTCGCTCGATCGCTGGGCTCCGGCTCCGGTCGCGAGTGCTACTGCAGCTCAGAGCTGCGCCTCATTGACAAAGAAAGCACGTAGCACCGGAGCGGGCGAGGGAGGCGAGGCAGGCGCGCGCGCGCATCCCCGCGCAGAACCACCGCGCGCCCCCCGCTCCCGCGCGCGGGGCCCGAACCGTGCCCTGCACTGGCGAGGTCCTCGTGGGGCTTCCCTCAGCCCAGTGTCCCCAGATCTTGAGGAGGAAAGGTCAGCGGGGATAGTCCTCTGACCAAGGAAGGAACTAGACATTATCATGGTCAACCTGCTGAGGAAGCTAGGTCTTGAGCCTGCATCTTGGAAAAGCTCTCTGAGGATGAGCGAGGGAGCTTTGTGCAGGTTGTTCACTACTTCTCTGAGGGTGTGGCAGACACCTGCATGTCAGATTTAGCCCCGAAGAACTGAAGCTGTTGTGGCTTATTTGCAGTGAAACGCTAAAGAAAACACATTATAAACATTTGTTACAGCCATACTACAGGAGAGGCAGTGCACTGGGCTTTGGGACAACTACAGGCGTTTCCAAAAAGTCTCCCCCAATAGGAGAGCTGACAAGTCAGTCACTCCCTAGTGGGACAAACGGCAGAGTCAGCTGAATTGCCCTTCTGCTCTTACCCTTGTTCTGCCTTCGTGCCCTTGAGCCGGCTACCTAGTTCGCAGGTGCTTCAAGCACCCTTCAGTCAGTAAGTCACTTGCCCAGCATCCATGGCTTGCCAGCTACTGTGTTAGGCACTACGTATATAAGCAATGAGGGAAAACATTCCCACTGACCTGGTGAGATTCNTCTGGTCATCTGACAGTATTTATTCATTCAAAACTGCCTGCTATATGCCAGGCCCTATTCCAGACACGTGGACGACAGCCATAAGCATAATCCCNGTGGGTAATAAATTGACTACCAGACAATGCTAAAAAGCCTCAGAGAAAATGGTAAGGTAAAAGGACGGAAAGTGGGAATGGAGGTGTTGCCAGCATTAAACAGGATGGAAAAGGATTCCCTGTGAAGGTGACATTTGAGAGAAGACCAGAAGGAGGC
This sequence comes from Neotoma lepida, assembly GCA_001675575.1. Taxonomy (NCBI): domain Eukaryota; kingdom Metazoa; phylum Chordata; class Mammalia; order Rodentia; family Cricetidae; genus Neotoma; species Neotoma lepida. Next base: position 134,186 of record LZPO01087219.1, on the reverse strand, counting down.
CAAGGGACAAGCCAAGCTGAAGGAGCAGTCTAGATAAAGTGATTCATACGGGCAAAACCCCTGAGCCTGGCCTGGCCTGGTTTGTTCAAGACGAAGCAGGCTGGAGGGTGCTGAGAGATGGAAGCCAGCCCCCCACTCCCACCCCACAGAGCAGAGCAAGCTGGCCTGGTCTGGTGACGTGTTTACTCCCTCTTAGCTGTGTCCATAGGACAGCAGTAACACTGTTTTGTAGAAGATGCATTGTCACATGCTCTTTTCAGAGACCAGATACATCCTATCATGCATTTCAGATTTGTTGAAATGTAGTAGTACAGGTTGAGTATTCCTAATCTTAAAATCTGAAATGCTCAAAAAGTTCCAGGGCTGGTGAGATGGTTCATAGAGCAAAGGCACCTGCACCAAGCTTGACTAACAATCTGAGTTTGATCCCTGGGCCCTACCTACATGGTAAGAGATAACTCCTGCGGGTTGTCCTCTGATCNTTATTTGCATATACTAAATAAATAACATAATAGTTGAACATGAACTATGAATGATTTCAAAATTTCAGATTAGAGACACTCAACAATAAAGTTTCTACAAATATCCCACATCCAGACAACTTTGAAATGTGCAGCATTTCTGGTCCCAGAGCATTTTGGATAATGGGTATTCATACTCTCCCTCCTGGGGCTGTGATTTACCCTTGCTNTTTGGTTAAATTAATTTTACCGTTTGGGGTTGTTTTAAGAAACTTACAAACCGGGCATGGTGGCACATGCCTTTAATTCCAGCACTCAGAGGCAGAGGCAGGTGGATCTCTGAGTTCAAAGCGAGACTGGTCTACAGATCGAGTTCCAGGACAGCCAAGGCTACACATAGAAACCCTGTCTAGGAAAGAAAGAAAAAAAGAAAGTTGCAGTTTTTCCCAAATGATAAGACAGTCATTTTGATGCACAGACCCATTCATGGAGGTTATTCAACATTACAAGGTCTGAGGAATGGAAAGTGGTGTTCCCAGAGACAAGGAAATGGGATGATGGCAGGCAGCCCTGGTAAGGTCTAACTGACAGACACAGAGATCTGTATCTATGCCCAGCAGGGGTAGGGAGGGAGGCGGGGAAACACAGGCTTGGAATAGTGAGGGTACTTCATTCAACACCTACAACTCATGGAGAAATAGGACAGAAGAAGGTAAGAGATACTCAGGCCTGTTCATGGAAGGTTCTAGATACATCTGGGCTTTTCCTTAAAGAAAGGAGGAAGGGAAAGGGGAAGGGAACTCATCCTCAGGAGCACCAACCCAGCACATGGCTCTGCGTAGGAGCAAGGGACACAAGGTGGGTGTGACAAGGAAGAACTTGGACCTTTCTAGCTGCAACTGTAGCCAGCTGTGATACGGGTTAGATTAAGACAGAATGGACAGAGTTGCTGGCCCAAGACATAAAAGATCCAAATGGAGAGCAAATANGAGACACAAGACTTCGCCACAGCCATGTTCTCCATGACAGTTAAGAGAGGAAGCCCTGGGGCTGCTGCCAGAGGAAGGAGATATTCATATTCTATTTGTAATTGGGATTTTCCCTTTGCTAGTTCTTGCCAGACCTAGACATGATACAGATTGCTTTTCAGTTTCTAGTTGTTAGGTTGAGTGGCTCTTTCCTCCAACAGGCTAGACTTGAGATCAGACACCATTGTATCCCCCAAGAAGCTCACAGTCCAGTAAGCAAAGCAGGTTCACAGTGACCACTTTAGAGCAAGGTAAGATATGACAAAGACAGGTGAGGATTATCCATCCCCATGGGAACAGAGATATGAACAGATCACCCATCCCCCATGGGAACATGGGCTATTTCTGCCTTCAATAGGGAGAAAGACGCAAGAACACCTCAAGTAGAAGGTCTCCAAGCCCAGCAAAGGCCAAGTAAGAAGTCACAAAAGTTTTAGCATCATGTTGGGAAAGAGAAGCTATCTAGTGAGGGCAGCACAGTGGGCCCTTAGGGAAGGGGATGCCCTGCTTCAGGGCAGGGGAGCCACAGTGGGGGCAGANGCCAAGAACCTGAGATGCTAGGCTCCAGAGCTTATACCTTAGCCAGTAAAGGGGGAGCTGTTTCCAGGGGAGCAGAAATCTTGGTGAGGTTTTCAGGGGAGTGGAGAAAATGAGACAGGGTCTTGCTGCATAGCCCAGGATGGCTCAGAACACACTGTGTAATCTAACCTAGACTGGCACCAAATTCATAACAATTCTCCTGCCTCAGTTTCCAGGGTCCTAAAACTACAGATAAGTTACCATGGCATTTTGTTTAAATTTTTGATTGATGAGCCCTTGTTTGGTAAATAGACAAACCAAACCCTTATGTTGACTTACATTTAAGATCTGCCTTCTACTAGCTAATGACTGAGAAAATCACATCTCTGTAAACCTCATCTATAAAACTGAAATGATCCAAGTAACTCCCAGATGGGATTGTTTTAAGGATTGAGTTGATACATGTCAATCATTTAGATGTACACTTGACATACAGTAAGTGCTCAATCAATCTTATTATATATTATATGATAATCGCAATCCTCTTAACCCATAAACCCTTGTATTCATTGTAGTATTCTTAACCGGGGCTTTGGGACTTCCTTGTGTGTTAAGTTTACTGTTTAAAGAGTCAAGAAGCTTTTCACTAGGTAGGCAAAAGACTCCATCTCTGAGCAGTGATTTCAGGCCCTGGGCTGAACTTTCTGTCATTATTCTGAGGCACACATCTAGGTGTCTTTTTGCAACAAGCAGCTGTTGCTCACCAAGTCATTATTTCACACCAGCATGCCTTCCAATTCTATTCACAAATCCTTTCCTGTGGCCAGGTAAGTTCTAAATTCTAGTGTCTGCAGAGAGCTAAGCCTTGTCTCCACCCTCACTGAGCTCAGCACTGAAGGTCCAGTGGGGCAGATGAGCAACCACACAATGATACTCCTGCTCAGAGCAGGGGGAGGATGCTGGAGGAATCATGAAGAGCAGAGAGTGCCAAAAGAAGAAGTTGGAGGAGTGAGTAAGGGCTTTACCCTCTAATGGGGAACCAAAGCCTATCCTTTTAAGCCATGGTACACTTTAGGGACATAGGATATATTTAAAATAACTCATAGAGTCCTCATTTGTAAGAAATTAAAGGGAGGCTGGGGAGATGCATCCGAGGTTGAGAGAACTTGCTGCTCTTGCAGAGGACCTGAGTTTGGTTCCCAGTGCATACACACTAGCAGCTCACAACTATCTGCAACTCCAGTTCTGAGGCCTTCTGGCTTCCAGAGGAACCCAGCACATACACTGTACTCACACATACATGCAGGAAAACATCCACATGCACAAAATAGAAGTAAGATTAAAATATTTGTTTAAAATGGAAAGGATTTCTTTTTTTCTTTCTTTCTTTCTTTTTTTTTTTTACATATGGCACAGTTTCTACAGAGGCCATGAGACCCAAGACCCTAGACACCTAGATTGTGAGGCCTATGTTGCTCACTTCCTCCAAGAATAGAAGGAATTTAAAATAAAATGTGGTTTCTCTTGCTTCTAATGCCCCTGAGAAAATACTAGATATAACTGGGAAGATGTATTTCAGGGTCCTTCTTGTATCTCAGTGACCTGGCCCTGAGAAAAGTGCTTAATATAGCTATGTGGGTACCTTGTAGAAAGAACTCCCTGGGAGGGCGAAAAGATACAGTTNAATTAGCAATGCCAGAGGGCANCGGGGAGCTATCTGAGAATGTCAATCAGAGAANCACGGAGGCTCACTCCCCACCCCACCCACTGTGTAGAATGGACTGAGGGAGGGTGAGGCCCAAGGAGGGTGCTGCAGAAACGTAGGCCATCTTGGTTTCCCTTTCCTCTGATTATTTCCACTGATTATCTCTAAAAAGAGCTTCCCAGGCTTCAGCCTCAAGGCCCGAGATGGCAGGCAGGCACAGCAAGACCCTAGTAACACCCACCAGGAGGCAGCTGCCAGCTTTCAGGTGGGTGAGGCTCAATTTAGTTCTCGCAGAGGGCCTCCACAGAAGCCTAGCAACTCAGTATTTGTTGACTTGACCTTAACTTCTGGTTGATAACATTTCCACTCCTCGGGGGTTCTAGCTAATTAGCCTTTAAGTCCTCCAGTGGGAGGAGGCAGCATATTCTGTCCTTTCTTTTGAAGTTATCAAGGACCATTTTGTCTTGATATCTCTGATGCCTCTGGGATTCTCCAGTCAGAGAAGACACATGGTCGCCCCCCTCTCCACATTGACACTATGAGGCTAGCTAATTTTTACTCTATCTCTAGCTCCCTGGTTCCTTGTTTGGTTTGGTTTTTTGTTTTTTGTTTTGGTTTGTTTGTTTGTTTTGTCAAGCCCTGTGGGGTAGGAACTAGGACTGGCTACGGGAAATGTTAGTGATTTACAACTAGCTTCAAGCCCGGAGTCCATCACCCACTAGCTCTTGGCTTCAGTACACCCAAGGTGTCCAAGTGCCTACTAAAGATGTCTAGGTATCTACCCAAGACAAATAAAAGCACATGTCCTCACAAATATTTCCNTTTAAATATTTATAGCATCATGACTCATAACAGTCAAAAGTGGAAACAGCCTAAATGTCTATCAGTTGGTAAAAAGATAAACAAGTTTGGTATAACAGAACATTCTTCCCCAGTGAGGGAAAACAGGAGAATACTGTTATGTGCTACCACACCAAGGGACCTGGAGGACACTGCCAAATGAAAAAAGCCAATTACAGAGGCTACACAGTCTATGGCTCTAGTATATGAAGTGTCCAGAAAAAGCAAGTCCAAAGAGACCAAAAGTAGATTCCTGACACCAAGGGATTAAAAACACTGAGTGGCAGTATGGCACAAAATTCCACTCTAGGGTGATAGAAATACTCTCAACTAGACTGTGGTGCAGGTTACAGCATTCTGTAAGTGTACTAAAATTTATGTCATATAAATTCTATTGGAGATACATTGGGGATTGAACCCAGGGCTTCTCAGACACCACNTGAGGGTTCTACCACTGAGCCGCATCTCCAGCCTCATAAATCGTATCTTAATAAAACTATTCAAAACAAAAGCTGGACCTGGCAGAAGAGGCTCAATAAATCTTAGATACTGTCACATAATTCTTTCTNGAGCACATAAAAAGGAAAGAGATTTTGTACTTAAATTTTCATTTTAAAGCACTATCTTTTTTGAAAGGTCATTAAGAAGTATATTATAGAAATACATACATATCCTAACAAGCATACATACATATCCTAACATCAGCAATAAATGTCATCATCTGAAACAACCATCACTCCCCCTCATTTGCCAGCACATGTGTTTTATAAGATCTGATTAAGGCATCTGGAACTAGAGGAATCCAGCATCCATTTAAAAGCAACAGGCAAAATCTTAATACCACTTTTCATTCTAGAGTGCCAGGTAAGTGTCTGACAATAGATGCTTTGTGTATCCCAACCCAACCACGTTTATCGTTTCTTCACAACGGCTGCTTGAGCCATCATTTTGTTCTTCCCTCCATCCATTGTCTCTAATGTGTTGAGCATGATGTCCTACGGGCTTGTGAAGATGAGTTAGGCAAAATCCGTATCCTTGGAGCTCCCGGAATACAGCAAGGGAGGAATAAAAGTGTAGAGCAATCACTTACGCAATAGGTGAAATGACATGGATTTGATCTCTTTCAGTGTCTAGGGAGNCTTACAAACGACACTGGAGAGGGGGAAGACAAGATGAGAGCAAGAAAGAGGGCATTTCCACCATGCAAAGATGCAGAAGCACAACCCCATCGGTTGCTAATACAGCTGTTCTGTACAAGGAACCATGAGTTTTATGGAGAAGACATATCATAGGGAAGCTGGTGACCTCCTCAGAGCTGGACAGTAACCCAAAAGCTGAACATCAAGATTTGTGAGCTTTGGAGAGACGGATCAGGACTTTNCTTGAGGCTGATTTTGACAGGCAGAGTTCTCTTTTTGGCGTATATTGTATATCACCTCTTCCCTGCTCCAAATTTCTTGTCATCTCCACTGCTACTAAACGAATGAAAACTGAATTCTAGAAAGATCACTTGGCAGGTAATGAGGTGNGGAGGCACGGGTGGATAAGGAGACAGGAAGTCAGTCACATGACACAGTTCCCAGGAGTCACATGACAGTTCCCACAGCCAAGGCAAGGTGGGGAGGGTGGAGGAGAGATCTGTGTTGGCTTGGACAGTGGCAACCGAAGATGCCAAGTGGAAGGGGAAGGAAGGGAGGAAAGAGTCAAGGAGCCATGTATCTGAGAGTGCAGAAAGGGCAGAGAGAAAGAGAGAACAAGAGCCTACGCCAGCACCTGAGTAGACATCTGCCGGGTGGGTCCAAGTGTCCCAAGCACTAAAGTACACATAGATGACACAGGGAGTTCACCCAGAATCTCTGTTCTAACAAACTCCACGTGACACTGATGCTGACTGATATACCACACATTTGAGTAACGCAAGACATGCTTTAGCTTAACCAAAGACCTTCTTTAAAATGGAGTTTCTGGACTTGAGCAGCTTTTGAGAAGCTATTCCTGCCTCCTCACAAGAACAAACTCAGGGTGGTTTCCTCTCTCCCGCTACAGGACGATCACTGTGTGCCATGCAATGCTGCTCTTCCTCTCCCCATGTCTGTTGTTTTTAGTTAATGCACACCACAGAAGCCGCTAAGAACAGTGTTAAAGCCGTGNGCCCACAATCCCAGCACTCAGGAGGCAGAGGCAAACAACTCTCTGAGATCAGCCTGGTCTACACAGGGAGTTCTCTGGGCAGCCAGAGCTATAAAGTGAGGCCCAGTCTAAGGGAGGGAGAGAGGGAGGGAAGGTGGGAGGGAGGGAGATCATGTCAAGGATCACGTGCCTTTTCCCTTGCCATGAGGAAGCATGTCCTATATCCCTAACTCCAGGGTAAGGAATTCCTAACCTTCAGCCAGGGTCCTAAAAATGAACAAGACTGCAGCTGTATACAGATCTGTAGCCAGCAGCAGGTTGCCCCAGAGAAGGAATCAAAATGAGCCACTAGCTAGGACCATTGTTTTCAGNTCCTGAAACTTCGGGGTTCACTTGCTGCCACAGTACAATCAGCCAAAGCAGACTAATTAATGAAAGAACAGACACAGTGCAGTCAAAAATGAATTTTTTAATGAAAAGTTATTGAGCTGTCACACATTCTTTTTATGAAAACCAAGGAGCCATACAATAAGGTTGTGGTATTATAATTGTTTTGGTTATCTGAATGCACGTTATGAGCAGAGCTTAAAGAATATCAACCTTGGCCTGATAGCTCTGGCTACAGCATCCTTCCAGTGAACTGGAGTCACAGCCCCCTGCTTCCTAACTTGAGTTATGGACATCAGTGCTGAATGCTTTATGGTTTTCTGCAGAGATGGGCGGATGTGGCTCGTACCAGCTTGTGAGAGCTAATTACTAAATTTTCAGGAATTTTGTGAGCTACTTGTTAACTCAGTCATTATTTTTAAATCAAATTACAAAAGTTACAATTAAATGCCATTAAAAATCAATTGTTGACATAGGCAGTGCTCACATTCCGTGGTTCCAATGTGCACGGATTTCATTTACCACCATTTAGCTAAGTAACACTAATTTGCCTTTAATACGGATTCATTTTTGGTTGTCACAGCATAGTAAGTGTCAATGGCTACATAAGTAAACTTTGTTAACCCTTCAGTCTACAAATCACTAATACACATGCCTCATGAACAGTGGCCAGTCATACTGCGTTTTCAAAGACTTTCAGTGACTAATCATTGCTCATCTGTCATTGAGTCCAGGCAGACAGCAAAGTGTGTGGTTGGGTCACCTTTCAGTCTTCCAGNGTAATAAGCCTATATAACAGTCCATAAACGTGGATAATCAGGAGCTGGGAATGTGGCTCAGTGGTAAGAGCACTTGCTGTNGAGGACATGAGTTCAAATCCCCAGCAACCATGTAAAAGCTGGGCAAAGCTGTGTGTACCTACAATTCCAGCATTGGAAGTGGGGTAGGAGATGGAGAAAGGAANAGCCAAAATGGTAAGTTTCAGGATCAGTGAAAAACCTTTACCTACAGAAATAAGATAGAGAGAGGGGGAGGGGGAAGAAGGGAGGGAAAAAGACCGGACATCCTCTTCAGGTCTCTGCCTTTACAAGGGCCTGTGCACACCACACACATGTACACATTCACTAGAGAGAGAGAGACAGAGACAGAGAGACCGAGACAGACAGAGAGACCGAGACAGACAGAGAGATGGAGACAGACAGAGACAGAGAGACGGGGGGGGAGAGACAGAGAGAGACAGAACCCATAGTCTCCAACCTTCACCCCATGGCTCATGTCAGGTCAGTTAGCCTATGCTCATGCACACACACACACACACACACACACACACAGTGGTTGGCACAGTGGACACAGCTCTAATGGCCTCTCTCAATATCCAGGATTCCAGCTCCTGCCAACACCTGTTCATCTCCCCCACCAGACCCCCTTGTCTCTCAACAGATGTTTTTCTTTGGGCTTCCAGTGTTGCAAAGTCTGAACTCTCAGGTGGCTCCCACCTGAGGCCATGGAACAGGCAGAG
>LZPO01087219.1:107181-123641 GCA_001675575.1 Neotoma lepida | reverse complement strand
AACCTCCAAACTGGACGCCCAGACCAACTCAGGACTGATGCAACTTGCTTGGTTTTTGCTCTGCATTTTAAAACTATGCTTTGAATTCATTGCCAACATTTGTCTTATTGANAAACTGGAAGTCGTTGCTCATGGGTCTGCCATGCCGTGTACATGCTGACCCGTGGACCTAGAGAGTTTACTCTCCATGCTGCTATCCTGTCCGCCTTTCTTTCCTCACGTCATCAGCCCAGTCAGCTCAGTCACTGNTGCTCCGAGCTTGTAACCCCCCAGAGTTCCTTCACTTAACAGAGTAAACTCAAGCCCAAACTTGCTCAAAATCATACTCAATAACCAAACTGGCAGATTAAATGTAGGCCTCCAAATTCCACTCAACAAATCACTGTTAAACTCACTCCCTTTAATGTATTTCTATGTATTTCTATGTATTTTGCCTGCATGTACATCTATGCACCATCTGCACGCAGTATCTTCAGAAGCCAGAAAAAGGAATCAGTTCTCCTGGAACAAAAGTTTCAGACAGTTGTGAACTATTGCCATGTGGGTGCTGGGAATTGACCCAGGGTCTCTGCAAGAGCAACCAGTGCTCTTAACCACTGAGCCATCTCTGCAGCCCCAAATTTATTTATTTATTTACTTAGCAAATATTCTAGTACCTACTGTAGTCTAGCATAAAGCAAATGTCAAAGATATAGAGCCTACAAGATAAAAATGGTTCAATACAGAGTTTCCAATCAGTGAGACAGACTGGATAAAAGAAGGGTGAGGGACCATGGTGATGCCTCATATATACAAGGTTAAACAGTACAGACATTCAGCATAATAAACATCAATCAAAATATAGTATGCAAGTTATAAAATGCTCAAAATTTAATAAAATATTGTTATTTATAAAAGGAAAAGGTAGGGCTGGAGAGATGGCTCATCAGTTAAGAGTTTTGTGGAGGACCTGGGTTCACTTCCCAGCACCCACATGGCAGCTCACAACCATCTGGAACTGTAGTTCCAGGGGACATGTCATCTTCTTCTAGCCTCTATATACTAGGCACATGGTGCACACACATGTATGCAGGCAAAACAATCATACACATACCAAATAAAAAAGAATAAATCCTTTATGGAAAAAAAAAGCAAGTTCTTTGTATTCTCTNTGTTTAATGGTTAGAACAAAACCAATCACTTTAAGTTGAGAGCATGGGCATTAAAAGTGTTGGAGGTTTGTAAACCATGCCAAAACCTTGTTATAATTTGGAAGTAGAAAACAGTAGAAACTGGGCCAGCAAGATGGCTCACTGGGTAAAGGCACTTGCCATGCAAGCCTGGTGACCGAAGTCTGGTCCCCAGAGCCAATGTAAGGAGGGGACCAACTTCACAAGGCTGTTCTGACATCTACGTATACACTGTGGCACATGCTCTNGTGAAGCATGAATTTAGTCTTAATAAAACCCAGAGTCAGATACAGACGCCATTTGGTCTGAGGATTTGTAGAGACAGACTGACCCATTTGGTCTGAGATTTCGTAGAGGTAAGAAGTCTCTGGTAGCTGGCTGCTCTGCTTCTCTGATCTATCAGCTTTCACTCTAACATCTGACTCTGGGTTTCTATTTAATAAGACTAATTAGGACCATGCTTCACTCTTGTGTGTGCACATGCATTCAAGCAACATGTGTAGACACACACACATACACACACACACACACACAGACACACACACCCCAATAAAGAAAAAAAAAAGAAACCTAAAATTGCCTGCATGTATAGTAACTATTTGAAAACTTTCTTCTCTGTAAATTTTTAAAAACCTGTTTCTCTGAACTTCCAGGCATATTGCAACATGTATTTTTTTCTAGGATGGAAAATATATTATTTTTTACTTCCTATGACTATACTTATCATATATAAGCATAGGNTCAATAAGATAGGACAACGTCATCACAAACGGCACAAAAACCTACATGGCATGGACCAGAGGCCTAATATAAAACTATAAAAGCTCTAGAACACAGGAAAATGCATTTAAAACTTCACAATCAAGAAACGTCTTAGGAAACACAAAGCAAAAACCACAAAGGGAAGAAATGGCAGTAAGATGGGCTTTATCTAAACTCAAAACTTTCACTCTCCAAATACTGTGTTAAACTATAAGGAAGCTGGTATAATGGTACATGGCAGGAGTCCCAGGCCAGCGTGGGCTACAGAGAGTTCGGGTCAGCTTGGATACGGAGACCATCTTTAGAAAGAGAGAAAGACATGTTATTCATAATACAAACTTCTTGATCAAAGACTGGCACTCATGCCTCTCCCTCTCTCATGTGGCCTTCACACCACCCTAGAGGGTCTTCAAACCTGTAGCCTGTTCTCCATGAGCCAACCAGATTGAATTTTAAAAAACACAGATTGGGTTGTGTTTGCCTAAATTCCTTTTATAGCTTCTCGGTGTCTGGAATTGAGTCTATACCCTTTCTTTGGCAGAAGGCTGCATGCCTNTCCTCANAGTGGCTCTGTCTGTCTCTAGCACCCCACCCATGCAACGAGCTCTGACTGACATCACTGGCCACCATCCTTGTTTTGTTTACATTAAAAGCTCATATTCGAGTTGAGCTGTTGTGCTGTTTTCCCCTTGTGTGGCTAACATTCGATTCACCTCCAATGCCACCTTGCTGGGCACTGACTTAAGTCTCCCCACCATGGTGCAGTAAGGCAATGGGCCTTCTGCTTTGTCCAATGACAAATACTCGGCATTTGGAACACAGATATTTCCTATTTAAAACAACTCGTGGCAGACTTAGGATGTGCCAGGCATGGTAATGGGTACTGGTTTAAGTGTGTATTTAATAATGTCTTTATTTCCGTGCTGTTACCCTTTAAGCCCTTCAAAAAATTTCTACAGCCCTAGATCCACTTAAATAGTTCAACACTCCTTGGTATTCCCTGAAGTTGAGGATACTTTCAGGAAAATCACAAACTCTAGATTTCTTCTAAAAATAGAATCAGTGTTGACCCTTAGTGACAGTTTTTTGTTGTGGCTGCTGCTTATGTTTTAAGAACCCAACCTCACAATAACAACTAAAGCAAAAGAAAAGTGTCTTAGGTTAGAAGACAACTAGAATGCTCACATACTGCAAGTGCAAACTCATTCCAGGACTTTGGAATACGGTGTGGCAGTGTCTAAAGAAGTGACATATGTATACCCCTTATGATCTATCATATTGTTTCTATATGTATTCCTACATATACACTGCACATACATGTGTTCTCCAAGAGATGGACAGTAACATCCACAGCAACACTATTGCATATACTTGAAAAGGGCAAACTTCTCCAAATGACCATCAACAAAACCAGGATACACACAAAAGAATACTATAGAAACATGAGTTTAAATGCAATTATGTATAATTTGGAAGACCTTCACCAACAAAATGTTAAAAGAAGCAAACACTAAAATATCCATCTACTTTATACTTCAGTTGAAAGCTTGTGGAGAAATATATATTCATGGGTGTGTTTTAGCTTAGCTCTGGATTTGACCCTAAGCATCAAAACAGAAGTCCCAAATCACAGCTCTGCTCTGATGGAATGTTTCCCACACACCTGCCCACAGTTCCGTGTCCAGAGTTAAGGCCTTGAGAATAAGGTGGCATTTGAGAACACTGACTGAAGCCGGCTCAGGTCAACTAGCATTCTTTCAAAGTCTCATGTTGCACTTTTTCAAAAATCCGTGTGACTTCCCTATTCCCCATCCATGAATGGCAAACAGAAATATTGCCCTTAAAAATATTTGAGAAACTCAAATTTTTCAGAAAAATGGATCATGACTATGCTGTGGTTTCAGGTATTTCTGGCACACTGTGCCAGACTACAGCTGAAAAGAAAGGTGGAAAGATGACTAGTTGGGGTCAGCCTGGCTCTACCTCAGGTTCACACANACAAGCAGTTGGACTTTGGGCAAGTTACATAAACACGCTGTACTATGTCCTTGTTCACCTAACAAAATTCCTAACACAAGGTGGCTCTGTGCATCAAATGAAATGTCAATGCTCAAGTAATTTGGTAATGCCAACCTTTCCCATCTCTGCCCTTATGAAATACTGGAGTGGAAAAAAAGTCAGCAAGCTGTTTGCTGCAATATATATATTTTAATTCAAAGTGAATCAACAGTAATACACCATAAATTCTTATTTTGACACTCACCAAAATAGTCACCTGGAAAACCCGCTTTTTGTGACAAAGTACAGAAGGCTTGGTCACATTTAAATCACTGAGAACTAGAGAGAAATACTATCGCAAACTGTAAATAGACATTACATCCATAAAAATTTCCCAGTCCTTATTGTAATATTGCACAGTGCAATTGCTACATGGCAAACTAGTGTAGCATTGAAGTAAAAGCAAAAACAAACCAAAGAGAAAAGCCACAAGGGTAAAACTGTTCAACAGTTAACAGTTCAAACTAAGTCATTGGATCTAGAAGGGGATCATTAAAATGAATCTTCCTACACCTTGCAGTGTATGATTTAACTTTTACAGAACACAAGCCAAGTTTAAAATTAGTAGTAGAAATATTAAAATGAAAAGGTTTTGCTAATAGTGTAACATATTTAATACCCTGAAGAAAAAAAACCTAAATATCAAAATAATTGATTAAAAATTCACTTGCAAATTAGCACACAAATATGCAACTTGGAAATCATGCAGTGTTTTATTTAAGAAAACATTAAAACAGAACTATTAAAATAGTTTTAAAACGGTAAAATCCAGATTCTTCTGCCAATATGCTAAAATTGGACTTCAGGGGGATTCTGAAGTTTTAAATTTTGAAACATATTAAAAAGTCCATGATTGCAATTAATTAAGAGCAGTGCATTTACTGTGACATGCCTTTAGAAAGCATTACTGTGGTATGAAAATGTTGACTGTTACCATCTACTGTCAATTTAACAAGGCTGCTCCAGTCATGAACTTAAATACAGAAAATGCATCATTTCTGGGCAGTAAGCACAGCTTACGGGCCACTTCTATGCCTGTTGTGACACAATCAGTCTTTGTACTTGTGTTTCTGAAACATACATCACCAGCACTAAATCTTTTCTAAGAAGTGAGCAGACATCAGTAACTCGCTGGACCATAGAACTCAATGACAAGAGCAATAGTTACTTCAAGAGTGATTCCACAGATGTGTCATCTGTAAATAGTCTAAGTTTTAATCTCAGTCTACTCCTTTTTGCAATATGTGTTTTATATATTTTTATTTGTATAAAATGCATAGAATCAATTACTAAAAACACTGAAACCTGGGGGGGAATCAAGTCCTTCATTTTCAGTGACTAAAAATGTGCTGCTGGTTTTTACTTTATGATCTAATACTGTAATTTCTAAAATCAACTTCAGGCACGTTTATGTCTTAGATGATTATTAAATAAAACACTGCTTATGTCAATGGCGTAAAGAAAAATGTATCATTAGCTTATTGTCAGCGCTGTACTAGAGCTGTACTTGTGGTATGCAACTTGCTTAGTAAAGAAATGCTGTCGATCCAAAACATTTGGAGTTTTACATTCAAATGTTTTGTACTGTTTATTCCAGTAAATGCTGTAAGATTATATTCCAGACTTTTAAGGAAAAAAAGTTAAGTCAAGCCTGCAAGATACAGCTTTCTCAAGTGTCTACAATGCCAGTATGAAAATAAAAAATTAAGTTACACTGATACATCCAAGTTTTTATATGCAGTGATGAGCACAAACATTAATAGAGATAAAATACTGATGCAAATAACACACCCCAAAATAACATAGGCAACTGCTTCCATCATTTACAATACAGTAGTTACAATGACACTCCAAACAGAAAAGCAAAGTAAAAAAAATCAAAACCCCAGCTTCTATCTCGTGTAATTAGACTTATACAGAAATTAGAAGGCTAAATAACAACTAGTTAATCACCTAATTTCACAGCTATCTGAAGTGGCAATCGTTATATAGCAGCTTATCTATGATACATTCAAGATAAATGATACAATTTATTACTTGCCTGGAAGCTAAAACACAGCCTTGGTTTAATACCTTTCCTTAAATTCCACCTCTACACTACAATATACTTGAGGTCTATGCAAAAAGTAGCTACCTTTTATATAAGAAATGGATGATTAAGTCTTTGGTGCTGTAAAAGCAACTTCATTTAAACATCACCACCATCACCACCAAGGGGAGGGGGGAGGGAAAAACCCAATACACACTTCCTAAGAGAAAAAGCATGTAATTTCTGTCCCTGACGGAATGTATTAAATAAGCAAACACCACCAACAAGCAAAAACGAGTACTACAATGTAAAAATACTTAAAATAACCAAAACCAAAAACCTTCTCACATGCATAAATGAAAAATTGCACACAAAGAACTCACATCTTTTCAAGCTTCAATAGTAAATATTCTGCTACTATGTATTAAATACTGCATGGTCTGCCCAAGCTAGGATGAAATCACATCATGAATCAATGAGCATTTTGCATTTTCTTTCATTATCTACTCAAGTCATGCCTACTGCACTTCTAAACATTTTATGAAGTCCAATTATACAGCAAACACTCCCAAAATAAACGTAGGTTGTATTGCAGTTTCACTTAATAGTATATAAAATGCTGTGCTGTGACAGGTATCAACTATCCATTAGTTACTGAATCAAGTTTTCTTAAGCACTACTAACTGCTTGCTTTTCTTGAAGCTAGATCATTCTGAAAAAAATCAGACAGCAGAATTCAGCTATAGCAAACATGCTGCCCTCTTACTAAGGAAAAAGCAGCTGCTATCTGAAATCATACCACACAAAGCCAAAAGGAACAGTACTCTACTGAAAGAAAACTAAAGAGTAGGTCTGAATTTTAAGTGCTGCAGTCCTCAACATTTACAGATAGGTAATAACTTGAACAACCTCAAATATTTAAGGCACTATGTGTGGGAACGGTTTACAATGCAGCTGAGATTATTAGAACAACATTAAGAGCCAAGTCTAGGCAACATTTTGCCCATGCAAAAGACACATGCAAATGTAAAGAACAATAGCTCAATTGCTTAGGTTAAGTGCCCCAACATGTACACACTAAGACACAGACAATACAATTCACTCGTATGCTGTAATTCTGACACATGTGCATCTGTTGCTCTAAAGTCTAGACACAGAATGGCTTCCCAAATGTGGACGTGTCTTGCACTAGTTAGAAGGCAATTTTATAAAAAATAGCAGGAGCAAAACTGGACTTCTGCTCCCATAAGTCACCTGTCTAGAGTTAACTACGTAAGAAGATACATGACCAAAGACAAGTTATACCAAATGTGCAAAACACATTAAAAGTGAGAGTTCTTTTAAAGCTCAAAGTTGTTTAAATTGCACCCAAGTCTACATGATTCAAAAATAATTTTCTTGTGCCATGGCTAATATTTATTAAATACCATGTTTTTATTTTTAATCAAACGTTTATATCATTGAGCTTCCTCAATAAACTTTTTGAGTTTTCACATATATGGATACTGGCTGAGTTTTGTTGGACTCAATGGAAATCCAGTATACGCAGGTGATGCTGCAATGTAAGAATGTGGAGGGAAGATTGGTTTGTACTGAGTCTGATGAATGGTTGGGGATGGTAACAGACGGGGATTTATGCCCACTGGGACTTGGTGAACTATGCCACTGGGATGGGAGATATTGTAAGTTGGATGCTGTAACATAGGTCTTGAGGTACACGGAGAGGCTAAGAGGTGGGCCACTGGTGCAGCACTACTGAGGGTAGCTGATGATGGGTATGGAAGGAGAGTAGGCTGTCCTCCGAGGTGCGTATTTCCAGCCAGATGGGCATGTACTGCTGTGTGGTTAGGACTTCCGTGAGAAAGAGTGAATGGATTACTGGTAACACTAGTAGGAATATATGCTTGCTGTCTTCGATGCCCGAAGTTTCCATTCCACTCTTGATGCCCGGTTCCAAAATGCTGAACCTGATCACAAAGAAAAACATGACTGAACAGCACATTCTATAAGATCAAAGTAAAGACCAGAGGGACTGTAACTGGCAGCTCACACTGGACCTCTCAGAGTCTAGTTTACTAAGNAAAAGGAAACACATTAACATTTTCCTACTTCTTACAAGTTGTTACCATTGCCACTTCCAGCTAGCACTGCTATCTGTTATTAATCCCTACAATTTATATAGCACTTATATGTAAGGCTAACATTCACACATACCACTTTATTAAATTCCAAAAACAATCCCACGACATAATTATCCCCATTNAGTGGCTCTGTCTGTCTCTAGCACCCCACCCATGCAACGAGCTCTGACTGACATCACTGGCCACCATCCTTGTTTTGTTTACATTAAAAGCTCATATTCGAGTTGAGCTGTTGTGCTGTTTTCCCCTTGTGTGGCTAACATTCGATTCACCTCCAATGCCACCTTGCTGGGCACTGACTTAAGTCTCCCCACCATGGTGCAGTAAGGCAATGGGCCTTCTGCTTTGTCCAATGACAAATACTCGGCATTTGGAACACAGATATTTCCTATTTAAAACAACTCGTGGCAGACTTAGGATGTGCCAGGCATGGTAATGGGTACTGGTTTAAGTGTGTATTTAATAATGTCTTTATTTCCGTGCTGTTACCCTTTAAGCCCTTCAAAAAATTTCTACAGCCCTAGATCCACTTAAATAGTTCAACACTCCTTGGTATTCCCTGAAGTTGAGGATACTTTCAGGAAAATCACAAACTCTAGATTTCTTCTAAAAATAGAATCAGTGTTGACCCTTAGTGACAGTTTTTTGTTGTGGCTGCTGCTTATGTTTTAAGAACCCAACCTCACAATAACAACTAAAGCAAAAGAAAAGTGTCTTAGGTTAGAAGACAACTAGAATGCTCACATACTGCAAGTGCAAACTCATTCCAGGACTTTGGAATACGGTGTGGCAGTGTCTAAAGAAGTGACATATGTATACCCCTTATGATCTATCATATTGTTTCTATATGTATTCCTACATATACACTGCACATACATGTGTTCTCCAAGAGATGGACAGTAACATCCACAGCAACACTATTGCATATACTTGAAAAGGGCAAACTTCTCCAAATGACCATCAACAAAACCAGGATACACACAAAAGAATACTATAGAAACATGAGTTTAAATGCAATTATGTATAATTTGGAAGACCTTCACCAACAAAATGTTAAAAGAAGCAAACACTAAAATATCCATCTACTTTATACTTCAGTTGAAAGCTTGTGGAGAAATATATATTCATGGGTGTGTTTTAGCTTAGCTCTGGATTTGACCCTAAGCATCAAAACAGAAGTCCCAAATCACAGCTCTGCTCTGATGGAATGTTTCCCACACACCTGCCCACAGTTCCGTGTCCAGAGTTAAGGCCTTGAGAATAAGGTGGCATTTGAGAACACTGACTGAAGCCGGCTCAGGTCAACTAGCATTCTTTCAAAGTCTCATGTTGCACTTTTTCAAAAATCCGTGTGACTTCCCTATTCCCCATCCATGAATGGCAAACAGAAATATTGCCCTTAAAAATATTTGAGAAACTCAAATTTTTCAGAAAAATGGATCATGACTATGCTGTGGTTTCAGGTATTTCTGGCACACTGTGCCAGACTACAGCTGAAAAGAAAGGTGGAAAGATGACTAGTTGGGGTCAGCCTGGCTCTACCTCAGGTTCACACAAACAAGCAGTTGGACTTTGGGCAAGTTACATAAACACGCTGTACTATGTCCTTGTTCACCTAACAAAATTCCTAACACAAGGTGGCTCTGTGCATCAAATGAAATGTCAATGCTCAAGTAATTTGGTAATGCCAACCTTTCCCATCTCTGCCCTTATGAAATACTGGAGTGGAAAAAAAGTCAGCAAGCTGTTTGCTGCAATATATATATTTTAATTCAAAGTGAATCAACAGTAATACACCATAAATTCTTATTTTGACACTCACCAAAATAGTCACCTGGAAAACCCGCTTTTTGTGACAAAGTACAGAAGGCTTGGTCACATTTAAATCACTGAGAACTAGAGAGAAATACTATCGCAAACTGTAAATAGACATTACATCCATAAAAATTTCCCAGTCCTTATTGTAATATTGCACAGTGCAATTGCTACATGGCAAACTAGTGTAGCATTGAAGTAAAAGCAAAAACAAACCAAAGAGAAAAGCCACAAGGGTAAAACTGTTCAACAGTTAACAGTTCAAACTAAGTCATTGGATCTAGAAGGGGATCATTAAAATGAATCTTCCTACACCTTGCAGTGTATGATTTAACTTTTACAGAACACAAGCCAAGTTTAAAATTAGTAGTAGAAATATTAAAATGAAAAGGTTTTGCTAATAGTGTAACATATTTAATACCCTGAAGAAAAAAAACCTAAATATCAAAATAATTGATTAAAAATTCACTTGCAAATTAGCACACAAATATGCAACTTGGAAATCATGCAGTGTTTTATTTAAGAAAACATTAAAACAGAACTATTAAAATAGTTTTAAAACGGTAAAATCCAGATTCTTCTGCCAATATGCTAAAATTGGACTTCAGGGGGATTCTGAAGTTTTAAATTTTGAAACATATTAAAAAGTCCATGATTGCAATTAATTAAGAGCAGTGCATTTACTGTGACATGCCTTTAGAAAGCATTACTGTGGTATGAAAATGTTGACTGTTACCATCTACTGTCAATTTAACAAGGCTGCTCCAGTCATGAACTTAAATACAGAAAATGCATCATTTCTGGGCAGTAAGCACAGCTTACGGGCCACTTCTATGCCTGTTGTGACACAATCAGTCTTTGTACTTGTGTTTCTGAAACATACATCACCAGCACTAAATCTTTTCTAAGAAGTGAGCAGACATCAGTAACTCGCTGGACCATAGAACTCAATGACAAGAGCAATAGTTACTTCAAGAGTGATTCCACAGATGTGTCATCTGTAAATAGTCTAAGTTTTAATCTCAGTCTACTCCTTTTTGCAATATGTGTTTTATATATTTTTATTTGTATAAAATGCATAGAATCAATTACTAAAAACACTGAAACCTGGGGGGGAATCAAGTCCTTCATTTTCAGTGACTAAAAATGTGCTGCTGGTTTTTACTTTATGATCTAATACTGTAATTTCTAAAATCAACTTCAGGCACGTTTATGTCTTAGATGATTATTAAATAAAACACTGCTTATGTCAATGGCGTAAAGAAAAATGTATCATTAGCTTATTGTCAGCGCTGTACTAGAGCTGTACTTGTGGTATGCAACTTGCTTAGTAAAGAAATGCTGTCGATCCAAAACATTTGGAGTTTTACATTCAAATGTTTTGTACTGTTTATTCCAGTAAATGCTGTAAGATTATATTCCAGACTTTTAAGGAAAAAAAGTTAAGTCAAGCCTGCAAGATACAGCTTTCTCAAGTGTCTACAATGCCAGTATGAAAATAAAAAATTAAGTTACACTGATACATCCAAGTTTTTATATGCAGTGATGAGCACAAACATTAATAGAGATAAAATACTGATGCAAATAACACACCCCAAAATAACATAGGCAACTGCTTCCATCATTTACAATACAGTAGTTACAATGACACTCCAAACAGAAAAGCAAAGTAAAAAAAATCAAAACCCCAGCTTCTATCTCGTGTAATTAGACTTATACAGAAATTAGAAGGCTAAATAACAACTAGTTAATCACCTAATTTCACAGCTATCTGAAGTGGCAATCGTTATATAGCAGCTTATCTATGATACATTCAAGATAAATGATACAATTTATTACTTGCCTGGAAGCTAAAACACAGCCTTGGTTTAATACCTTTCCTTAAATTCCACCTCTACACTACAATATACTTGAGGTCTATGCAAAAAGTAGCTACCTTTTATATAAGAAATGGATGATTAAGTCTTTGGTGCTGTAAAAGCAACTTCATTTAAACATCACCACCATCACCACCAAGGGGAGGGGGGAGGGAAAAACCCAATACACACTTCCTAAGAGAAAAAGCATGTAATTTCTGTCCCTGACGGAATGTATTAAATAAGCAAACACCACCAACAAGCAAAAACGAGTACTACAATGTAAAAATACTTAAAATAACCAAAACCAAAAACCTTCTCACATGCATAAATGAAAAATTGCACACAAAGAACTCACATCTTTTCAAGCTTCAATAGTAAATATTCTGCTACTATGTATTAAATACTGCATGGTCTGCCCAAGCTAGGATGAAATCACATCATGAATCAATGAGCATTTTGCATTTTCTTTCATTATCTACTCAAGTCATGCCTACTGCACTTCTAAACATTTTATGAAGTCCAATTATACAGCAAACACTCCCAAAATAAACGTAGGTTGTATTGCAGTTTCACTTAATAGTATATAAAATGCTGTGCTGTGACAGGTATCAACTATCCATTAGTTACTGAATCAAGTTTTCTTAAGCACTACTAACTGCTTGCTTTTCTTGAAGCTAGATCATTCTGAAAAAAATCAGACAGCAGAATTCAGCTATAGCAAACATGCTGCCCTCTTACTAAGGAAAAAGCAGCTGCTATCTGAAATCATACCACACAAAGCCAAAAGGAACAGTACTCTACTGAAAGAAAACTAAAGAGTAGGTCTGAATTTTAAGTGCTGCAGTCCTCAACATTTACAGATAGGTAATAACTTGAACAACCTCAAATATTTAAGGCACTATGTGTGGGAACGGTTTACAATGCAGCTGAGATTATTAGAACAACATTAAGAGCCAAGTCTAGGCAACATTTTGCCCATGCAAAAGACACATGCAAATGTAAAGAACAATAGCTCAATTGCTTAGGTTAAGTGCCCCAACATGTACACACTAAGACACAGACAATACAATTCACTCGTATGCTGTAATTCTGACACATGTGCATCTGTTGCTCTAAAGTCTAGACACAGAATGGCTTCCCAAATGTGGACGTGTCTTGCACTAGTTAGAAGGCAATTTTATAAAAAATAGCAGGAGCAAAACTGGACTTCTGCTCCCATAAGTCACCTGTCTAGAGTTAACTACGTAAGAAGATACATGACCAAAGACAAGTTATACCAAATGTGCAAAACACATTAAAAGTGAGAGTTCTTTTAAAGCTCAAAGTTGTTTAAATTGCACCCAAGTCTACATGATTCAAAAATAATTTTCTTGTGCCATGGCTAATATTTATTAAATACCATGTTTTTATTTTTAATCAAACGTTTATATCATTGAGCTTCCTCAATAAACTTTTTGAGTTTTCACATATATGGATACTGGCTGAGTTTTGTTGGACTCAATGGAAATCCAGTATACGCAGGTGATGCTGCAATGTAAGAATGTGGAGGGAAGATTGGTTTGTACTGAGTCTGATGAATGGTTGGGGATGGTAACAGACGGGGATTTATGCCCACTGGGACTTGGTGAACTATGCCACTGGGATGGGAGATATTGTAAGTTGGATGCTGTAACATAGGTCTTGAGGTACACGGAGAGGCTAAGAGGTGGGCCACTGGTGCAGCACTACTGAGGGTAGCTGATGATGGGTATGGAAGGAGAGTAGGCTGTCCTCCGAGGTGCGTATTTCCAGCCAGATGGGCATGTACTGCTGTGTGGTTAGGACTTCCGTGAGAAAGAGTGAATGGATTACTGGTAACACTAGTAGGAATATATGCTTGCTGTCTTCGATGCCCGAAGTTTCCATTCCACTCTTGATGCCCGGTTCCAAAATGCTGAACCTGATCACAAAGAAAAACATGACTGAACAGCACATTCTATAAGATCAAAGTAAAGACCAGAGGGACTGTAACTGGCAGCTCACACTGGACCTCTCAGAGTCTAGTTTACTAAGNAAAAGGAAACACATTAACATTTTCCTACTTCTTACAAGTTGTTACCATTGCCACTTCCAGCTAGCACTGCTATCTGTTATTAATCCCTACAATTTATATAGCACTTATATGTAAGGCTAACATTCACACATACCACTTTATTAAATTCCAAAAACAATCCCACGACATAATTATCCCCATTATCCTGCTCAATATACACTCAACCCACACCACATACCACACACATACACAAAATCAAAAACTAAAATAATAAAGTAAAAGAAAATACACCACTAAGCATAAATCCCACAAGCCCACAAATGCACACATGAACAGACCTGGCTGAAGTTCAAATGCTGCTGCTGGAATGCTGATGTGGGTTTTTGCTGACGAGCACCCGAGGCAGAAGGCTGGTTCAGCTTTCCAGGGGCAGGCTGTCCTTTTATTAATGGCTGGCATGTAGAATCTGGCAACAATAACCACCACACACATACAAATTATAGAGTTGTGATTTCTGCCTCTCTAATGAAAATTAGACATATGCTCACAGATTTTACACAACAGTGATTGAAGAACCTTAATTTAAAATTTAAAGAGAAAGTCATGGCTTCTAAGCATCAGGTGACATTTGAAGAGTTGTTTTTGTTTTTGTTTTTGTTTTCTATGTAATAGATATGACAGGGTCAAGATGGGAATTCAAAGATGACTTATTCAGACCATTCAGAGAACTCAGTTTACCTGTGTTTGCCATGTGCTCATCGACATTCAATCCACTTTCTATTCCCACTGGTGGCTCCACAGCAGTGCCAACAGCTGGCTTAGCTTCTGTGCCAGCACAAGTCCCCAGCTCTGTGTTTGTATGAGTGTCCTCCACAAAACTGCTCTCTACAAATGGACTGTCATGCCCCGAGGAGTCTGATGTTGGGGAGCCATCCACAGTCTCACATCCACTTTCTTGTTCATCATCTGACATACTACAAGAAAACATTGTTTATATATATATATATTGGATTTTAGAGACAGGGTTTCTCTGTGTAGCTTTGGATGGAGCCTGTCCTGGAACTCACTTTGTAGACCAGGCTGGCCTCGAACTGAGGCGAACAGAGATTTGCCTGGCTCTGCCTCCCGAGTGCTGGGATTAAAGGCATGCGCCACCACCACCCGGCACATTGTTAGATTTTTAAAAGTCTCTAGCACACTAATGATTTGCTTATTTATTTTATATATATTTTGTCCTTGGCCAATGNTATGTTTTTTTCCCACAGTATTTCCAGAATCTATTCAGGCAGATAAACCAAATTCTTCTACTTCAGAAATACCCTTCTGGCACCTAACTATTTCTTCTTTCCTTCACATTTGCTCTATCATAATAGTTCATAAAATTCTTCTTTATAATTCTTCAAGATAAGAAGTACTATTCTAGATCCTAGGAAAATATCTCAATTGGTATAACACTTACTGTGCAAGCATGAGAACTTGAGTTTGGATCCCAGCACCCACATAAAAACCTGAGCACACACAGCAGGGCATGTAAGTCTCAACTCTGGGAGGCAGAGGCAGAAGAGCCCTGGAGCTTGCTGTTCAGTTAGTCCACCAAATAGGTAAGCTCCAGGTTCAGTAAGAGATCCAAACCCATGGTGGAAAGCAAATGAAGAAGACANCCTGCACTAGCCTCGGGGCTCCAGAGACACATGCACAAATGTTTTCGCACACACAAATACATANACATAAACATAAAAACCAGAAACAAACAAAATGTTGTTCTAGATAATTTGGACTAGATGTACAAACACATGAACTAGGGACTAGCATATTTCAGATCCAACTGTAAGGTTAGGTGTCCTCCTGAAAGGGCTTTCTGACCAAGCTGCAGTCAACCCCAAGTCCTGAATCCCACTCTTCCCACCATCTCAGCCCCACTCCCTGGGATTTCCACATCAAAGTCTGTTTTAATCATTCATTTCAGTCTCAAAAATGTGAAGCATCTCTTCTCATATGTATACTTTCTTTTTACTCTTAAACCTACAAGCATATGTCCATGTTTATGACCATTTTATGTATTTTTATGTGATTGTTATGTGTACATTTTTTTATGTATCAACATTAAGCAACACAATAAGCAANCTATAAAAAGATGCATTCAAACCTGTTTATGTCTTCTGCAGTTTTGGTTAGTAAGTACTCCAACCACAGCTCCTGACNAAAGCAAAGGAAAGTGTACCAAACAACTTTAAAGTCCAGTGTGGTAGCACACTCCTTTAGTCCCAGCACTCAAGAGACAGAAGCAGGTGGATCTCTCTGAGTTCAAGGCCAGTCTGGCCTACAAAGTGAGTTCCAGGACAGCCAGGGTTCCTTACATAGAGAAACCGTGTCTCGAAAAACAAACAACAACAACAAAAAAAAAAACCCACTAACTTTAAAATCCTTTTCAAATATTGTCAACAATTTTTATAATATAAAATCAATATATTTCATAAAAATTATTGTGGCTACCAGATGTGGTGACTCACACCTTTAATCCTAGCACTTGGAAGGCANAGGCAGGAGAATCTCTGTGAGTTTGAGGCCAGCCTGGTGTACGGAGTGAGTTCCAGG
>LZPO01087219.1:78962-94711 GCA_001675575.1 Neotoma lepida | reverse complement strand
ACTTTCTTTTTGTGTACAGTTGGAGGTAAGTGTTAAGAGAGAGTCTTGCTGTGTAGTTCAGACTGGTCTCAAACTCAAAGCAATCATCCTGCCTCAGTCCCCTGGAGTGTTGGAATTAGAAGCATATGCTACCGCAGCTGGCTTCATTTTATTTTCACTAATGGCTACCACCTTTTTACTTAAAATTTTGTTCATTCAGCTGGGCATAGTGGTGCATGTCTTTGATCCCAGCACTTAGGAGGCAGTGGCAGGTAGATCTCTGTGAGTTCTAGCCTAGCGTGGTCTGTAGAGCAAGTTCCAGGATAGCCAGGACTACATAGAGACCCTTTTTCAAAAAACCAAAAGACCACTTCTGTTATTAAAGCTCTTACTAATAACAAAAGCAAAACAGAAAATAAAGACTATTTTGCCAGTCATAGTAGCTCACACTCGGCACTCAGAAGGCTGAAGATATCTCAGGGTTGGGGAGTGGGTGCAATAAAAATTCTTAGAGATATAAAATGCTACCATCTCAGGACAAAATGATAAACTAACATGGGCTATTCTTTCCTTGGAACCCAAATCTTAGGACAGGACAACAGGGCTGGTTAGGGTATTTAAAAACTATGCAGATTGAGAAAAGCCCTCTCCAGCTGCTAGACTGATACTATTGGGGTGAGAGAGGAATCCAGAAGGTTACCATTACAAAGAAGGGACAAGAGTACAAAACAGGTCTGGTTGTACCCTTTTACTTTCAATCCTTTCTCAAGGCTGCTTTGGGAGTATCATTACTCATAGGCATGTGGAAGTGACCCACTGCTAAAGGTGTGGTGTAGGGGGAGTACATGTTCATCTATGTTTGCAGGTGTGTAACCTTATCCTTGGTTGGATAAGGTTGTATGCTTTCCACAATTGCTCTCCATTCATTCATTGTGGCAGGGTTGAACTCAAGAGTTGGCAGATACAGCTCCTGTCCCATTCTTCTGAATCTGGGATTAAGCCTACCCAACTTCATGGACTCTGGGGGTCCAAACTCCTGTCCTCACATGCACAAGTACAGCAAGGCCACTGAGCCCTTTTCTATAATCTAGATCCTCATCTGAAAACAGTGAACAGTAAGTATCCCAGAAGTTATGAGAGGAATGTGAAGGGTTATAACCATAGTTTCTAGGCCAGAAAGGAACTCAGGAAGTAAACTAGAAAAAATACTATTGCCCACTGCCAGAGGAAGGTTAAAAAATAGTAATAATGTACTTTTAAGATAATATACCAAGGCTAAGGCTATAATTCAGTGGTAGAACACAGTTCAATCCTGAGCTTTGGGTGGGGGGGAACCACAAAGTTTTTAGTTCACACAACTATAATCTTAGCACTTGTGAGATGGAACTAGGGAAATCAGGAGTTCAAGGTCAACCTCAGCTACAAAGAAAGCTTGAAGCCTTTCTAAGCTACCTGAGACCCTGTTTCAAAGAAACGAAAAAGAACCCAATAGCTTATTTGGAGTACCTAATACATTGAGGCAACTGATAACTGGAAAAAGGGAACAGAGAAGAGAGANAAGTACATTCTACTAGTGACTACTACATCCTAAATTAGGTGACCATACTCTAAGAAGATAGATGAAATACTAACACTCGTAAAAACACTTCTCTTCACTGGGTAGCCCCAGCATTCAGGAGGCTGAGGCAAGAGTATTTCTTTAGGGTTGGGAACAGCATGGGCTACCTAGTGAATTCCAGGCCATCCTGGGCTACAGTGTGAAATTCTATCTCAAAAGTGGGAAAAAACTTCCTAAGATTAAGAACAAAATAAAGATGCACATCTTTACTCCTATTTATTTGTATGTATGTATTTTTAAAAACTGAATGAAAACTACAATTATTGGTGCCTTGTGATAATGACTTTCTTCAGTTCCTTTGGAAGAACACACACTCTGAAAATATTGTTCCTCTAAACCAGGTACCACCTGTTCCAAGTTTGGTTTGGTCTCCCTACTCTTTTGTCTTAAAGGAAAAAAAATTACAAGATTTAGAGAAATTGGGTTTGGGTCAGGCTTTGGTCTTTAAATTACCATTGTAACCTAACAGGTCTATTCATTTGGAGGTGGGGTGCCATTTTCTCTCCTTCATCTATAAAGGAGGAGCACAGTAGCTCACCTTTAAAGTTCTGTTAGTACTAACATGAGCTGCCCAAGACAGAGTACGCCAGCAAGTCAACTTGGAATTGCCACTAGATGGTGTCCTGTTCCACAGGACTACNCACGTCATAAACTAACCCAGAAAGCTACAAGTACGTTTCTAGCAGCTGGCTGGTGCCTTGGTGCTTTGGCAGCTGGGAATTATGGGACTCTGGTTGGTTAGATTGCTAAGTCCTTCAGAACTAGCAATAGTCTAGCACTTCCATCAAAGTCCAAAGTTGACTAAAAACTCAAAACATACCAGAAGAGAAGATGTATAGAGTTTTGTACATAAACTGTCTTTTAGAGGAATCCTGAATATAAAGGAGGCAAATTAGACATTTTAGAAAACCTGACCTAAAAGAGCAAGGGTCATTGGTACAAAGTCACTGTAAATGATGAGATTAATGTCAATGATATAATCTTGTGTTAATAATAATTAATACTGAATCATCTCAGAAACATTTGTCACCCAAATTAATTACTTTTCACATTCTTTTTAAAAAAATATTTGTTTTATTTTGAATTATGTGTATTTATGTGACTGTATGCATATGCATGTATGTACAGGTGCCCATGGAGGGCAGAAGTAGGTGTTGGATCCCCTGGAGCTGGAGTTACAGACAGTTGTGAATGACCTGATGTGGGAGCTAGGAACAAAACTCAGGTCCTCTAAAAGAGCAGAANATGTCCTAAACAACTTAGTCATCATTTCAGCCTCTCATATCCTTTTTGACATAGAAAATAAACAATAAAACTCAGAATTATGGCCAGACAGAGTGGTGCACACTTCTAATCCCAGCATTTGGGAGGCAGAGGCAGGTGGATCTCTGTGAGTTATCCCCAGCCTTGGCTGGTCTGTGTGGTGAGTTCCAGGACAGTCAGGGCTATAGAGAGAGAGACCCTGTCTCAAAAAAGAAAACTGTTAAACAGGCCTGGGCAAAGTGACACATGCCCTAAGACAGGGGGCTCACAAGGCTGAAAGTGAGACTGNAGTACACACTGACAACCTGCCTCAAATGAACAAAAGCTAAATACTATATTACCTAAATATTAGATGATAGAGTGGGTGGTGAATTATTTTACAAAACTGGTTTGAAGTCTGTAGATTGTAATTGTGATAGTCTGAATGAGATGTCCCCATAATGAGATGTCCCCATAATGAGATGTCCCCCATAAGTTTGTAGCAGTTGAACACTTAGTCCCCAGTTGGTGGCTGTTGGGATGGGTTGGGAAGTATGTGGCCTTGCTAGAGGAAGTATGTCAGTAGGAGTGGGCTTTGAGTTTCAAAAGACTCTTGCTATTCTGCACTAGCTTTCTCTGCTTCCTGTCTGTGGTTAGAGATGTGACCTCTCAGCTGCAGCTGCAGCCACCTGCACCTGCTGCCTCTGCTCCATCTTCATAGACTCTAACTCTCTGGAACTGTACGCCCAAATTAATGCCTCCTGTAAGTTGCCTTCTTCATGTTTTATCACAGCAATAGGAGAGCAGGCAATGCATTGCTGGAGCATTAGAAAAGAGCTTTTAAATCAGATCCACTATTAAGTGAATTTAAACTCCATAAGATGCTAAGTTTAGACACTTTATGAAGCTGTTCACATTCTGTGCATGGAGAATCACGCATTACTCTAAGACTATGAATAACTCTTACTTTCTACCAATCCCAATCACTATGACAGTTCTGTTACCTGATCATACTCCAAAGCTCCTGGGTAGAGTGGCCATCCAAGGAATAACTCTGCAATCACACATCCTAATGACCACATGTCTATGGCTTCACAAAATGGCAACCCCAATATAATCTCCGGAGCTCTGAAATTAAAAAACAAAAACAAAAACAAATTAGATTTCTTTTCACTTTAAATTCTCTGATTTTATTTGACATTTTAAGAAAAGTTCTAAAATAGCAGAGAAATCTTGTTTATAGTAACATCGCTCTAAGAACTCTTCAAAGCCCAGTGCTAAGCAGAATTAAAGTGAAGGGACTGTGAGNACAACAGCACTCGATGAAGTCTCTTCCCCCAGCCCTTTCCCTTAACAAGATCTGCTAACACTGAAAAAAACAACACAGACCTTGCTTTTCAAGCTACAGCAGATTAGAAATAATACACAGAAAGAAAGCTGGCAAGAAAACATTAAATATCTGTGATATCAACAGAACAAAAACCAAGCAGTGAAAGTTAAGATCAAATGGAAACAAAAACTCCTGAAGCTAACAGCTGATCTAGACCTACATGTTACTTCAGAACACAATAGTAAGGAGCAGTCACACAATTGGGGTCCTTAAGTCATCCATAAGAGACTATTTCAGTGTATTCAGTCTTGAAAGGTAAAAGTATAGTATGGGGCTAGATAGATGGCTCAGTGGTTCACTGTCTGCTCTTCCACAGTTCAATTCCNGGCACCTACAGGGCTGTTTACAACTGTCTGTAACTATGACTTCTTCTGGCCTCCACTGGCACCAGGCACACATGTGGTGCACAGACTTATATGTAGGCAAAACACCAATACATATAAAAATAATTAGAGTTTTTTTAAGTTAATTTTTTAAAAGTATAGTNTAAGNTAAACAATTATGACAGGCTTTGTGGCACACACCTTTANTCCCAGCACTCAAGAGGCAGAGNCAGGTGGATCTCTGAGAGTTCCAGATCAGGCAGGGCTATTACATAGAGAAACCCTGTCTCAAAAATAAATAAATGAATAAATAAAATAAAATAAATCTTAGCACTTAAAACACTTGGTTATTTGGAAAAAATATTATCATTCTCAGATCAATTATGCAGCTACTTCATGTGGCTTTCTTATGAGGAGACTAATGTGGTAGAAGCCTCCATCCACCCTCTTATAAGAACTAGCATGCTATAAGAGAGCCTCTATGTATAGCTGTATAATTACAAAGGAGCCATGCACACAGTTATCCTAGGTCAAGGGCATATGGGTATGTTTAACTTTAAAACATTTTAAATTCCAAGAGTTTCTTGTCTTAATATTCCAAGGGTTTCAAGCACACTACAACTAATATTTTCTTCNAAATGAATTGAGAATAACTGGCCACATTGCCACACCCTCTTTTCCTCCTACAAACACAGGTATTTTCCTGCGCAACTACAGTGCAATCACAAACGTCAGGAATTGGCCAAGAGCATCTCTACCATCTAAGCCTCACACTCTAGCCAGTGGCCAATTGCATTAACAATGTCAGGACAATGAAGAGCTCAGCAGGCACACAGGTCACCGACATGGCAAACTGATTTCAGTCCCTGGACTCCAGGGTGTACCCTCAGACCTCCACACATGTGCTGTGGCACAAGCACACACACACACACACACACACTAAATGTAAACAATATATATTTAAAACATCCTTTCTGAAAAAGGGGGACCCAATACAGAATCATGCCTTTTAATCTTTTTCAATGTGTAGTCTTTGCTCGATTCCTGATTCCAGCATAAAATACCACAGGTCTGTTCTTGTAGAAATGTCCCTGAGTGTGGGTTTGTCTGATGGTTCCTCAAAAGCCAATTAATGTTATAAATCTGCTATGGGAATGTTGTTTTCTCATCAAGTTTATCATATGGCACACAATATCATTACATTTCATTACTAATTTTCATTCTGATCAACTGACGTGATATGTTAAATTGTTCCTTTTCTGTTGTAATTTACTTAGTCTATAAAGTTTCCATTTAAAACCATATAAATATCCTATTACTCATTATATATTAGAGCCAGGTGTGGCATGCACTCCTGTAAGACTGATGCAGGAACACAAATTGAGGCTAGCCTGAGCTATACAGGCAAGACCTTGTCTCAAAAATAAATAATAGCCTTTAAATCTATCCATGTATTTCCTCTATGAACGCAGATTAGTGAATTCCTATTATATTCAGTGGGTTATAAACCATTGCTATGATTATTTTGATACCAAATTTTCCCAGAATTGGCCACTTGGAACTGCCTCAAAGTGTATTCATTCACCATGGCCTCCTCCTTTCACAAACAACAAGATGTTATCTGGCATAACAAGATGTTCCAGACTAAGGTTGTTCTCTTCCTCCTACAGCCCTAGAAGCAGCCATTTCCTTTAAGAATACCTGATTATGAAATATATGATATAATAATAAAAATGTAATAAATTTAATCAAGTCCAACACAAATGTGACCAAATTATTTCCATTTAGCCATGACATTTTTCTTTAATATATTATNTTTCAAAATTTTCATACAATATATTTAGATCATATTCTTTTC
This sequence comes from Neotoma lepida, assembly GCA_001675575.1. NCBI lineage: Eukaryota > Metazoa > Chordata > Mammalia > Rodentia > Cricetidae > Neotoma > Neotoma lepida. The sequence continues at coordinate 88,301 of LZPO01087219.1, read as the reverse complement.
CCACCTCCAACACCTCCCAGGTCACATCNACCCACCCAAATTCTCTCTCTTAAAAAAACAAAACCAAAAAACCATGGAGTCTGTTTTGTGTTGATCAATTCTGGACATTAGGCCTGTCCTAGAGTGTGGTTGATATACCCAGTGTTACGCCAGTGAAGAAACAAACTCTCCCCATCCCAGCCACTATCCGTTGCAAATAGCTTCTGGGGTGGGAATGGGACTTTGTGTCCACTTCCCTGTCTCCAAGCTGGGGATTGTCTGACTTGAACTTGTCAGGTCTTGTGCTTGCTGTCGTGGTCTCTGCGAGTTCACATGAGCACCAGCCCTGTTGTGTCTGGAAACCAGTTTCCCTGAAGTCATTCACCATGGCATACATTTTCTGTACATCATGACATAACCATGGCATACATTTTCTGTACATCATGACATAACCATGGCATACATTTTCTGTACATCATGACATGTAAAGGTAGGGAAGCAACATAGTGAAGCACCACTCCAGATGAACCTGACAGAGATACAAGGTTTCTACTAGCTGGCCTTGCAATAGAAAATCAACTTCAAGCCAGGTGTGGTGGCTCACACCTGTAACCCCATTACTTGGGAGGCTGAGGCCAGAAGAATGTAATGAGTTCAGGCCAGCCTCAACTACATACAGAGTTCCAGGTCACTTTGGGCTACAGAGTCCCTGTCTCAAAATCTCAAACTTTAAAGCTATGCATTATAAGAATACATTCTTGTAGTAATTAAAGTTGTTTCNAACTCCTTTACTAGCTGGGGAAATACACTTTTGTATAAGCAAACTTCTGTGTACATATGTGAATTGTTCATAGACAAGGAATACATTAAATATGCCAATTCAATGAACAGTCCAACCAAGCCTGAAGTTTTGTTTTATAAGTACTCAGAAGTCCAATGTGAAGCCCACATCTCCAAAGTTGAGATTATATGGTAACAAAGTCTATATATAAAATGTTTCTTTTTCTGCTATGTGTTTTTAGTCAAATTTATTGATGTTCATTACAAGAAAGCACTGCTTTTTTAAAAACTTGAAACACTGATATAAAAACACAGCTTAACACTGGAAACTGGCATGCTGCAAGGAAATTTTGCTCAGTGAGAGAACAGAACTCTGAATGGACTGGTAGACTGTAGACAGAGTACTGGAAGAGAATGCTCGCAATTCTTCGAATAAGAATGCAGTGAAGTAAGAGTTGCTCAGAAAAGATGGCTATTAATGGAACATCTCTTTTTTGTTGTTGTTCCATTTTTACCTACTTGCTTAAGTCAAATGCTCTAACAGAGAACTAGCTCTAATAGAGAAAGGGTTGTCTTGGTTTAGGAACTCAGTATGTGCAATTCTGGAAACAAGTCTACCTTTGGTAGATAGGTATCACAGGCTATCATTGGAAGTGTCACTAAACTATGACTTTGTATTAGAGGCATATTCATCAAGAAAGTACTAAGCTATGGCTAGAGCGCAATGCTAGAAAGCTTTCCTAGCAAGCATGAGGTCCTGGGGTGCAAGGGAGAAAAACCGATCCTAAAATGGCTCCCAATTTAGGTGATTTTACATGCAGACATTATAAATAGCTGATCTTCATTTCTTCATGTTGATAAACTAAGCATAANGCTAATATGTTTGGCTACTTCAGAGTTCAGTGCTCATAAGAACAAAACCCAGGTCTGATGAAGCTTAAGGCAATGATCAGATAATTTCTTAGGTATAAAAGTGATAATTCTGTCAGTGACATCACTAAGTAAAACTAAAAGGCAAGTCCTGCTGTGTGCTTTTTTGGGGGATAATCCAGAAGTGTGTACCTGCATACTTTCCCTACTTTGAGAGAATAAAGACAACAGAGATACACAGCACCAGCTTATAAAAGATAAAGAAATGGTTAATCTCTGTAAACATGAAACTACTAAACCCTGAGATCTTCTCTAAGATAGAGGTAGATGTGGGAGAGCTTTTCAAAACAATGATAAAAACCAGACAAGACAAGCACAGTGGGAGAGGCCTGAGATCCCTACACTCAGGAGGCTGAGGCAGGAAGACGGAGGAAGAGGGTTCCAGACCAGCCTAGACTATATAACAAGTCCAAAGTCAGCCTATCTTAAAATATTTAAAAAGTAATTATTAATAAAATAAGAGATTTAACAAGTTATTTCCCATGCGCTATTTAAATAGCACTGTTCTGAGGCATTTCAATACAGCCATAGAGTTGTGCAACCATTACAACACTCGGTTTTTAGGACAGAGGCATAATGCTCTATAACCAATCACTTTATACCATAATGTCTTAGAATGACCATTTCATTAACTCTTNTGCCAACTTCAAACTTTGAACATCAACCTTCTCTTTCTACATTTACTTCCCCTGAGTGATTGAAACAAACCAATCACCTACATCCTTTAGACTATATTTTNNAAAAAAAGGTCTGACTATGTAGCTCTGGCTAGCTCACATTTCACTATGTAGTCCATAATGTAGTGGAACTCACAGAGATCATCTGACTCTGCCTCCTAAATTCTAGCACTAAAGGTTGGGTCACCACAACCAGCTTTTGTTTATGTACTATATTTTTAATATTCCTTTTTTATTGCTAAACAGTACCTATTCCATTGCATACATTTTATGTATCCATTTATCGGGTTATGGGCACTAAATTGTGTACACTTCTTGGCTACTTTTTTAAATGAGCACTTGCCTAGCAGGTGCAAAGCCCAGGTTTGATGTCCAGCAGAGAAAGAGAAAGGGGAGCAGGCAAAGGGGAAGACATAGGAGGGAGGGGAAAAAAGCAGGGGACAGGGTGAGGAGGGGATATTTTTCTATTTATCCATTTATCTAGTCCACACCCTGTCTCAAATGTCCACTAGTCATCTCAAACTGAACATAGTGAAAAGGAATTCTTGATCTCCAACTACTCCTCTCCTTCCAGCTTTCCCTATCTTTAGTTTCTCAGTCCCCAAGCCAGGAATGTCAAATACAGCCCTTCTCTTTCACTTTCCACATCTACCAGCAAATCTCACTAACCAGCATCAAAACCGATCCACGAGTTAACNGCTTGACTCCACCTTCACTGCTCTACTGTCCTAATGCAGACTGACATCTTGCTTGGATTATTTCAACAGCTACCTGTTTCAGCTTCTGCCCTTGTCCTCTCCCACCTATCTCAATCTAGCAACAAGACGGATAACACAAACCCGACCACAGCATCCTTCACCCCAGAGTCCCCAGGAGAATTCTATCTCAGTGTAAGAACCTCACAGTTGCCTTTAGGCCTTAGTTATCTGCTATTTCCTGCCATCCTCTTGCATGATGTAAGCCAACTACATACACTGCCCCAAATATCATGTCAAACCTGCTCAAAACCATTACACATAAGGATACCTAGGAGATGATTCCAGACAGAAGGAGCAAGACTTGCTTCCCTTCTCTTATGTGTCTTTCTGCTTAATGGTCATTTTATTACAAAGACCCTCTCATGACATTAAACAAGAACAAGTTCCACCACCCTGTGACATTTGGCTTGCCATCTAGATCCTGCTCGGTTGTTCTTTTATAACACTTTCCAACAACTGATAAATGTCTACTCGTTGTCCCTTGTCCCCTTGTTCCAGCAGATTATGTATTCTATGAAGACACAAGAACTTGGACTTTTTGTTTCAATGCTGTGATTCTGGCACCTAAAAGAACACTGCTTGGCACACAGCAGGCACTCACTATCTGTGCAATCCATTTTAACAAAGCTTTTGAAACTCAGGAAACCACAGAACTTTTTTATGAAACCAAATATATGAGTTCAGCAAGTAGCAGCCAAGGGACTCTGACACGCTAGCCACCTTGCATTTAAGACAGCAGAACATCTCAGGACTTGGAACACAAACAAATACCACTTACTAAGCATTAACAATGGGTCAGGTGGCATGGAAATAACTGTCAACACACTCTATCGTTTAAAGAAAATNTTCTACAAACAAACTGCCGCAATGTTTTTCTATCCCAAGATCAAAAACTCAGGTAAGCAAAATGTTCCACATCCAAGAACTGCAGGATCAAGTGCAGCCAACCCTAGAATCATGGAAATAAAAGGTCATTGTTCTTGGGGCAAGTTTTAAAGTTGTTTGCTAGGCAAAGGAAGAGAATGCAGTGCCCAGATGATCAAGGAAAGAGTGGAGCGAAGTCTTTTTTTTAAATTAAATTTATTTTGTTTTTAATTATGTGTATTCATGCATGTCTGTGCAAGTGGGTATGTGCATGTGAGTGCACGTGTCTGAGGAGGCCAGAGACGNTGAATTCCCCTGGAGCTGGAGTGGAGGTACAGACAGTTGTGAGCTGTCCAAGGGCGCNCTCAACAGTTGAGTGATCTCTCCAGGCCAGTGCTGAGATTTTAAAGCTGATTCCTAATCCTCTTTCTCTCATCAAACCAACCTTAAATTATGAAACTGACTGNATAAAATAGAAAAGCAAACCTAGAAAACCTAGAAACTAGCCCAGCAGTCATTTTTTGTAGCTCTTGTTATATACTTTCATCATATTTTAAAAAAGAAAATATTAACTGATCTTAAAAATAAGTCCATAACTTGAGGAACTATCTGCTACATGCTTTTTATGGTTAACTGGTCTGTAACTTTCTACAAGCNAAAGAAAAAGAATGTAGAAAGAAGAAAGGGATGAGGAGAATCTAGCTGTTTCCTCCAGTTTTGATATGTCCATTGGCATCACAGACAAGAGTGGCTATTGTAACCTACAGGAGGCCATGGCTTGGCCCATATTTATGGAAAGAATGGTACAGCAGATATCCAGGTTTACCTCTAGGCCAGGGGTGGGAGGGTGTCCAACATACTCTTCCCTGANTTCCAACCACTTCTTCATGACCTAGTCATAGTAATCTTAGAAGTGTTAATGTATAAAAGAAGTCTTTTCCTTTCTTCCTCCCTCCCTCCCCTGTGAGACAGGGTTTCTCTGTGTAGCCCTGGCTGTCCTGGAACTCACTNTGTAGACCAGGCTGGCCTCAAACTCAAGAGAGTCACCTGCCTCTGCCTCCGGAGTGCTGGGAATAAAGGTGTGCACCACCACCTCCCGACACCAGAAGTTTCCTAAAAANGGACTAGGGGTATGACTTTTCAGAGGTACAGATTGATACTCAGGAGTTGGCCCATGTTCCTGTAAGTAACCTAGTAAACTCCTGAGATCATTCTGCTGAATTTGACAAAATATTTCTCTTTCCCTAAGGCAATCAACAAGTCTTTCTCTTATAATTTATGCACACATACACATATATGTAAATATATAATGTATTTGATTACATTCACCCTTCATCATTCTCTTTAACCCCCCCTCCAACTCCAGGAAAATCCCTTTTCTCAACACATCACCTCCCTACTTTTCATTCCATGTAAATTATTTAAAGAACATATAATTACAAGAGTAACACGAGCTAGGAATGTATTTAATACATTCATAACAAAGCCCTGGGCTCACCCTCAAAACTGCAGAAGCAGGCATAGTAGCACTCTCTTGTAATCCCAGCACTCAGGAAATGGAGGCAGTAGATCAGAAAGTCAAGGTTATCCTCCACACCTATGGGCTTGAAGGCCAGACTGGGATATGAGACTCTTGTCTCCAAAAATAAAAATATATATACAGTAACAGAAATAACAGTAAGTCCTTAACATAATACTATGATTAACGTAACACTGAAATATAATACTATAATACACTTACTAGGTGTCCTATAGCCTTTCTAAGAATTTTAGGAAATATTAGCTCATTGGTAGTCATACAAATCTTTTTAACAGATGAGGAAATAGGCACTAGAGTAAGTTCCCAGGCACGACCACACAGCAATCAGAGTGCAGGTGGGGCTCAGATGCGTCTATGCTTTTAACCACTGCACATTACAATACATAATTCCTAGGATTACTAAGACTATAGTATAGGACTTTTTACTGGAAGTCTCTTAGATCCTATATTCATTGTAGCAGAGTAGAAAAACAGAAAAATGAAAGAGACGTGTAGGGAAAGAGGCCTCCCAACTCAGAGTCTAGATGAAGTCTCTCAAAGGCTGAGATAATCTCAGCACAAAATTTGCCACAGAGACAATATGCCATTTTTGTTTTTCAATATTTCTTTTCTTACAAATATATTTCAAATAATAATGATAAAATAGCCTAAGCGTAGTGGCACTCACCTTTAACCCCAACACTCGGGAGGCAGAAGTAGATGGATTTATGTGAGTTTGAGGCCAGCCTGGTCTATAGAGCGAGTTCCAGGACAGCCAGGGCTACACAGAAAAACCCTGTCTCAAAAGACAAAGAAACAAAAAAAGTGTTAAATTGCTTAAAGCTGTACTCATGTAACCTTGCATTCAGCCTTACTCTTTTCCTGCTCTGAGGTTTTTCTGGGAATCTCACAAGAAAGACTAGGTACACTGTGAACAGTCATACATGTCTTGACTTCCTTGTAGCCTATACACAGTGAGGTTCCTTCGATCCTTCTGACCTGGTTTTAAAGCTTGAGATCCTGCCCAATGCCCCTCATAGACAATCTCAACATTTCATTTGCTAAAAAAGTTTCTTAGAAACCTATTAAATGCTGTAAATTCAGGTCACTAAAATCATATACAAGGCTACTGTAAAGACTGTGTGACTCTCTTGAGAAGCCCACAATCTCGAGTGTGAACTGTTCTGTTCCTAAGTGGCCCCTCTCTCCCCACTTAACACTTGTATCTAAATCTATTTTAAAACATTTTCTTAGCCAAGCGGTGGTGGNGCATGCCTTTAATCCTAGCACTTGGGAGGCAGAGGCAGGTGGATCTCTATGAGTTCGAGGCCAGCCTGGTCTACAGAGTGAGTTCCAGGAAAGCCAGGATTGTTTCACAGAGAAACCCTGTCTTGAAAAAGAAAAAGAAAAAAAAAAAAGAAGAAGAAAATATTTTCTTTCCTTCCTCCCAACTCTGCCCCTCTCCTTTGGTTTGGTTTGATTGTGACAGGTCTCANACTATAGTCCAGTCTTAGAACTCACTGTAATCCTCCTGCTCAGGCGCCTAAGTGCTGGAATTACAGGCATGAGTCACTGTGCCTGACTCAAAAACTTTTCAATTTAGGCTGGAGAGATGACTCAGTAGTTAAGAGCGTGTATTGTTCTTAAAGGGGACAGAATTCAAGTCCCAGCACTCACATCAGAAGCTCACAAGAACCTCTAATCCCAACTCTAGGGGATCCAACACTCCTCTGACCTTCTTACACACATACACATAAATATCTTTAAATTTACAGGAAAGTTATAAAAAGGTTATACTGCTGTAGCTCTTTGGACCACCAACCAGCTCCTATTATTATCAGTTATGAATGCTCGGTCTTATCTTATGCTTGTCCACTAGCTCATCTAACTTAATTTAACCTGTTTCTCTTCATCTATGTTTTGCCTTGCAGCTCTTTACCTTTCTTTCATTCTGTATGTCCTACTTTTCCTGTTTCTTCTGTGTCTGGCTGGCTGGTGGGTGCCTAGCTGCCTGGCCCTGGCNTCTCCCTCTTTTTCTCCTCATTCTCTCTTCTCTCTGGAGTCTAGATTCCTCCTACTACTTCTTCTCTCTGCCTGCCAGGCCTGCCTATCACTCTCCTGCCTAGCTATTGGCCGTTCAGCTTTTTATTAGACCAATCAGGTGCCCTAGGCAGGTAAAGCAACACACCTTTATATTGTTAAACAAATGCAGCATAAACAAATATAACTCATCTTTGCCTAGTAAACAAATATTACATGACACACAGTATTCAGATAATACCCTGAACCAAATTCCTCAAATGTTAACATATTATCCTATTTGTACTATATATCTCTTTCATTTACACACACACAAATACTGATTTTGGGACACTTGAGATTTAAGTTGTAGATAATATGCCTGCTCTTTTACCTCGAAATGCATCATTTAGTTAGTGTATACTTCCTAAAAACAAGGTATTTTATTCAGCTATAATGTATATGTCAATATCAGGAAATTAATATCTGCATGATAATGTTATTTAAAGCCAGGGTTACACAGTGAGACTCTATGTCTCAAGAAAGGAAGGTAACAGGAATAGTGGCACATATTTTTAATCCCAGCACTAAGGAGACAAAAGCAGGTAGATCTCTGTGAGTTCGAGGCCAGCCTGGTCTACATAGTGAGTTCCAAGACAGCCAAAGAGGGAAGAAGGGAAGGGAGAGGAGGGACAGTGAGGGTGGGAAGGGAAAGGGAGGAAGAAAAGAGAGGAAAAGGAAGGAAATGCTTGCCAACCACAACAAATAATGTTTACCTTTCTAGCATAGAAGATATTTTTTAAAGGAGCGGGAGACATAGCTTAACAGTTAAGAGCACTTGCTGCTCTTCCAGAAGACCTGGGTACACTCCCAGCNCCCACATGGTAGCTCACAACAATCTGTAACTCCATTTCCAGGGGATCCTATGCCCTCTCCTGCTCTACACGAACACCAGGCATACATATGGTGCACAAGCAAAACACTATATGCATTAAAATAAATAATATTTTAAAAAGAAATAAAAGTAAATAAAAAAGGCCTAGGGCCAGGAAGAAGGCTCAGAAGGTCAAGATGCTTGCATTCAAGCTTGGCAACCTGAGTTTAATCCCCAGAACCCACATGGCAGGAGAGAGTCTCTCACAGGTTACACTCTAATCTACACACACACACACACACACACACACACACACACTCCTTTAACCCCAGCAGAAACAGAGGCATCAAGGCTATGCAGAGAGACCCTGTCTCAAAAGATAGATAGATAGATAGATAGATAGATAGATAGATAGATAGATAGATAGATAGAGGCTTTAAAAATAAAATTTAAAAACCAGCCAATGACACAGGACTAGAACAGTAGCTATTCAGGTGACTAAAGCAGGAGGAACCCAAGTTCAAGGCCTACGTGATCTACAGAGTGAGTTCTAAGGCAGTGTGGGCAATGTAGAGAGATTCTGTCTCAAGATTAAAAGATATAAAAAGGGCTGGAACTGTATCTCAGTGGTATATGGGCTTGCTTGGTATGGGTGAAGCCCTGCATTCAAACCCCAGCACCGCAGTAAAAGAATAAGCAAATAAGTACATAAATCCTTTAGTTACTATCTCTAGACTTAAGCAAGTTAGGCTTCTCACTAGCCTCAANTCATTTGCAAATGAGGTTTGCTGTGCATTGGATATACCTCATGTATAAGGTTCATGCACTGGAAATGTGATGGGAATGTCTTTCTAAAAATGTGTTGCTCTGATTGGTTGATAAATAAAGCTGTTTGGCCAATGGTGAGGCAGAATAAGGTTAGGCGGGACATTCGAACTA
>LZPO01087219.1:26629-39776 GCA_001675575.1 Neotoma lepida | reverse complement strand
AGAGACAGAGACAGAGAGACAGAGAGAGAGAGAGAGACAGAGAGAGAAATGTTTCAGCTGGTCATAGCACTGAGGTGGAAACAGAAGAGAGGAAGTTTGAGGTCAGCTTGAACTACAGGAGTCTGTCTCAAAGACCTGGGAGCTAGGTGGTGGAGGAAGAAAGAGATTGATTGGACTGACTCTGAAAAGAGGTCAAGTGTGAAAGAGGTCAAGTATGCTAGCACTGGTAATCCCTAGCACTGGTAATCCTGGCACCGGGGAGACAGAAGCAGGGGGATTAGAGAGTTCAAGGCTTGCTTGAGCTATAAACGGTAAGACCCTGTTAAATACAAAAATAGGAGGTAGGCTGGAGAGGTGGTTCAGGAGCTAAAGCAGTGGATGTTCTTCCAGAGGACCTAGGTTTAATTCCTAGCAACGACATGGTGGCTCACAACCACCCATAACCCCAGTTCCAGAGGATTCCATACCCTATCCTGGCCTCTACAAGCACCAGGCACACAAGTGGTGGGCAGATACATATGTGACAAAACACCCATACACACAAAATAAAACAAAATAATCAAATTTAAATAAATAAAAACAAAATAGATGATTAAGCCAGGGGTATACCTCAGTTATAGAGAACANGCGAATGTGAGCTCTTGGGCTCACTCCCGGTATGGACACATATAAATATATGCATGTCTGTCTGCCTTAGGAAGTGGATTGTGTGACAGGTATCAGAAGCCTGGGTTTTAATTCAGTCTGAAAACACAAGATTTATAGAGTTTGAAAAGTACCTTGACTTTATCTTTTAAGGATCTTTTAAAAGAAAATATAAATCCTGTAGGTCAAACTCTAATTTATTACTAATATTAAACTCCATGCTCTTTGCCCTTCTGATTTCAGAGAAGCCTGTAATGTGAGACTTTTTCAAGGGCTTAAACACATGTAATCCCAGAAGCAATGAACTTTTATACTGTTTTGTGTTTGTGTTGTTTTGTTTTTAAATCAGCCAGATCTGGTGGTATTACTTGGGCAGTAGAAAATCAGGAGTTCACTGCCAGCCTGAGCTACAAAAGACCCTAGTTCAATGAGCTGCCTAAGACCCTAGTTCAAAACACAAAACAGAGTTTAAATCTGCTAAGACAAAGTAACCCTAGCAGTATCATTATGGACATTACCAGCGTGCTTCCGGTTCTTTTCACTCCCACATGTGTAGCTCCCAGGTCTCCAGCACCCACCCTGGTGTCTCAGCATAGAGGCAATTACTTGGCCCTTGTTTAGTGACATAAGTATCAACTGAGAGGGCCCCTGGTCTCCTAAGAAATTCAACACCTACTTTGACAAACACTTAGACACAATGTAGAACACACACCTTCTTACTGTGTCTAGTCTACCTGGTCTCACAGAATGACTAAGATCCAAAGGAACAACCACAACAGAGCTGTCTAGAAGCAATCTGCTGCGCTTTTCCCCAAAGCACTCTTAATTAAACCAAGCCAACCAAAGAAATGAACTGCTCCTTAAGTTGACCACACAGTACTCAGTTAAAAAATCAATAAATAAGTTGGTGATGGCACACACTCTAATCCCAGCTCTCGGGGCACAGGCAGGTGGATCTCTAAGTTCAAGGCCAGCTTGGTCTACAAAGGGAGTTCTAGGACAGCCAGGACTACACAGAGAAAGCCTGTCTTTTTTGGAAAAACCAAAAATAATAAAATAAAATAAATAACCTACCTTGGTTCAAAATTTCTGCTCCAAATACATATTCTTCTTCAAGTTATAACCTTTTAGAGATACTAGGGAAGATTATTACTTTTAAACAGAAGAATCCAGAACCATTAAGGACATTCAGTATAATTCCTTTCACCTTATAATTCCTTTCACCTTATATTTACATCACATTCCAATGTTGCTCCTGACCAAAGTTTGCTGAGAAAATTCCCACAGAGAGAACTAATACTACATCCTAGTTAGAGTGGAGGAGGGGCGGTAAATTTAAACAAACACCAATAAGATTCCTCCTTCTAACAAAGCTCTTCAGTCCCTCTTCTGAAGTAGCTTCCAACTTAAACATGCAACACTAAGCCTGAACNCTAGATATTAAGAAATCGGAACAGCTGCAACTCCCAAATTTTACAACAGGAATGTTTACTTTGGCAGCAACAATATAAGCATGTATTAAATTAGCCTGTATGTTCTAATAACTAAAAGGCACAACAATTTTCGGAAGGCCGTTTTTTAAAACAGAGAGCTCTCAAGTTCCTGGAACATCCTTCAAGCATTGTCATGACATCTTTTCACATCCACTCGCAGGTGAAGCTGCTATGGAAACAATGTTTCTACGCCTCTGAATCAACCAATAGGACAATTTCTCATCCGCCTTATCATCCTGGCTGAACTGCTACAATGAAGCCAGCTCCTCCACCTCAAAGAAACAAAGTTAACTTCAGCAGTTAATGGAGTAAGTCATTGCAACATAGACGCAATTATTCCATTTAAATGGATGTGCATGAATTATATTTTATTAACAATTCCACATTGTGAGGTTGACATTTTCTCCTTCCTCTTTTCCATATGCCTTCAGTATTCATGCAGCAAATATTTAAAAACAGAAATTCAATAAGGAAGGTCGTTTGACAGCTACTGCTTTTTGAAGTTGCAGGAAAGCAAGCCTTAGGCACTGGCATTAAACAAACATCTATGTGTCAAGTGTTATACTTGCTCCAGCATCCAACCTCTGTAATTTGCAACCCTACTTTATGGTATCCTATGACAGATCATCCAAAAAATTAACAGAGTATAATCTTCAGCTTCTTCTCAAGCACGTTTACAAGAATTATCTCATAGAAACCATCTACTTTGATGAGGCTCTAAAAACCCCATGCCCAGAAGCCAATGGCTGGTTTATAAACAAGATAATGACTAGTTCAATGGAAAAGGCATTACGATAAAATGCTAAGGCTGTCTCACCATGTTATGATCTGCTTGCCTAATATGTATGTTTAGCTACTGTAGTCAGCAATGTCCAAATATAAATTTAAAACATTTAATGGCCAGTTCTGTTCTAGACTTTAAGCTCATCTTACCTGTTTAAAACATTGGTGCTTCCTCCCCCTTACTCCCCAATCTATCCTCCAAAATACTTTTTCTCTTTGTAAATGTATTCCCTATGGTAGAAAAGGAGGACCTAACAAATAAATTCTCCCCAATATACAATGAAACATCCAACACTGAAGAATCAGACATTCCTGTATATCTCTACTATAATAAATTTAAAATAATCAAAATAATTCAAGAAAAATAAACTGACACAGGTTAAGCACTAAATTTCACAAGTGAGAGCTTCCTATACTTTATGAATGCAACCATAAATATACCAAGAAATATCTTGTTGATTTAAAAATAAAGGATTGGTTAAATTTCAGTTACTGTGTAAGTGGCATGAAGATAGAAGAATCAATACAAAAAAATTTTTTAAAGGTCAGTCATATTTTGTTTTCTTAAAATACTAAAGCTTAATCATGACCTGTCTAAACCTTATCGTTGCTCATTGTGTAAAATTAGCACTGCCCTTGCAAACCTAAGCAGAATCTAGACTTATCAAACATATGGTGAGACTTGCCCAGTTTCTGAAATAGTAAATGTGGGTGAAGCATTAAGATATTTTTCTTGGTAAACAATAGCAAAAGAACAAAACAAAACAAAAAACAGACCTAGAAATGCTTTCATAACCTGATCATAAAAAAAAAAATCTTTCAAATTTTTCAAGCACCCAACAATTAAAATCTTGAAAATTAAGTGAAATTGTTTGAAGTACCTACACTTCAGAGGCTGTAGTTTACAGCAGAAACCTAAAATAGAAAACAGAAAAATAAAAATCAGCAGATCTCTAAACAACTCGGAGGTACACAGAAACGAAGACTGGTTCTCCGGCTAACTTTTCCAGCCCTGTACCAGAGAGACACCAGAACAAAGTTGACGGTAAAACCCTGAGTTTTCCCTGTAAACTGGGCCATAATCTGAAACCTGAAAAAAACCCCGCTGCTGCTGCTGTTGCTGCTGCTGCTAATAGAAGCTCCTTATAAGCAGCGAACTGACAGGTGGAAAAATAAATTCCCCAGCAGGCCAGCCAGAGGTTGTGAAAACACGGTTCAAGGACCGAACATGTTGTGACTACTCTGTAACAGGTCCAAGGTAATTTACGCACACACCCTTCAGCGCAATCCCTCAAGCACAGATAAGAATGGGAAACAACAGGCTCGCCCGCCCCCTCCCCCCGAGATCCACATACCATTTTACAACAGCCGTCTCCCCCCAGCCAGGAAAACAGACATTCTGGTCCCGAGTCCTTTCCGCTGAGTTCTCCCCCAGCGCGAAGGGAAGAGGGCCGCCGCCGTAACGAGAGAAGCCGGCAACAGCCCCGCCGCGCGGCCGCCACGCCTTCCTCCCGCCGCCGCTGGGGACGCGGAGCCGCGGATCACATTTCTCCTCCCCAACAATCACACGCACGCACGTCCCCAGAGTTGACACCCTCCAAAACCCGCCGCCCCGCGACGCCGGTGACAGGGCCACCAAGCCTCCGGGGCGCAGCAGCCACGGGGCTGGGCGCTCCGGCAGCGTGCGTGCACGTTGGTGTTCGCTCCCATCAATGAAAGGAACGAGGTCTCCGTAGTGACGGCCTAAAGCCGCCGAGCCGAAACAGGGGGCCCCCGTGGGACCAAACAAAACTTCGGTTGCTGGGAAGAGCCGTTGCGCAACCTTGGCTTGGGGGAAGGCCCGGACCGCCCGGCACGGCCAGGGCGGCTTCCCGGAGGCTGCGCCAAGCGCGCGCCAAAAGCACGCGCGGTCTCCGCGTCCGGCCGCCTCGGGCCTGGCGTGGCGCCGGCCTTCGGGAACCGCCCGGGGACGGCAGTCCGCAACCGGGCGGAAACCGGGCAGCGGCTCTCCGAGGGTTCCCCCGGCCCCGAGGCCCGCGTCGCCGCCAAGCTCCCCGCCCTTGCCCGGCTCCCTTACCTTCCTAGAGGCCCGCGCTCTCCCCGCTTCGGGCGGCCGCAGCCCTGAGCATGTCCGGGATGGGTCGCGGGGGGCCGTGCGGGGACCCGGAGCCAAGCGCTTCAGCAGGCGGCGCCACCCAGCCGGGGCTCAGCCCCTCTCGGCGGCCGCTGCCATCTTGTCCTGGCGGCTGAGAGGAAACGGCGAAACACCCTCCCCCGACCGCTGCTGCTGCTGCTACTGCTGCTGCTGCTCTGGCTGCCGATCGCCGGGCCCGTTTCCCTCATCTTCCTTCCCGGGGACCTGGGGTGGGGACGGCTCGACTGGCGAGAGGGGCGGTGACAAGCCGGCGGGCCACCGGGGCCTACGGGCAGCGCGGGATGCAGGGCCCGCGGCGGTGAGGGCCCATTTCCCCAGCCCCGAGGTGGAGACAAGGACGAGGAGGGCCGCTTGCGAGGCCGCGACGCCGGGGGCCTGCGGCTCGGACTCCTCAGGGCGCCGCGCTGCCGGCAGTCGTCACCCCGGCAGCTGCCGCGGGCCGCCCCGATCTCGGGCCCCTCCTCCACGCCCGCCGGCCTCGGCCGCCGCCTCCGCAGCGCCACCGCCCGCTCGGCCGCGCTGCGCGCCTAGCCCGGGCGGCCCCGCTCGGCTAGGGCCCCGGCGCCTCCGCGAAGCCCCTCCCCGGGGTCCGCCCGCAGCCGCGCCCTTGACGCTCGCAGCCCGCCAGGCGGCCCGCGCTGATCCAAGCCTGAGCTCTCACGCCANCCTTCCAGCAGGAATAGCTTCCGTCAGCCCTCCTCTGCAGTTCTGAGCCTGACTCCCGGCCCACTCTGCCAAAAATACACATTTAGGNGACNATCCTAATACCCAAAGAAGGGGTTCAGATGCGGAAGCAGGATTTTACAGGCTTTTCCAGGTCGCCCCATCCTAATGCCCCGTCCCACCCCTGTAGAATCTGTTTCTTGGCATCTGAGGAGTTTNAAAACAAAGAAAGTGAAAACGTTTAGCCCAAATGAACAGTCTCAGTCTAAAACAGGCCCTTCCCGCTCTCCCATTCCAAAACAGCAGACTTGTCACACCATGTCAAAAAATGAGGGAAGGCCTGTTGGAAGTTTTCCAAGCGCACCACCACAGTCATTGGGAAGCTGCCCACCTCTAAGTTGATAATTCGTCGAGTTAGTTCCACACCCAAGCTAGTTTCTTCGCTCCTGGAAACTAGGAAATCGACAGAATGGTCCATTTCCACCCACGTAACCATAGAACCATGGAATTTGAGATGAAAGAATCTTACTGATGCATAGTCCAAACTCTTATGCTAAGACAAGGGTTTAGACAAGTTTCGATGACGTGAGCAAGGTTATAGAGCAAAGCCTTAGTCTCCACCCCCTCTCTCTTCCATCTATCTCCCCAGGAAGCAACTCAACTAACATTCGAAGCAACCCATCATTCAGGAAACCTATTTTTTACAGCCCGTTTCGCCTGGTTCCTTTTGTTGTGAACAAATGTTTAACGTTACCGCAACCCAAGCACCTTTATCTCTATGATGAAAGTGTCCTTTGCTTTCTTCACTGGGAGGGTTGAGTTTACTGCTGATGTATTTCTCCACANACATTTTCTATTGCAGCATCTGAGACAGGGTAAAGGGAGCGTCAACTTGATGTGTACATATTACTCCTTTGAAAGCCCACTGCCTTTCAAACTAGGAGAAGAGGACTGTGTAGAATGTCTTCAAAAGTGAAACGGGTTAGCATGCACANGGCCACTGATAATATTTTTTCCAGTGATGGGTGTTTTCTTCAAGACAGAAGATACTCAGTTAAAAGTCAAAGTAGAAAAAAACGATATATGATTTTTAGAAAAAGCATATGCATGAAACGGCCATGGCGATGCAAGCCTGGAACACCAGCGTTGGGGAGATGGAGGCGAGAGGATCGGAGTTCAAGGTTGTCGTCTACAGACAAAAGAGGACAGCGTCAGAGCCGTTCATTATTTTTTTTTCTTAGCATTTACTTAGGATTTTTTAAGGCAATAATAAAAAAAACTATAAAAATCAATACTAAAAAAGTGACAATAATAGAGAAATCTCTCAAGGAAAATATTCCATTAGAACTAAATTTTCAGAACTTTTGCAAGCATATCTCTATCGTCCTAATGGAATACTTCCACCGTTTTTGTGGGTTGCTACATTTAGAAGAGGCTGGGGGTAAGGACTTTTCCCCTTTCTGCTGGGTGGTTTGCCCCGCCCTCTTTCCTGTGAATTCCAGAAAGGATTTCTGTCATCTTTCTTTTAACCATTGCCTTGCCAGTGACCAAATAAGGTATCTAATTTTAAAGCTTCCTAATAAAGCTTGCTAAATAAATAAACTTTAACGCAAGCCCTCCTCCTCCCCTCAGTAAACTTATTGTCTCCTAACCTAATGTCCTTAATCTCTTCCCATCAAATCCATTCTGAACTGGAATATACAGATAATCTTTCAAAACCCTGAAGTAGCAATTTTTGGTTAGGTTCATTTAAAAATAAAAATGAGGTTTTAACGGGATGTGGTGTCTCATGCCTCTAATGCTAGTACTCCAGAGCCTGAGGTAATCTCCCAGAGTCCAAGACCAACTTGGGCTACATAGTGAGTTCCAAGCCATCTTAGAATACAGACTGACTTCCTAGTCTCAAAAAATAGTGGAGTGAGGAAAGACTAATTATCCTCTCATAGTTCCAAATTATTTTTAAATATAGGGTACTGCTGACCTGGTGGCACAGGCCTATGATCTCAACTCAGGTCACACCAGCCTGGGCTACAGAGTGAGTTCAAAGCCAACTGAGCAATTTCGTATGACCTGGTCTCAGAAAAGTTTTTAAAGGGTCTAAGGAGTCCTAAAATCAAGGGCTTAAATTCAATCCCCAGGAGTCACATAAAAAGCCAGCTTCAGTAAGCCCAATGATGGGGAAGAAAAGGGGATCCCGGGGGCCTTTGGCTAGCCTGTCTAGTCATCAGTGAGCTCCAGGCTCAGTGAGAGACTCTGTCAATGTACAAGGTGGAAAATTATTGAAGGAAACTCCTGACTTCAACCTCGGGCCTCCATGTACATACAAGTCTACACACACACACACACACACACACACACCACACACACACACAGAGAGAGAGAGAGAGAGAGGAAGAGAGGAAGAGAGGGGGGAGGGAGGGAGACCGGAGACAGAGACAGGCTCAGTTGGCAGAGTGGTGCTGGCCCAGCATGCCCAAAGCACTGGGGTCAATCCCAACTCTGCAGGACAGGATGACACTCACCTATAGTCCCAGAACTGGGGAGGTTTTTGGTTTGTTTGTTTTTTGTTGTTTATTTTCCTGGTTTTTCAAGACAAGGTTTCTCTGTGTGGCCCTGGCTGTCCTGGAACTCATTCTGTAGACCAAACTAGCCCTCTGCCTCCCCAGCGCTGGTAAAGACGTAAGCCACAAGATCCCCACTTACAGGAGACCTTGTTTCAAAAGATAAAAGGAGAGAGGAAGAAAAAGGAAGGAAGGAAGGAAGGAGAAAATGGAGAGAGGAAGAAGGGAGAGGGGAGGGAGAGGGGGAATACAGGAAGGAAAGAAAGTAAACAACCTGAGGCAAAAGAAAAGATCTGCAAAGGGCACACAGGACAAACCTCGGGGACTCAGAGCTTGGAATGGAAGAAGGGAAGTGAAAGCGTAGGAAGGCTAGACCAGGCTGGGCTCAGGACTTTATCCCAGGGCAAAGGAGGCTAGTGAAGGGTTTAGGCAGGGGAGAGTCATCAAAGCAGCCACTACAATCTTTGGGTGAAAGGGGAATCCATTTGTTTTCTACTTATTCAATTTTCCTTCCAGGAGCTGTCAGTCTCTATCATAGTAAAAAGTCAAAAGCCACATTGGCCCGAACCGGTGCCTTAAAACCTCCATAAATGGGAACACCCAAAACCTCATCTACTTCCTGTCTCCTGACTCTTGTCCTCCCAGTCATTTCTTCCTCGGGTGCCCCTCCAAGCACCCCCTCACCCTTTCAACCCACAGTCTTGATTTTCTCCTCAGCACTGGAGACNGAACCTAGTACAAAGCACTGCTCTACCACCAAGCAATACCCCAGGCCCTTTACTTGTTTTTTGTGTTGTGACAGGGTCTCGGTAAGTTGCCCACGCTGACCTTGAACTTGTGAGCCTCCTTTGTCAGCAGCCCAAGTGGCNGCCATCACAGGGGCACCAGGCCCAGCAGAACTCACTTTCTTTCTGCCTCTCCCAAGGGCCAGCCATCTTAGATACGTTCATGTACACTTTCTGTCTTCCTCCACAAGGATTTTTCTTTTTTGTCATTTGTTAGTTGTTTGATCCCCCACAGTCTAGAATAGGAACTCAATAAATATTTATAAAATGAAAGAATAGATTTTTCTCTGTAAGCAGAAAGAAGCTGTCCACAAATTCAGCCTGCAAGCAGTCACAGTCCTTGNACATCACCCACACACNAGGTCTGAAACCGGTTCTTTCTCAAAGGTCTCCCTCCACCTCCGATGGGACTCTGTCCAGCTGAGGCTGGTCCCCCTTGCACTGTCCTTGTCTCCATCTCTACTGAACTGCACANAGGTGTCAGTCAGAGAAACACTTGCANAGCCTTAGCACACCATGCTAATGCTTCTATTCAAAGCATTGCAGTTTCCAGAAAAACCTTGGAACTCTGTCAGAGCCCTGAGTCACCAACCCACCCACAGCCATCTTCCTCAAGGAAGTTGGGCTTTGAGTTTGTGGTTATTGTTTCCTCCACCCCAGACCCTAGGTGTTCTTTCTTGCCTTTGGTCCCCTTTTTCCCAGAGGGGTGGAGGGGGGCAGGGTGTGCCAGGTTAACCAATGAGCTCCCTAACTATAGAGCAAGAAGGAAAACTTTATCTGGAAGCTTATTTCTCCTCCTCACAGGAGGTCCTGGCTTCCTGATGCAAATAATCTACCTTCTTCCTGGAGACCAGTTTTGTATATCTGGGCCTCAGGGAAGGGCAGCTGGGATGGAAAACCCATTCAAAACTGGCTGCTCCTGCCTATATTTGAATAACTAAAAAGCTCACCAAATAACTAACCCTTTGCAGCCCAAAGTTCTGCTTCTCTTAGAAAAAAAAAAAAAAAGCAAACAGGGCAGACAAGATGGCTCAATGGGTAAAGGAGCTTGCTGTCAAGTCTGACCATCTTTCTATACCAGGATCCACATGGCAGGAGAAAAGCCTTCACTGTGTACCTTGGCATTGTACCCCCACCCATCCAAAAATATATACAAATAAATGTGTTTGGTTTTATTTTTTTTCAGCTGGTATGATGGCACAGGTGTGTAATCCTAGGCACTCTGGAGATGAAGCAGGAAGGTTGCAAGTTCGAAGCTGGCACTGGCAACTTAAACAAAGCCATCAAAACAAAGACAGGAAAACAAGCAGCCAGGTATAATGACATGCCTTTAATCCCAGCACTTGGGAGACAGAAGCCTGTGGGTCTTTCTGAGTTCCGGGGTTAACCAGGGCAATGTAGTGAGACCCTGTCTCAAAACAAATAAAACCCAGTTTCACTAATTAACAAAGGTGAAAGCAGTGTATATTAGGAAGCTGGGAAGATGTCTCATCAGGTCAGGTGCTTGCCCAAGAGAAGCCCAGAGTCAGGGCCTGATCCCCCATGCAAATACTGGGTAGGCCAGGAAGCCTGACCCCAACATGAAGAAGGTGAAGACAGCATCCATCACGGCAGGAGGGCTAGCTAGATGATCACAAGTGTGTTCAGGTAAGAGGCCCTGCCTCAGCATATAAGAGGGAGAGTGATTGAGGAAGACACCCAATGCCAACTTCTCCACACTCATGCACACGCAAATAGTATACACACTTGTTCCCATCNCCACACCACATACAGAGATACATGCAAAAAATTAATACCACATTAATATGGACATTCATAATCTCATTTTAATTATTTATTTATTTCTATTTTATGTGGATTGGTGTTTTGCCTCCATGTCTGTCTGTTTGAAGGTGTTAGATTCCCTTGGAGCTAAAATTCCAGACAGTGGTGAGCAGCCATGTGGATGCTGGAATTGAACTTGGGTCCTGTCCTCTAGAACAGCCAGTGCTCTGAACTACTGAGCCAGCTCTCCAGCCCCATAATCTCATTTTAATATAGAGGTTAGGTACTACAGTCAACGAATAGAAAAATCCTATAGAATGAAATTCATTCTTGAAAAAATTCCATAAAGTACAGTATTTATTATTTTGGATATACAACCTGGTATAACACTGTGTACTATAGCTAGAAAAAGGCTAAAGTTTTCACATTTCACCTCTGGGAATTCAGAATTCTTATGATGATTATAACTCTTTCACTTAACTCTTTCATTTAAAAAATATTTTATTACTTTTTTAGTGTACCTGTGTGTGTGTGTGTGTGTGTGTGTGTGTGTGTCTGTGTGTGTGTGTGTGTCTGTGTGTCTGTGTGTGTCTGTGTGTGTAGATCAGAGGACAACTTCTGAGAATCAGTTCCCTTCTTCTACAAATGGAATCCAGGGATTGAGCTCAGGTCTCAGGCTTGCCAGAAAGCACCTTCGCCAGATAAACCATCTTGCTGGCCCCTTCATCATTTTTTTTAAAAAAAGATATACGTAATCTAATAATCACTCTTAACCACAGGTTTCCTAAAACCCTAAATAATCCCCCCACTTCTTCCTCTAAAATAGTGAAAACACTGGCCTGGCTCTCTATGTGACAAAGATGTCTCCCTGGGGAATGGATCCTTAGAATCCTTGGAACAGTCATTGTTCACACAGGTTTTGCTCAAATGTATCTGTCCTTTTGATTGAATCCATTGCCCACCGCCTCAGCTCAGCTAGGTGACAGCCTGCCAGCACCCACACCTTCTACATTGTTCTCTGTCCAGACATCCTGTAGTGTTTCTTGTCTTTTCTTTCTTTCTTGGTTTTGTTTTTGAGGCAAGGCTCTCTATGTTGTCCTAGCTGCCAGAGAGCTCTCTGTGTAGACCAGGACGGCCTTGAACTTGAAGACATCTTCCTGCCTCTGCCTCATCCTGGCTTTTCCTTTGTTTCCATGTTTGTTTGCTTGTTTTTATGGTGCTGGGCATGGAGTATAGGGCTCCAGCTTAGGCCCTGGTGCCGAAAGAGCTCTACCACTGACTTACACCCCAGCCTCATCCATACTTGAATTCTCAGAAGTCAAATGAACTTGAGAAGCAAAACACAGATGTCTTGTTTGTCAAAGTGTGTTGGGGGTTGTTTGGTTGGTTGTTTGACTGATTGTTTCTGAGCTAAGAGTGACCAGGGTCCAAGAACATGGATTCAGGTTGTCCAGAAGTTGACATATTCCACCTTGGAACTTGATCACATGAACTTTTGTAATCACAGANCAAAAAGACAGTCATTGGTCAATTCATTCATTCATTCATTCATTCATTCATTCATAGCTCATTCAACAAATACACTATGGGGACAGCAGGTGAGTGGGTCACAGCAAACCGGGAAACTGCTATATAGATTCAGGTTTCTTTCTCTTTTTGAGACAGAGTCTCAAAATGTAGCCCTGGCTGGCCTAGTCCTTAATATACGGACCAGGCTGGCCTTGAACTTGCAGTGATTCTCTTGCCTTTGCCCCTGAGGGATTACAGGT
The DNA here is from genome assembly GCA_001675575.1 of Neotoma lepida. Classification (NCBI taxonomy): domain Eukaryota; kingdom Metazoa; phylum Chordata; class Mammalia; order Rodentia; family Cricetidae; genus Neotoma; species Neotoma lepida. The sequence continues at coordinate 27,158 of LZPO01087219.1, read as the reverse complement.
GTAGTGTGTGTGCCATCTCTGCNAGAGGTATCAGAGGGTTTCATGACATCCTTAACTTTTATGATGGTAGAAGCTAGTGGTCTGCTAGAAATCTATTCAAAAGAATGCAGTTCAGTGAGAGACGTTATCTCAAAAAGTAAGGTGGGACCAGTAAGATGGCTTAGTGAGTAAGGTTTGCTGCCAAGCCTGATGGATCTGAGTATGACCCCTGGGTCTCACATGGTGGACAGAGAAAACCTACTCCTGAAAGTTGTCCTGACTCCACATATTAGATAAATAAATAGATAAATAAAGTTTTTAAAGTAATAATATAGAGAGCAGTTGAGGAAGATATCTCTGATATCGATATTAACTTTGAGCCTCCAGGAGCACCCACACAGGTGAGTACACCAACACACATGTGCACACATGTATACACTACACACACACACACACACACACATGAATACATGTGTATTCATAAAGAACATTATAATCCCCCTTTGGAAGGGCTAATGTGGACAGGACTATGCTCCAGAGAAGCCTTAGT
>LZPO01087219.1:0-11072 GCA_001675575.1 Neotoma lepida | reverse complement strand
AAATTTAAAATTACATTTTTTTGTGAATTGACAATTTAATATTAAATTTTACAAAGAAACACAAAGGACCTGGAAGACTTACACTCTCAATTATATTATATTGATTTATTATAAACAAGCCAAGGAACATAATATTCTAGAATGAACCCAATATAAGCAAGGTCATCTGATAATAGCCAAGAGCTCACCCTAAGTCCCAAGGTTTCAGTCTTTTTGAAATATAATGCTTGGGTCATGATCCACCTAGCAACCCATCATAAACACAGGAGATGGGTTACAGACCTACTCCAAAAGATCAAAAAAAAAAAAACAGTATTTTCATATAGTTAGAGAAATCTCCTCAGATCATAAAGATAAAGATTTCAATTTATCCAGACTCAGCAGAGGAAAGAGAAGATAGTCACACAGCAGGAGAAGCAGCCTGCCACAAAACATTCAACAAGAGACTGATACCCAAAACTCACAAGTGATCCCTATAAATCTGAAGAGCTGAAAACCCCCAATTTAAGGGTGACGGGTGAGGGAAGAATGGGCAAACGGTAAGAACAAGCGCCTCACAAAGAGGTTTGTAAGCAGTCCATCAACACACAAGCAGGTGTCTGCATCTGTGACAACAGGAGAATGAAAACTAAAGCTACAGCAGGGCAGGACTAACCAGCTACAGCAGGGCAGGACTAACCAGCTACAGCAGGGCAGGACTAACCAACTACAGCAGGGCAGGACTAACCAACTAAGCAAAGATGCACCAAGCATTAGTGAGGGCATGGTAAAAACCAGAGCTCTCACACTCAACCCTGAGAGTGTGAAGGGCCCAAGCACCCAGGAAACAAATCCCTGGGTGATGGGAAATAACACAATATGCACAAATCCTATGCCCCACTAAAGCTGTTCCAGGACAACCTGTTCTCTAGTCCTGCCATGAAGACAGAGAAGTGAAATGGGGATGTGACTCAGTTGACAGACTGCTAGCCTAACATGAACGGGCCAGAGACTTGATCTCCAACACTATATAAACCCAGTGTGGTAGTGCACACCTGTAATCCCAGCACTGGGGAGGTAGAAGCAAGAAGACCACAAGTTCGAAGTCATCCCTCAGCTACATAGTGACTGAGGCTACATGAGCCTGGCTGAAAAATTAAAATTAAAAAACAAGGACATATGATCATTATCTGTGATAGCCCAAAACTAGAAACCTTCCAGATGTTGGTCATATTATAGAATGCTCTAGAGCAAGAATAAAACTGTATCTTCACACAGCCACAGACAGATCACACTTTACAATGCTAAGCAGAAGCAGGCAGACACACATGGTTTGTACTGGATAATGCCATGAATATAAAATGTGTAAATGGACAATGCTGTTCTAAAGTCCTAGGACATCCTAGAGAGCAGTGTGGAACTACAACACAGGAGTCAGCGAAGAGCTGGTAACTGTTCTCATCTATGCAAAGGCGGCAAGGGCGATGACTGGAATGTTAACCCGAATACTTTCTGGCTGCTGTCACGTTCTCACATAGGCTGAACCTCACGAAAGTTTGGGAGATGGGGCTCAGTTCCTCAAAGATCATCTTTTGCCACAGAAGTCCAAAACAGTCCAAAACAGTCCCCACGTGCCTATCTAGTCAGTGTGCACCTTTTTACCTGGCTCTCTAGCTGGCGAATAAACAGCTGACAGTAGTTCTTGCCACTACCTTCCTACAATCTCCATGTGCACAAGAAGTCTGCTCTTCTTCCTTGAAATAAACCTTAGAGAAAGGAGGTGAAGGTACACATTATACACAGATAGCAAGGGCAGGCCTGTGTCAGGATGATCAAAAAGAATAAATGCATATGAAATAGTTAAATGTTTTGATCAAATGCTTACTTTCATCTGAATTTTATTAATTAAAATTTAAATAAATTTTAAGCAAAAATGAAATGCTGACTGTATGATTCCTCTTACTTATATAGTAAGCATTTCAGTAAGTCCTCTTTTCCTCAGCAAATGAAATATGGGCTGTAAGATTTGGTGATTATGTTTTATAAGTGTGCCATTTTATGATTGATGGCTCACACAGTGAAAGACTACAGATTTTTCCCCATAATTTGTTGGGACACATTGATATTTACTTTCATAATAGACGCCATACTTGAAAGTAATAAAATCCCATTTCACTGTGTTCTGACAGGAATAAAATATGAAGTACTTCACAAATCCACAAGTCTGAACAACCCGAGAGAGGCTGCACAGCCGGGCTGGTGGCACAGGCTTTAATCCCAGCACTCAAGAGGCAGAGGTAGGTGGATCTCTGAGTTTGAGGTCAGCCTGGTCTACAGAGCGAGTTCCAGGACAGCCAGGGCTACACAGAGAAACCTTGTCTTGAAAGAGAGAAAGAGAGTAAGAAAAGGAGGGAGGGAGGGAGGAAGGAAGGAAGGGAGAGGGGAGAAGGAGGAGGGGGCTGCACAGAGGGTCATGGTTCTTTCCAATGCATGGGAGATCAGATGCTGGAAGTTATGATGAAGACAGGAACAGGGGCAGCACCCTGCCAGCATCCTTGGGGCCTGACATACTTACTTCACAAAAGTTCAGTGGATCCTTCTGCTGATGGCCATGTCTAGTTACTGCTACTCTATACTGAGGCTACAAATGACAAACACCCACATTCTGGCCATGATCTATAACATGTACAAACTTCTTGGTAAAATAAACTCTTTAGATTAAAGGCCCAACTGGATCAAACATTCAGATAAAATGATACTTGTTTCCTTTGCCTGCAAAATGAAACGATTTTAGAGAAAGATTTTAGAGGAGATCCGGTTAGCACAGGGTCCTAAGGATTATTCAATACCAAACGGCAACAAATAAAAGGCCAGGATGTCCCAAGGAAAACCCAAGACTTATCAATGACCCACACAGGATCCCAGAGCAGGAGACAAATGGCTTCAAAGCCTCACTTTGGATTTGAATAAGAACTGTCCCCCATAGTCTTGGGCATTTGAACACTTGGTCTCCAGTTGTTGGTGGCATTGTTTGGGAACGTTTATGTGATGCANCCTTGCTGAAGGAAGTATGTCACTTGGAGGAGCCTTTGAGATGAAAAGAACTGTGCAACTTCCAGGTTGCTCTCTCTGCTTTGTGCATGCAGTTGAGTGTGTTACTTCCTGCTCCTGCAGCCATGCCTACAGCTTGTTGATATGCCTCCTCAACATGATGGACTCGTACAAGGCCCTCTGGAATCGTTAAGCCAAAATAAACTCTTTCTTCCATAAGTTGCCTTGGCCATGGCGTTTAATCACATCAACGGAAAACTAATACATTCACTTAAATGAACTAGTAAACTCGGTGCCATTCTGATAGAGAAGCAGGTACTGAGAACCACTAACTTGGGGCAGTACCAGTCACCTGCACAGAAGTCTCACTTACAGTGTCACACATGGAAAACAGTGACAATGAGTTCCCATTTCCAACCACACAGACACCACTTGAGTAGCAGTTCTTAGTGCACTCTGGCACCTCGGAGGACCCCAAAGTCTTTTCATAGGGTGGAAAATCAATTCTTTTTCTTTGCGCTTCTGTGCTTAGCTCTCTCCAGAGTACTGTGGCACTTTCCAGATGCTATGTGAGGACAGTCAAGCACACAAGTATGAGAGCATCAGGTTCTCTTTTTTTCTCACCACAGCTCAACAGGTAGCCTTTACCCTATGGATACCAGCAGTGTGCCCCTCTACTTTGAGATGCACATGCCCATACCAGGTAGCTATTGTGGTACCTTAAAACATGGGCTTGTCACAGACTTCTCCATAGCCCATTCATTCAGCCACATCTCCAGACCACACCATCACAGGTGCATTCATTTTATCACCACTGACCAGTAGACAGACAGACTGCCCTCCAGTGTCTCACCATCTTGGCAGCATCTGGAGACTGGGAAAGTGGAGAAGCTCACACCTTGATTCTGCACCAGTGGGGTAGAGTGGGGCATGGGGTTGAGTGAGTCACACCCAACATGGGCAGCCACAGCCCCTCCTGAAATGGACACTGGTTCTCTCTCTTCTACCAACCTGTGCATAAAGCATCCTCTCTAATTGCCTGGATGACTCCTGAGGTCAAGATACTGGAGTGCTCTGCATGCTGGCAGCCTGCTCCTTCCTGAGCTGCCCCTGAGGTTCACTCATTCTAGAATCGACCTCTCTCGTTTGTGAGACTCTGCATTAAGCATGACTCTTATTTGCCAAACATTTTCCAAAACTTGCATCTACTCACTGAGTAGGTTGAGGATATTTTTGCCTGCTCTCAGTAATTCTTACTACACCAACAGAGATGTTTGGGGCAGCTTACAGGGCATGAATGGATGAGGACAAAGCCCAAAAGTCTCTGAAGACCACCACCACCACCACCCCGCCCAGTAAGTTACCTGAGTGTGTATGTAAATGAACAGACAATACACCATGAAAATGACCAAGAGAAAACAGAAACACTAAGATTAGATGCCACTGAGGTAACACAGCACTCGGAGGGGCATGCCAGAGAAGCAAGATGCTAAGGACAAACAATGAGTGACAAGCTCCTAGACTACACAAAGACCAGAACCAAATCTCACAGAGAAATCCAGAACTACGCTGGGTAAGTGTCAAAACTTTCAGCCACAAGGAATCAACTGAAATCCCAACAAAGGAGAGCAAGGGAGACAGCTGTTAAAAGGGAATGATTGTGATGACGACAGCAATGACGTAATAAAATGCACTCTTCAAGTAACAGACAACAAGACTCAAAGGTCAGAGAAAAAATAAAACAAGACAGCAAAAAGCAAGCACACAAAGTGTGGCATTGGGTTTCTCATTAGTGACTCATGGCCAGTGTGCCTACTGTACTGACTTCTATGAGCTGAAGGAGAATAATCTAGTAGGACAACAATGACAGCATGGCCACCATGGTCCCAATGCCACCTGCTAACTAAAATGGCATTTCACAACATCATGTAGAGTGATGCCCCCAAGTGTGCAGTCAACCAAGATCTGCTCACAAAACCCCTGTGTCTTCAGCCTAAACAAGGTCCAACATCCTCCTGGTGCCCACTGGAATTCTCATGAGGTTTGTGGTGGGAGACTGTCTTCTGCCAAAAGCTGCACACCCCCTCAGTGCATCCCCTTCCCTGAATAAGGAAGAGCAACTTAGCTCCTGCACTGTCTCCACTTGAAGACCCCACAAACTACACAGGGCCACACCTTAATCAGCCCAATGTCCTTTATTCTGTCTCTGCCACCTGATAAGAGGCAGAATTGGCAGTGGGTCCTGCTAGGGCAGGAAACCATACAGAGGGAAAGGTCTGATTCATCAGGTGCATCACAGACTGCCCAGAAGCATGGGCAAGAACAGAGGCCCACCCAGTAGACCACAAGCTTGATGATACCTGACCCCCTCTCATGTTGAAGCTATAGCAAGGACGCTGACTCCACATACCATACGAAGGCCACCTCACCTGCTTGGTGTCTGTCATCATCACAACACCTTTCATTTTAAATGAACATTCTATGAAAAGCAAAATGCCTTATCTCCCATTCACCAAAAAGAACAAAGAGGGGGCAGAGTATCAGGTGGCAGTAGTCAATTTGGGGGAAGTATAGCAGAATTATCCCTCTGTCTCTTCCCTCAGCCTCCATATGTGGGCCAGTGACCTGTTGACCTGCAGCCAAGAAACAGACCTGAACCAGGCTGGTCTCTATGTGGTTGTACCTCCTCCTGAGTTGGCCACAGAAAAGCACTGCCACTGCTGTGTGGGACAGCTTCAGAACCTGTGCTGCTGGAAGACAAAACCCAGCAGATCCCACAGCCAGGGACAGTAAAGAACAACAAAGGAGCATCAAGAGAAGGCAAGAGTGTAGGGATGGGATGAGGTAACGACCTCCAACAAAGGGAAGATGGAATGGGGGTGCGCTGGGGCCTGGGAGGCAAAGAAGCTAAGAAGCAGTCAAAGAATGGTGTATACACAGCTGCCAGTCTCCACACTGTACACACATACCTGGAGAGTGTCAAAAAAGACTACTACACTGAGAGGCACAGCTGTAGGGCCATGTCCTTACCTCCCTGCACAAAGGACTTCCTAATGTCATCTGCAGGCCCTTAAGCTGCCTGCTCTCAGCAGCTACCCCGAGGCTGCACCTAGGGACCCATGATACCTGGTCTTTTGGGTCCTCTTTCATTCCAATGAGGATGTGTGTATCTTACTCTCCTCTCTGAGAAGATTCTGCCTCTGATTAAATGGTCTTTCAGAAACAAACTTAGCAGACCTCCAGCTCCACCCAACTCCCAACTCTCCATTCTCACAGAAAGATGACCTGCACCAACCCACTGATCATACGAAGGGGATCTTTGGGACAACACGCTTCCTTCCATAGGGCAAGTCATGGAGCTGTGAAGTGCCAAAAGCAATGAACTCCAGGGTAGAAGCAGGCAAGGAGTAGGAAGGAGGCAATCTTGGAGACCTGTCCTCCCCACAGACAAATCAGAGGTGCTAACACTGGGAGGCAGGAAACTTCAGGGATGAAGAGAGGAAAACTGAGACTTACCATCCAAAGGGCACAAGAGTACACGAGAAGAGTTTGGGGCAAGTCTGGAAAAAGTGGGACTCAATAGTGGGGTCCCACTACAAGTACAGGTAAGCCCTTGTCATGAGCCGGCTGCCTGCCAGAAAATGAGAGTCATCATGATGACACTGTAAGTGCTGGTGGTGATTAAGAAATGAGAGCTCAAATACCTGAGCAGGCAGTAGCCAATCAGCTCCCACCTGCCCACAGGCTACCAGCTGCCCACGTCTTCCAGGCTTCTCTGCAAAGGGCAGTCTTAGCGCAGTCCTCCAAATGTGATTCCTGCTGTCCAAGAAAGCTGAACTCCTGGAGGGGGTGCTAATGCCCCAGCCTTCAAACCACCTGCTTCAGGATAATGTGGTCAATGGTCTTCTTGGGTTAGCTGCCTCCCAACTCATGGACTGGTCACCCTCACCCTGTCTTCACACTACCGGGGTTCCATCTCCAAAAAGCCCCACAGAGCACCAGTCTAAGCTGAGCTTGACTGGGCTGGGCCCTGACACAGGCTCTGTATCTCCAGAGCCATGTGATGGTTCTCTGCACTGGAAACTCAAAGAACCCTAGAAACCAGCTAACAGTACCTGCCTCATCATAGGTCACTGAGAAAGAACAGCAAGTCTGTGAATGAAGTCTGGCCCTCTCAGAGGCATTGAGGATGCCAGACAACTACAGGCAATTCCCCAGGTCTAAGCCACATGGTAACTGCAGGGAGAAGACAATGCAGACCACCATGGACTTCAGGCAGGAGTATGGTGAGGAGTCACTGGCCCGTCCCTACTAGCAGCATCAATTCCCACTGGTCCAGGACCAGGCATGAAAAAGGAGGGCATGACTTAGGACAGAGACAATGCAAAATCTCAATCCCTGACCCCTGAGCACCAAGGCCTAGAGCTGAGTTTGATTTATGTAGTGAAAGGCAGCAGACAGCCTGATCAGGTTTGGAGGTTTGGATCTTGTCAGCAAGGAATAACGGTGAAGAGCTACAAGTCCTGCAGTGACTCTTGGGTCTTGTTCCCCAAAGGCCTCTAGTCAATTACCCAGGTACAGATTCATGTACACACACATGTCCACACTGAAAGTACATTGAAATTATACAGCATGTTATGCATTATTAACCGCTAAATATAAACTACTGCTACATACATATCACATATTCCTGCTAAAGGAGTATCTCTTAGAGTATATGCCATAATGCTTGTGTAACACACACACCACTTACAAACATTGGTCTCTTCCCATTGTGTGTGTGTGTGTGTGTGTGTGTGTATGTGTGTGTTTTGGAGAGAACAAAGTGTTTGTGCTCACCATGGGACCAACAAGAGCCTGCATTTTATAAAAGCCACCCAGCTTTCAACACTACTACAGCATGCATAGTTTGAGCTCTGAGAATATTCTGCAGTTGGTTGTGACTGTGAATTGATGCTACTGAACAGTACACCTTCAGATGGTTAGCACCAAGATTCACACTTTTTAATTTAAAAGGCTACACACAAATCCAATAAACTGTCAAATGACTTGGTTATATGGGTTCATTCCCTCTATGTCCCCTTCCTTCAGAGCCACGCTGCCTGTCTTCTACTGAGCCTTTATACCCACTTCAGAGAACAAGGAGAGACACTCATGTAAACTTTCCAGTACAGTGACCAGCACCTTCGCTAGAACCTTCAGGCTGCCGAGAGTGAAAGCCATGTTCACATCCCTGCTGCTGGTAAGACAACGGGTGGCAAACAGTGGTAAACACACAACATCAGAACATGGATATGGATTTACAGAAATTGAACTGTCGCCCAGACGTGGGAGAAACNTATCATGTCACAGTGAAGGAAACAATCTTGGACCCAGTGTGACATGCCACCTACTGACTTTCTTTCTTCCCCACTGCAATGGAAACTGCAGCCCAGGAACTGCAGGGCAAGACCAAGGACTCTCACTCAGTGCACTGTTTGCATGTTCTAAAAATGTACTACAGTTAAGCAGTCTCCTTTCATTCTGTATAGTTACTACCACACAAATACGCCTCTTTATCTGTATCTGACTGCTCTGCTTAGAAACTAAAGTTCTGGGGAATCTAGACCCATCTTCCAAAGCTTAGAGACAGAAATGAAAAGATAGGAAAAGGAAAGGATAAAGGTACACTTCATTCAAATGCAAAACATGTAAATGAGAGCTGACTTCATTTCCTCGCCCCCAAACTATGATGTGTGTAAACCCCAAGTGGTTTAGTCTGTGACTGTGCAGCAGATCCACCTTCCTCTACTGCAATGTCCTTTGCTTCTCATGTTCAAGAAGCGCTCATGTCAGGGCTTCTGGGCCAGTACTGGCAGCACTTGTGGATAGGTACAACAGGATGCTCAGGAGTCTAGCCTCAACCTAGTACCACAAGCACAGCTTGTTCTGAGAATCCAGACTATCTCCTTCACTGTTAAATGGCTCCTGAGGAAGGACCAGTCAAAAACGCCTAGGGATGAGAACCCTCCACCAAACTCAACCCTGGGTGATTCAAGTCACCACATAGTCTCCAACAAGACTGGCTCACATGCTCCATAGCAATGGAAATCACACAGCCAAGGGAATCACTGTGGCTTCAATACCAGGGCCCTAGTTCCCTGAGCTCTTTCAGCCGAGCACAGAATCCCACCACTGGCAGCTGGCTGCCCAAGCTAGGCAGGGTGTGCACCCACGGAACAGATTAAAATTAGGCACCCTAATTATTAAACTGTCACTGTAAAAGCTGGGAATACCATTTTTTAAATGAATAGGAGAATTAATGGATTTCTTCATTTGCTTGCATTTGTGCTACTCAGCCTGTCTTTTATTATCAAGGCAGTCATAAAAAAATGCTTCTGCCACATATGCAAATTAAATCATTAGTATTTTCCCAATTACAGTAACTGCTTATTTGTATTGCTGATCTATTCTTTCAATTTAGTTCCCTTAATATTAATGATATTAGAAATGCTTTAATAAAAATACTCAGGCAATCAAGAAACAAAATTCTCATTATATACCTTTCTGATCATGTAAACAACGACTACCCAGTAGTAACCTGGATGGGCCACCTCACAGAAACTGAGTGTAAACCAACTATGGGTGTGTAAACATAGGGTGTAAACAGAGGCCCCCACAACAGGGCCAGAGTTTCCTAGGACACAGCCCAACCCAAGTAACAGCTTCTACTTTATCTTGTAAGACCAGATGAGAGGTATCTCTGAGGTTAACATACCCATGCTAAAGGCACCTATCTAACAGCACACTCACCGTGCTCTGGTCTCTCCAGTACCCAGAAGACACCTGGTTCCTGTGCCACCCATTCCCAGATGCTCAGGAAAATCTCCCTATCGCTGTAGGTACAGCACTGCACCTCATCAATGGGGCCTGGCCCTGCTCCTCCCATAAGGGTGCAGTCTTAAACAGACCTTTGTCAGTTACAGACTTCAATCTAGAGTATGAACAAGTTGTCAGCAAACTGAGTCTGGAATCTGTGCAGAGATTGAGTCAGATCTAGAAAACAGATTTGAAAGTGCTCAGGTACATGAAGTTCTCTCTTGACCAAGTGGAACCATCTGGGAAGAACAGGTACCTTATACCTGAACCCTCCAAGAGTTTCAGAGAAATCCACAGCAAGGACAACGGTCCATGGGTAGAGCAACCGAGACAAATTCATCTCCAAACCCCATACACTGAAGGACTAGACAGTCAAACTGAGTCTTCCCTGTTCTGAATGAAAGAGAGCCCCAGTCCGACCAACTCACAGCGCTCTTCTCAGATGGCTATGCTAAGAGGCTGACCCATACACTGAGAGAGGAAAAGAAACAGAATGGAAATAAGAAAGCAAAGAGGATGCTGGTAAGTCCACACAGTTCTGCAGGGTGTGCAGAAAAGCCTAATCCCTGGGTAAGCAGCACCAATCCTGGCCAACAAGAACAGGAGCAGGAACCAAGGAAGAGAAATGGACAGACAGAAGTGTCTGAGCACACGCTCAGGAAACCAACAGACACTGGCATCTGAGCTGGCCAGCTCACCTCTGCAGAGACTGAGTAACAGGGTGCAGTGTACTATCTCCTCCAGCAACACCCTGGACAGGGAGAAAGAAATGACCGCAGGGCATCTCTGACCACAGCTGCTAAGAGCTGGTTGCATGCCAAGCCAGCACTGAGACACACAGGTTCTAAGTACAGATTGCCTGCCAGATCAGGTGTTCTTAATCTGAGATGCCTAGGATACCAGGTGGGCTCCAAAGATCCACAACCCCTTCAGCTATAAGTGAAATGGCATTTACAACGTTTTTATCGCCCCTCTGTGAGTAAACCTTCAATAAAAAAGAACTGCCCGTCCTCCAAAGGAGCAAGTGCTGACTGCAAAGATGGGTCTGGCTTCTTCATCATATACTGGCTGTGGTAGGGACACTCCCATGGCCCCTCTGCTTTTAGCCCTAAAATGTTCATTGTTTTACATATGGACAAGGGTAATGGGTTTTTTTGTTGTTGTTGTTGTTGGGTTTTTTTTTT
>LZPO01087218.1:343389-353683 GCA_001675575.1 Neotoma lepida | reverse complement strand
TTAACCACTGAGCCATCTCTCTAGCCCTGATACTGTAATTAACCATTTTTAAATATACAAACTCAAAATTAGGGTTTGTCCACATCAGATTTGTAGTGTATGTGCCAGGTCACCTATAACACCGATACGCCTAGTATTTTAAGAATATGACTTGTGCCCATATTTGATGTCCAGACACCTCTGAAGCCTTCAATCCTGGGTATAAAAACTATCATGAAGAATGGTGGAGAAAGAGAAGGAGCGAGTTGAAGAGGTGTAGTGGGAGATACATAGATGGCATGAGACGGGATAGAAGAAAATCTCTGGGGCGAGCCTGTAGAGAAACGTACAAATGTACCTATTCGTGTCTAGATTGTATCCCTTTAGCATCAATTAAAACTATAATCTGACTAAAGGAAAGAAGGTAAAAAAAAACTAAAGAGAAGTTCCTGACAGCATCTTCCCCACTTCCTGCAGCACCCCCAAACACCACAGATCTGAGTGTTATTTGTCTCCTAACATGAAAACCAGTGATCAAAGGGATAATATTGAAATGAGTGGCATTGGTTGGCTGCTGCTCATCGCCTTAATGTTCTGTTTCCAAGGGTCACTTTTTTCCAAGGGACACTTCACCCTAGAGCAGTAGTCTCAACCTTCCTAATGCTGTGACCCTTTAACACAGTTCCTCATGTTGTGGTGACCCCCAACCGTAAAATTATTTCATTGCTATGTCATAACTATTATTATTATTATTATTATTATTATTATTATTATTATTGCTACTGTTATGAATTGTAATATAAATACCTGATATTCAAGATATCTGATATACAATCCAGGTGGGGGTTGCGACCCACAGGTTGACCACTGTCCTAAAGTGTACTTCATTCAGACAGTCCCAACAAGTTAAGAGTTCTCAGAAAAGAAAATTAATAATAAATAATACTTTCATGAAAAAATGTTGCCACCTACAAATGGAACTTCTAAGGAGAAAAATGAATGATTTCCTGACCCCTAAGGTCAAGTTTTAGAACCTCTTNAAGTCCACAGCTGCTATTAAGTATAACTCACCCTCTTTATCTACACATACATTTCACAGATAGACAAAAGTACAGCCCTGAACAGCCAATTTTTTGATCTAGATTCAAGTTGGCAGTCATGACTTCAAGTTCAACAACACCAGAAGCCACTTTTAGCTTTTGAGTAGCCTAGGGCAGAGGAAAGACGGGCTGGGTGAGTCTAGGCAGTTTTTAGTTACAACTTGGAAACCAAGTTCCAGTCCAGCTACAGAGTTTTCTCTTTGTCACACACAAGTTCAAAGCATTGTTGTAAATTTTTATAATGCAAATCTACCCATTCTCATTTTACTGGGCTTTCTGTAGGGTGCCTGTCTTTCCAGGTGTTTGTAAATTTCATTCTGTCTGGCTTTNTAATTTCAGCCAATAAGCAGGATTGTGCATTTTCAAAACATACCTTTTATGTTTATCTCAGGAACTAGAAGATTCCTCTAAATCTTTCAAGATCTCTTGCTACAGCAAGGAAAAATAGGGGGGAGATAGGACATGATTTGGTGTCTTAGGAAATGGACTTGTTGTACAGATAGCATGGAAACTTGGGGATGAAATAAAAGAAATTCCTATGTAATAATTAAGTATCTAAATCTTTAAAAAAAAGTTAAAATCTATTTGGAGAATCTAAATATTACCTAACTTTAATGGTGTCATTCAAAGACAATATGATAAATGGATTCACGTACTAGATCCTGCGATAGTGTCTACATATAAAAATTATGTTATTCTTATTCACATCTACCAATATATGAAACAAGGAATGCCATTTTCCAAATAAGCTTCAAATTCCAAGGAATTTTTTTAAGAACAAAAATAGNGTAGGGGCTGGAGAGATTCCCAGTGGATAACTAGCTGCTCTTCCAGAGGACACAAGTTTGGTTCCCAGCATCCAAATTGAGCAGTTCAGAACCCCTAACACCCTCTTCTGGGCACCCACCCTATCTAGCATCCTCACTCACAGACACATATACATCCATATAACTAAAAATAAGTAAATAAATCTTAAATGAATAACCTTGGTATCTGAAGTTTTGAACTTTCATTTCACATAAATATTTTCTGTAAATCAGGCCATTTTCGTCAGTTCTATACACATCTGTATGCCTCAACAAAGAAAGGATGAACATGTTTATCATTTAGACATACTAAAAATACTAAAAATATCCATGTGCATAAATTCTGATATAATAGGATAATAAATGACATTTATAGAAATGACCCTTTTCCTGGGAATTGAAGCCTGGTATGTAGCAATATTAGCTGATATTTACCATAAGGGGTTTCAACGTCAGTTATTTCTTAAAGATGTTTGGCTATTTAACAAATAAACTTTTGTTCATTAATTATGCAAAGTTAAGTCAAAACATTGTGCAAAGAACAAATACTTTTGATAGAATTGTATATTTAAACTTGATATTTAATAGCGTAGACCACATAGGCAAAACTCCCTCACCTTTACAAAAGCATGGGATTAGAAAGAGACATGGTTGGACTGGGGATTTAGCTCAGTGGCAGTGTTTGCCTAGCATGTGCAAGGCCCAGGATTCAAAATCCAGTAAGCAGGGATGGGGACCTTGGAGATTAGCCCCGAGGAGCACAGCTTGGATTTAATAGTAAACTATTAAAGCCTTGTTTGAGCTTCATCTATGCTTTTGGGTTTCTTAAGAATATTTTAACTGCTTAATTAGATTATTATCCCTTTTCTCTTTACTGTGACATTTAAGCATATTCTGCATTTGAAACTGGTTGCTTTTCTATCTTAGAAACAAGATTACATTTGATAAGACTCTATCTTTGAATTATAAGTTGATAGTTAAACTATCTGATTAAGTCTCAGATATTTATAGTCAAGTTCATAAACAACTTTCAAAGAATAAATTCTCTGACTAGACTTTCTTATTGCTGGAGCAACTATCAATTTGATAGTCATATAAACATATAGCAAAGAAATGTGAAGCAANTGATTTAGGAGATTGAGGTCGAAACAGACTGCCTGCCCACATACATGCTGTCATGGTGCCGNAGAGAACACTGTGTGTTTGAGTCACCATTCCCTACCACAACCACACAGAAGAAAATGCTGTGTGAAAGTCCTCAGCATGAAGGGTGGGGATTTTACAAAGTTATGATTGTATCAGAATTAGGAGAAATTGAAGATCATTCTACTTTCAGATATCTTTTTGCAAAGAGTAAGACTTAAACTCGCTATTTCCCCTGCAGCAAGTCTAAATTGCACCTGTCTTTTTCTTTAACAGATAATTCTGAAATAATCAACAGAAATGGAACGGAATGCCAAGAATCTGCATTGAGAATAACTAAACATTGTTACTGTACATACTACCCTGTTTCTTCCTCGATAGAATTGCCACAAACTGCATGCTAAATTTAGTTCTTCTGGACAGACCACAACCCTAAGGCTAGTTCTGCTATGTCATATATGAGTATTAAATATGGTATGCTTAGTATATTCCAGCCTAAGATAGTTAACTACCTGAGACCAGCTGCGATGTTGAAAGACATAAAGGATGAGATTTTCTTTTACAGGGTTCTAAGCATAGTTTCTGTCCTAGGAATATTGTCTTATCTCCGTAACTATAGCTGATGCAGAAAGTCCAGCCAATATACTCATTTCGACTCAGAATAATTCAAATTTAGCAATAAACAGTTAGCATTAGTTTAAGTACTTATTCCAAGGGCAGGTTCGATTCTAACTTCAATCACCATCATTTCATTTCCTGACTGGATCAAAGGGTATGATTCACTTCTTGACAAGATGAACACTGCAGCAAAGAGGAGAAGTGAAGTAAAACAGATACCTGCCTTGCAGGTCTAAAATCTGAATGGCAGTTCAAGCACAATTGCTGGGGACACATCAGAGTGTGGGTTTCGGTTTGCCTGGAGATGCCGCACTGAATCATGGGATTCTAGAATAACATTGCATAGATTGAAAAAAAAATAACTTTGCACGGTATGAGCTTCATACCCCACCCAACAAAGTCTTGAAGGTATTATTTTACAAGTATATTTTTAAAGTTGTTTTATAAGAGAGACTTTGTAGAAGTGCCTAGATTTTGCCAGACTTCATCCAGCTTGACAAGAATGAAAGGCTCATGCCAATAGTTGAATCTAAGGGATTGGTCTTTCAAACTCGCCCTCCGGTTGCCTGTTACTGAATAGCTCTTCTAAACTAAAACCTAGTCCAACAGGGAAGCTGTAGGTGGGGAGGTCTGTATAATATTCCAGTTTAAGTACGTCTGAGTTTAGTCACTACAGATGCAAACTGTGACTTTAATCTAAATTACTATGTAAACAAAAAAGAAGTAGATAGTTTCACTTTTTAAAATATCCATTACTGTTTTTGCATTTCAAAAGTTGGATTAAAGGGTTGTAACTAACTACAGCATGGAAAAAATAGTTCTTTTAATTCTTTCACCTTAGAGCATATTTTATGTCTCAAAAGTATAAAAAACTTTAATACAAGTACATACATATTATATATACACATACATATATATACTATATATGGATGAAACATATTTTAATGTTGTTTACTTTTTTAAATACTTGGTTGATCTTCAAGGTAATAGCGATACAATTAAATTTTGTTCAGAAAGTTTGTTTTAAAGTTTATTTTAAGCACTATCGTACCAAATATTTCATATTTCACATTTTATATGTTGCACATAGCCTACACAGTACCTACATAGTTTTTAAATTATTGTTTAAGAAATGAAACAGCTGTTATAAATGGATATTATGTGTAATTGTTTAAAACATCCATTTTCTTTGTGGACATTTTAGTGATTGAAGTATTTTGACTTTTGAGATTGAATGTAAAATATTTTAAATTTTGGTATCATCGCCTGTTCTGAAAACTAGAGGCATCAACCATACAATTTTTTTNANTNNNNAAAAAAATACGCATTTAATTCATGTTGGTCAAAGTCTAATTACTATTTATCTTACATCGTAGATCTGATAATTGTATCAAAAGAAAAATCACATTCTGAGTATAATCTTGCNGCGTAGTGCTTGTATCGTGTTTGTTTTAATTTGTGGGAAGATATTGTATCTAACTTGTATCACTTCGATAGTTTTCATCTTTATGTATTATTGATATTTGTAATTTTCTCAGTTATAACAATGTAGTTACGCTACAACTTGCCTAAAACACTCATACTTTTTTTTTCTTTGCTTATTCATTTAAAGTCATGGAGAAGATAGTAGACATTACTAAGAGGTAAATTATGGGAATCACTGAAATATTTTTGTAGACTAATTGTTGTACCTGTCTTTTTTTCTTTCATTTCATGATTTTTATTTTAAAAATTATTAGCACATAGCTATTTTCAGCCCTTTAATAACGGAGCATCAACAACATCACCTGTATCCCCCAGCAAATAGAGATGACTGTATTTTTTACTATGATATCCATTTTCCAGAATTGTGATTATAATATGCAGAGAGTCAAATATGCCATTTACAATAAGGAGGAGGCAAGGCAAATGCATAGATGTACAAATATATGTACAACAGATTTTGCTTTTTATTTATTTATAATGTAATTTTATAGAATAATTCTGGGATTTGAGAGGATCTAAAACTATTTTTCTGTATAAATATTATTTGCCAAAAGTTTGTTTATATTCAGAAGTCTGACTATGATGAATAAATCTTAAATGCTTTGTTTAATTACAAAAACAAAAATCACCAATATCCAAGACAGGAAGATGTCAGTTCAACAGCTACAGCAGTTAGGAAACTAACTCCACTTGTACGGGACTCCATTTCACTCTTAGTTTTCAGGGTGTAACAGCACTTCACAGACATGTTCTTTCAGCCACATACCACTGGTCACATTTCTACTAAATCTTTCCGTAACACTCTTTACAGAATTCCCTCATTCGTTATCTTACAGTGTAAACAGGAGTCTAATTTGTATCAATTCTATGTTTTGGTTGTAATATTCAGTTCACTCACCCAATGTACAACCAATGAAATAAAAGAAGCATTTAAAAGGATTGTGTGGGCTTCCTTCTTGTTTAGACAGATAATTAGTTGGACAGAAATGTTTTTACTTTGGTGCAGATATCACTCAATGATATCAAAGAACCAACAGGACTTTNAGGTGGGCGGGGACAACACTTTGGNTTTAGTTATTTATTTACTTAATTACTTACTTACTTATGGTGTTTTGCTTTGGGCTTTGGCTCTTTTCTTTTACCCTTTCATTTGAGGGGGTACATTCCACTGTGCATGTGAAAGTCGAAGGACACCTTGAGATAGTTGATTCTCTCCTACCATACAGGACCTAAGGACTGAACTCACGTAGTCAGGCTTGGCAGCAAGCACTGAGCCATCTTTCCAGCCCCAGGCTTTGGCTTTTCACAGCAAGAAAAATAATTTAAAATGATCACTTGGGAAATACATTCAGCATCATTTAAAATTAGCAACAATGCATCCCACCATCCAATGTTGTTGGAAATACAGGCCCACGTTGGAACACCAAAATGTTGTTGGTTATTTATTATTCTTACTCTTTTGCGGGCCCCGCCACTCAGCTCCCAAATAAATCATGCACAGTGGCTTATTCTTAATTATAAATGCCCAGTCTTAGCTTGGCTTATTCTTTGCCAGCTTTCGTTAACTTTAAATTATCCCATCTACCTTTTGCCTCTGGGCTTTTTCCTTTTCTTATTTCTGTATATCTTACTCTTACTCAGTGGCTGGCTGTGTGGCTATGTGGCTGTGTGGCTGTGTGGCTGGCCCCTAGCATCCTCCTCTTCTTGTTCTCTTGCTCTTTCTTCTTCTCCTCCCAGATTTCTCCTCTGTTTATTCTCTCTGCCTACCAGCCCCACCCATCCTTTCTCCTGCCTTGCNATTGGTCGTTCAGCTCTTTATTAGATCAATCAGGCGTTCTAGACGGGCAANGGAACACAGCTTCACAGTGTTAAACAAATGCAGCCTAAAAGAATGCAACACATCTTTGCATCATTAAACAGATGTTCCACAGCATAAACAAATGTAACACATCTGAAAATAATATTCCACAACACTATCCAGTCCTTTTGCTTGTAATTCCGACTAATAATGCGACATGAGCATAGGTGAGCAAAAGGGGGCCAGGGGAAAGAACATGAGTTTCATTAAAAGAAAAGAAAGTGACCATTAGCCTGTGATGCAGGCTTCTAGAAGGAGCTTAAGTGGGCAGTGTGATTGGTAGCTGCTGTGGGGGACAGAAAGGTGAGTCTGCTGTATGCAAAGGGCCTGGCTACAGAGACAAAGAACAAAACAGTACCCTGAGTTGAAAGGGAATCTGTGACTCCTTGTGTCCACAAACCGCAGTCTAGCAAGAGTACACCCTTATTACTGCATCTCAAGGGCTAGAGAGATGGCTCAGTGCTTAAGAGTATTGGCTGCTCTTCCAGAAGACCAGGGTTCAATTCCCAGAACCCATATGGAGGGTCACAACTGTCTGTAAATTCAGTTTCAGGGGATCTGACACCCTCTTTTGGCCACCACAGGCATTGCCTGCATATAGTACACAGACATACGTGTAGGCAGATCACCCATACATATAAATAACAATAAAGCTTAAAAAAAAACTTTTATCTCAAACCTGAGAGGATATGAAAGCAGCCTACGTTATCTCTTTNGCATAAAAGTATTTAGCTATAAGATGTCAAGTGTCTTATGTAGGGCTCTGTCAAAAGAAAAATATTATTTTCATCTTGAACTGTCTAATATAAAAAGGATATTTCAGACCCAGAAATTCATTCTTTGTCCTTAACCAAAGTTTGGTGGGTTTTATTTGGTTGGTTGGTTGGTTTTCTGTTTTTTGGTTTTTGGGTTTTTTTGTTGTTTGTTTTGTTTGTTTTTTGTTTGTTGTTTTTTTTTGGTTTTTGGTTTTTGTTTTTGCAACACTACAGAATTAGGAGCAGCCAGGCAAATTGAATTTTTTTTCACCTTTTTATGCTTCTAAAGCATACTGACTCCCTAAAGGATAATTTCCCCATTTAAAGCATCCAAGTATATGAGAAATTGAGCAGCTATTGCTGCTAGATGCTTCCCTGTCCATAAAGATGGCTGAGCCATTGTGAAGAAATGTGATTCGCAAGGAATGAATTGATAATGACNTCNCTCTATTCCTTGGTGGAGAAGGTGAGGGGAGTGAGTGGCAGGGCAGGATATCCAGGCTCCAAGCCCCATGATAAACAGTCTGTGGATTTCCATCAAGTCCATGCTGTGTCAGTGAAAAGAATTGCTAATAACTGACAAGTGATTCTGGCTGCTGCAAACATTCCTAATGCAGAGCACAGCAAATACATACCACTGTGTACAGTGTGATTCTAGGTCAACAATGCCTTTCAATGTCTACCCCTCCACCCAGGTATGGAGATCCATAGCTCCACCCAGCACCTTTGCCTGGCACATCCCACATGGCTGGCCAGACAGCACACCACTTCAATTTCTTCTGTTTNAGTTCCTTTAACAGCTGATTGCCTGCCACCTGGAGGTGTCTTCCCAGCACACTGNATGTAACTTTCACATNTGCTAGTTGACTTACTTTTAATAAGGTCATTTCAGATACCCCCCACATATTGAGCTGTTTTCGTGAAATGGGATAGAAGCAGTGACTGACTTGGTTCACATAGATTTTACACACTCGCAAGCTTTACAAAGGATTCCTTATACTCACAATGTAGATGAGAAATAAAAACTCGTGAAAATTAGGCAACCCTTTTATGAATTGGAACTTCAAGCCTTGCCTCATTCTAACTCCACAGCCATGTTGCANTGAACTTACTTTGTGGCATTCTCCAAGCTAAGCTTTCTTTATAGTTCTGAGCACAGCATGCATGTAGGCTTAAAGTGAAGTGTAAACTTAAAAAAATTATTTTTTTTTACTTCAAATAAATAGCTTTTCTTCCCTATCACAAGAATACAGTGTAATAAGAAATACTTTGAAGTTACAAACTACAAAATACTATTAGATATTTAGGACAGCGCTTAATTCTTTATTAGGACCAGAAGTACCCTCTCTCCAGGGTATCCCAGTTTTGTTTAGCTTTTTTCAAGTTCCATGTGGTTTGCCTAAAATAAAACAGAATGAAAGCTGTTGGAATTTACCCAATAATGATGTTCCATGAAGTCAGAGCAGTCAGACCCATAGACATAGTCGCTGAGAAGATGTAATTTGAATGTCTGGGGAAAATAGCCAGAGAGAATAAATTTCTGCATAAAGGTCACACATGGAAGGCATTCCACTAAAATCCAGTTGTGTCCAGAGAGGCCGAGAAGTTGGCTGTTGCTCTTGTTTGCCTTTGTCTCCTAACTTTACTGTGGGTCTTCCCAGGCCTTTGGTTTATGTAAGCAAAAAAGATTCACATTGGTTCTTGTATGCACATTAAAACAATAGAAATGAGGCCAGTCTTTTTCTTTTGCTAGAAACTCTTCTGTTCACAGGAAAGCTCTCATAAGCACACAAGCAATGGTTGCCAGGGACCCCTTCCCTGGCCTCTACTGAGTCCTCAAGTTGAGTCTGTGCATTGAAATATGAAATACATGGACTTAAGAGGGAGAAAATGCATCCAAAGTAGCTTAAAGAACACTAGCCCCAGAGCTCCAGACGTGTCTGGATAAATTGATTAGGTTTGTTCAGATGTTCTAAACAAAGCACAGAATAAATGCATACCCAGGACTCTCGCATATTTAGCTGGAGTATGATCCAAATATTAATCATCTGTAATGACAAATTCTTTTTTGCATCTAAAGAAAGGAAAGATCAGTCTGCATGTCACAATGATTTAGTGGCTAAGAGCTGATTTTCTGCCCAAGTTTAACTCTCAAGTCTACATTTGAACAACTTCTAAGCATCAATTTTCTTCATCCAGAATCTGAGCCTCACAGTTGAGTCTATTTCACTGGGACATAATGAGATTTAAGTAAGAGGATATGTAACAGCCCCATGGAGCAGGCCATGACACACAACAATTGCTTGCTGGCCACCAGTTACTCCCCCTAAAATGGTATTTAAATGAGTGCTTGGGTCCCACCAGAATTATTTATCTCCTTGTTCTATCCAAATATTTATTGACAATGAAGAGTCACCTCTTTTATTTCCTCAATGACAATTAATGCCAAAAGCCTATGGCTAAATTATAGGAAATTTATAATGACAATAATGAGCCTCATTCTTTTTGTGGAAGCCTCCAATTACATCAACTCAACAAATATTCAGTAAG
>LZPO01087218.1:275631-289639 GCA_001675575.1 Neotoma lepida | reverse complement strand
TGCCTCTGCCTCCCGAGTGCTGGGATTAAAGGCGTGCGCCACCACCGCCCGGCAGAGCCTGATATTTTAAAATTAATGTTATCGATCCTATGTACACTCCTCCATCCACCCTTCTCAGATGCACCTCCTTTCCTACACATCCAACTTTGTGTCCTTTAAAGAAAATCTTTGGAAACTAAGCTGTGCTGTCCAGATGTTCTTGGATGTGTGCTCCTCAGCTGGAGCATGACTGACTCAGAGCAGTGGTTCTCACCTTCCCAACACTGCGACCCTCTAGTACACTTCCTCATGTTGTGGTAAACCCCAACTATAAAATTATTTTCATTGCTACTTCATAACGGTAATTTTGCTACTGTTATGAATCATAATGTAAATATCTGATATGCAGGATATCTGATATGTGACCCCTGTGAAAGGGTCATTCAACCCTCAAAGTGTTGCCACCCACAGGTTGAGAGCCAGTGACTTAAAGAAAACTGTCTCTCCCTCTCACAGCAGCTAAGAGTTTCCAGTAGTTCAATGGCCAGGGATGGAACTTTGTGCCCAGCTTGCTTGTCTTGTGGTCTGGCTTGGGCTTGCACAGGTTTGTGTGTTCTGTCTCTACTTCTGTGAGCTCAAAGGTGCAGCTGCTTCNCTCTGTCCAGAAGATCCTGTTTCTGTATAGTCATCGACCACCTCCGGCCCTTACACTTTCTGCCTCCTCTTTCTGCAGTGATCCCTGAGGCTTGAGGATGATGCTGGTGGTGGTGGAATCTATGTTCCCTTTGGGCTGAGAATTCTGTAGTATCTTATTCTCCGCACCTCGGCCAGTTGTGGGTCACTGCACACTAACCACTGTAAATAGAAGCTTCTCAGAGAAGAGTTGAGAGGTGCATGATCTATGAGTATAACACTCAGTCATTAGGAGTAGGTTTAATCCCCATGTCCATTTAGCAGCATAATAGTAGGTTCTCCTATAGGGTCTATGACCTGTCTCTGTAGATTCTTGGGCCAATAATGGTGCCAGGTATGGGTTTTAGCCTGTGGAGTGGGACTTAGATGCAATCAGAAGTATCTCCTAATGTTTGTGTTATTATTGCATCAGTGAGTATGGCTTGTCAGGCCAGTCATTGTTGTAGTTCACAGGGTTCATAGCTGGCTATGATTGGTGATCACTTTTCTCCTCTGGTAGCATGCATAACATCTTCCAGTATTAGGAAAGCTAGACAGTGGGAATGATGCTTCCAGGTCCATACCAGCTTGATTTCACCACGTTCTATAACTCAAATATGTGGTATCTTCAGCATTAGGGCCTTACAGTCCAGTTCTGGAGGGCAACCAAGAGCAGTGGCAATATCTTGGAATGGGTCAATGAGACCTCACTAGCCAACAACTAAAAGAAGTAGCTCATTCCTGGCCCTGGGCTCTTAATTATTTCGGCTCTGATGTCTAGTGGGCATCATTGCCCATATAACAGAGTCTGGTTTTTAATAAATTGCTGTGTAAACTGAAGGCTATTAGTGATATTAGATGTTGATGTTTTGAAGTACATGAGTTAAAGTAAGGTTATGGATATTGGAGTCAATTATTACCATGTTTTATTAAGGTCATGATTGGGAGGCCCTGTCACATGTCAGCATTGGAAATTTGATGCAGCTAGATACTGAATGTTGGGATTGTACTTTTAGTCACATGTTGCTGAAGAGTGTTTCTGAATATGCTATTTAAGATAGATTGCAGCTGGTTCAATAAACACACTTCACTTAGACATTCCCGTGTATGATACTGAAATACATTCACTGAATAGCATAGCCAGGTTATGGTTTGAGGGGTTTGGTTTCATTTTTTATGTTTGGGGGAGTTTTATTTTTTTTATTGTTTTTTGTTTTGCTTTTTATGGTATATTTAAGATTTAAAGGCATACCCCAAAATGATGTTTTGATGAGAAATACAATGACTTTTAACTTTTATATGTTTAAAACTCTCGTAGTAATGAATACTGTATGCTTCTTTTTCTCAGTCATTCACCAGTCACCTTCACATTTCCTTACACGGGCACATGTCCACTTTCTACTCTGANCAGTACACAAATGTCATTAAACCAGCATGTCATTAAACTTGCCATGTTGTTTGTGTCCCATGTTCTGTTTATTCTTTTCTATTTTGTTCACTAAGTGTTCCTCATGACTTACCGAAGTGCTCTCATCACACACAATTTGGAGACTGCTGTCTTAGATAATTTTACTNCAGAAACACTAAATGGAACTGTCTAATGTTTTGAAACAATTCTTCTCTCCTGGTTTTCCTAGCTTTCTACCATGATATGTTATTTAAGAGTGTGAAGACAAAATACTTCCCAGTGTGAGTTGGCATCACAATTACAAGCAAAAGTAATTTTGTAATCTTGTTCATCCAGTAAGGGAAGACAGCCCCTGCCTGTCTCAACCTAAGGTAGAGCAAGGGATGCTGTACTGAACGAGCATCTGTACTCTACAATTTCATCTGAAACCAAAAGTGCTCCTAACCCTAAAACTTGCTGAACACCAGCCTGATGCTTCAGTGGAAAAGTCCCACACCTGACTTCATGTGACCACTTGCACTCAAATCATAGGTGTNCTACAAATATTGTGTAAATATTGCAAGCTGTATGTCTAAGATATNCATTAAACTTAATGAATTTCATGTTTAGACACGGGTTCCATCCACAAGATACTGCAAACCTTCCAAAATCTACAATCTGAAGTGCTTCTGGTCACGCGTGTTTCAGATAGGGTTATCCAGTCTGTAGTTGGTACTCCATCTAGTTGCTGAGACAGTTGGGAGGGTGGGCTGCATTAGTTCANGATNGTGTGGATTCAGTAAAATAGGTGAAGACAGTGAGTTAGGTGAAGAAGACCATGGGTGTGGATAGCTCCAAATCACTTAGTAAAACCACCCAGGAGGCATGTTGTGAACCTTTGCTTAACACATTTAATTTAAGGGAGTTGCTTCTCATACTTTATCACCTCAAAAGTTAATAATTCAGAGTGGAATCCTGTATCATATTAATTANTCAATACATATTAATATTTTCTGCTTTACCAGATGTCCTTATAGCTCTCTAAATGAAATATTAGTGTTTTCCTCTGTAATTTGTTATATCATTTTATTACAGATTCTAAATATGCTCATCTTCCAGTTTTCAATGAATGCTTGAAATATTTTTTATACTTCTCAAATATGAGATTTTATTGTGCATAATGATGTTACCTTTTCATCTATGGAGACAGTGAATGCTCCTGTGGCTAAAGCTGAACTCCGACCCTTATTGGTTTTGCATTCGGCTTTCTCTGCATTTTAATTTCCTCATCTGCAACACGAATATGATTAATAACTAAAGAAATAGTGAACATACAATGTTTCTTTACACAACAGCCCCAAATAAGAACAGTTCAAGAAAAGTCACAGAATGGAGATTAAACCCAGACCTTTGTGAAACTGTGGTTTCTTGGGAGCTGCCTAGGTGCATCCTGGAGCTAATCTGAGCCACGGTTCCATTGCCTGCTCCTCTGTTCAGCCTCACAGGGTGTGGAATGAGACTTATACCATAGACCTTTGCTACTTTGAGTTCTGGGTCTTTGCCTGCCCCTGGCGAACTTAACTCTGTTGACAGGGACTTCTTAGCTGAGGGGAAGTTGTAGTGGTTTTGGTATATGTGTTTTAATTACAAAAATGATACACAGAACAGAATCAACATAGAGTATCAGTATTTTNAAATAACATTTTTCATCTTGAGAAGTTGGAGGTGGTACTAGACCTTTTGGTGAATGCCGAAAGCTCTGGGTGGATAAAGATAACATTAACACTCTGTGGCTGGTTATATATAGTAAAGTGTTGACAGATTTTTCTTAATAAACCAACTCCTGAAAAAGTTTTATCTGACTTTATGTAAAAATCATAACTGTCAACATCAAATAATATGGCTTAAGCCACCTCATTTGCATAGCATTGCCCTGGGCATTATGCAGAATAAATGCATCTTTAGCTGATGTGCCAAAATNTACTGTCAGTGAATCTATATTTGACAGTTCTAACTTATACAGAAGTACAGTCTTTAAAACAACTTGATTTTTAAGTTTCAAAATATCTTCCACCAGAAACATTGCTTTCATTAAGCTACCTTTCTTGGGNATTTTTTTATTAACCTAACTCATTAATAATCAGAAAACTGTCTATAGGAATAATAACAATTATATATTTACATTGGTCAATGCCCAAGTCCTCTGGGGCTGCTATTATAGACTGAGTAATTGGTAANCAATAAAAGTGCATTGCTCACAGTTTTGGAGGGTAGAAAATCCAAAATCAAGGTACTAGAACATTCAGTGTCTGGTGAGGGCCTGTTCGTAGGTGCCTCCTCTTGCCGCATCTCCATGAAATTGGAAGAGAAAAACTGAATCCCCTCGACTGGACCCGTCTCTAAGGGCGCTCACAGTCTCTTTCACAGGGTAGCTACTCACCCCTAAAAGTCGCTCATATCTTCTTAGTTCTGTCACCCTGGGGATGCAGGTTAAANCTGTCAATTGTAAATTAAACCTGTAAATTCAGAGCACAATAGATGTTCAGTGTGTTTTTATCTCCTCGATCCACAATAATTTCTTCCTTTCCCTANTACCCATATTTACTCACAGCTTCCTTTCCCGGCTTTCAGAACCAACAGTCTAAACAAACTTCGGCCATCAGTAATCTCAGTTAGTAAAGTCAAGGACCAGGTGCCCTTTGCTAAGACCTGAGGTTAAATACATACGTACCTGAAGGCTAGCTAGAATCCTATGCACANATACCGAAAACTCACTAGAACATTAACTAACAAATGACATACATGCATGAAACCTAGCTAGGAAATGAACCAGACTTCATATTTGTAAGTTTTGTTTCATTTTTAAGAGCCAGGGCTGAGAGATTTCTCAGTGACTTACTCAGCCTTTGCTTAGTGATGCTAAGGTGGACGGCTTGGTTTGGTCTAGCATTGAGCCTGCTCTCACACTCAGTGGCCGCTGACCAGAGTTGGAGTTCTGTCCCTTATTCAGGAAGGATGCAGGCAGAGCACCCTTTGAGCACAGGGAGTTGCTGCTAGAGCACTGCGGGAGGAGCTTCCGACTCTCGTGGGCCCAGCAAGGCGTGCTGNATCCATCCACCAGCAGCAGCACCTCAACAGCCAGCCAGCATGCTGGTGCTTCCCATCCCTGTCTGACAGGTCAGTGCCTCAGTAGTGACAGGCAGAAAGTGTTTAGTTAGGCCACCCAGGCACACCGTCTGCACACCTCAGAAATGACCGAGGGTGGAGGTTTCTCCCATTGCCCTCACCAGCACATCCTTTTCTTCATAGGCCATGGCTTCCAATAGTCCCTTGAATGTCCCTTTGAGTAAGCACCACTACTTGGATCTGTCCCCCTGCTCCAGAGGTGACCACATCTCTGCTTCCCTGGGTCATTGAGGTGTATNCCTGCTGTGCTGCGTGTTCCATACCATCTCAGTGGTACCCCATCTGGGCGATGGGTTGTCTGGTTGCTCCTGATTGGACCTCAGACTCTGTTACCAGAACCCTAGGAGTTCAGTCCATTTCTGCATGTGACTGTAAGTAGTGTCTTTGACCTGGCCTGCATCCTTACTGCTTTCGTTCGTTTTGTAAATCATCATGAGCTAGAGATTTGTTCAGTTTCAAAGGGACATTTTTATTTTTGACNAAGTGGACTAAAGATGGCTACAGATTCATTGATGCAGTTTCCATTGAGAAAGCGTGTATTACTCTTCCTTTTGAGTCTGGGCTGAACGTTAGAGTATGCAGAAAAACTATCCAGCAAGTCAGGGGCCCTTCTCGTAGGTGTAGCCACTTCACCTTGGTTCCTTGCCCCCTGAACTGATGTTTAAGAAGTGTAGAAGCCCATTGTTTCTTCTGGGAACTCATGAGAAGGCCCTGCAGCTACATGGTGGTGGAGGGGCTCTCTTCCCACCATTCTTACCAGTGTGACTGTCCCACCCACCCTAGCTGAACACCTCTGAATGACCCCAGTTAATGTGATGTGAGACAAGAAACTCATTCACTGGAGTGCTGCCCAAATCATGACCAACAGTGTGAGGTCTAGTGAAGTGGTTAACTGAAACCCTGAGGTTTAGGGTAAGCATTGTTGTTTTTGTTTTTGCATATTTGTTTTTCCTCTTAAATGTTTAAAAAACAGCAATATCTTTTAAAATGTTTCCTGAAGATAAAGACATGATATATGAATGAATGAATGAATGAATGAATGAATGAATGAATGAAACTTAACTCTTTAAAGATGGCCCAGAAGTTAAGGCTCTCACTGCTTTTACAGGGGATATGAGTTCAATTCTCAGCACCCATATTAGNCAGCTCACAACTACCTGTAACTTCGGATCCAAGAGATCTGAAACCATTTTTCTGGCCTCCCCATGTACCTACACTCACATACATAACCCCCTCACAGACACATAATTAAAAATAAAATAAATCTTTAAAAAATTGTGCTTATTAATGGGTTTTTAAAAGGGTATAGCATATTAAAGCAAAATGGCAGTAGGAAAATCATTTTCAGTAGGAAAATGGATAAAGCTTTGCATCCGCTCGCCCTTTGGTGTAGTCCTTGTGTTTGTTGTTTATAAAAACAGCTGGTATATACCATCTAATTCATGTTAGTAAGAAAATCTTCTTCCATGTATTTGATGTTTTCTGCACCAGCTTTGACATCCAGCACCTTGAAATATAAAAAACTCAGCAAATGTTGGTTGAATTTATGAATAAAGGTCCCTCTGGTTTATTGCATGCTGTGTTTTGACCAACCCCTCTCCCCCAAATCTTCAGGGACCCTTAGTAAATCAAATTAAGCAATCACTGAAAGGCATAATAAAGCAATACAGCATTCTAGGGAGTGCATGTCCAGAAAGGCTGTGTGTTTGCACTGTTTCAGTGACATGCCTGTCACTTGAAGCAGCATGAACGTCGTGAGGAAACTTCTAATTTGAAATCCATCACTTAATCATTCTGCTCTGTGTACCTGTAAGCACCAAGGAGAAGCAGTTCCAGCGGTGGGACACAGCATGGATAAGACATTGCTGCTGGCCATGGCTTTGTTGGGTACCAACTGTAACTCCAGAGGCAACGCTGCTGGTTTATGGCAGGTTAAGACTTTATATGTATTAACACAGTATTAATACCTTAATACTGTGCAGAGCTGGGAGAGTTGCTTCTCTTCTATCGTGCCCCACATTGTCTTACCACGACATCAGAGCCATGGTTCACATCTAGTGACAGCAGTCTGTGGTGAGAAAAGAAGGTGCTTGTTTGTAGAAGATGCGAGATTGTCAGCTTATATATATTAGAGGGAATCATGTCTTTTATTTTTCTCTTTTCCATGGCAATTAATGACTTTTAGTCTAAATAGTTAGATTTGGTCATACTGGGGCTGGCGACTGTAAGCCAGAAACAAAAGGGAAAAATACTTAGTACCAGTTTGCTTCATTCTTTTTTTTATAGCTATATCACTACAATTANGATCCTAGAACTGACTTGCTAACAGGTAGTTTGAGGGAACCTAAAGATGAATAGTTAAAATCCCTGTAGTATTTTGAAGTATCCATAATACTTTAATGGATAATTCATGTGAATTGCTGAGTGCAGAGTCTGGCACATACCAAGTCCTCTGTAGATGCTAGTTGTTAGTAATGCTATTGCTGTCATTGGCATTAACATTATACATTACCATTTCTGTTTCACAAGTAAAGAGACAGGGCCCTGGAAAGGCAGGCAGCATATCCAAGAAAACAAACATCTTTGTTGTTCGCTAAATCCAAACCCAAACCCAGTCTCTGCTTTGTGCCCTCTGTCTTGATTTTAGCCTATGACCGAACTGATCGACCTTGACTGTTAGCCTAGGAGTAAGCCTTTCTCCAGGTACCATGGAGCCACCACACATACCTATAGGATAGTTGGTGTGGGCTCTGGCCTGTGAAAGCAACNTTTTAAGTTAATTACCATGGAATTGGGGTTGAGGGGTGAGAAATATATTAAAGCTGTTAGAGACTGGAGCTCAGGAGTGAGTTATTTTAGAAATGAAGGGTTTTCTGCATATGAAAATGATGGGATGGATTTTCTCACATCCAGTAATTCCTGCTGTGCCTGTCCCCTGTAATCACTGCTGCACTGGGCCTGTTGTTACAGAACGCGTATCCCGTACCTGATGACGGTTAGAGACCTCCCTACCTTACCTCCCACTCCCCACGCCACAAGTTTTTTTCATAACTGTCTGCAGATGGTTTTTACGTGAGTGTTGACTTAAAACTGTCATGGGTCTGGCACTTGTCATTTTCTGTTTGCTACTGTAAGGAGCCTCACTCTGCTGATAATAATCGACTTTTTCTGTCTTCTNCACTTTCATTTGTTTTTTCTTTTCCCATTGATCACCTGATACTTTTTTGCTTCAAATCTAAAGATCTGTATTCATAGACCTTACTAGTCAGTCTCATGACAGTGGACACAGCTTGCCTAGTGTGGTGTAAGACTGACGCCCTCTTCCCCTCCTAATGGAAGGGATTTCCTTCCTGGGGAATTTCCTTGCTGGGGAGAATAAATGCTGATTCCATTAATGTCATAACCTTTGTTTTCTAGAAATGAGAATTGTTGAAATTCAGCATTTTTGTTTGTTTGGTTTTTGTGGGTTTGTTTGTTTGTTTTGTTTTGAGGCAAGAACTCACTCTAGCCCAACCTGACCTACCTCAGCATCTCCAGTGTTAAAATTATAGACATGAGCTGCCACATCTTATGGCTCTTGGCTTTAAATTTTTCTTGGGGTGGGGAGCTCTTCTGCTTAGTGGTTTGGAGGAAAGAAAGAACTATGTTTAAGTCTTTTTATGATAATAAGTGGTCTCCTAGATGAACACTCCTTTGTCCACAGTTCCCAAAGCCTTAGCTCTTCACAGTTTTCAAGCATCTTTAAGTGCGCCTTATTCAGGGGTAGCTTTAACAAAATTAGCTGTAATTGAGTAGTAGAATTTCTGAACTGGGGGTTACTGACAAGGTCTGCACTCCGGTATACAAGGTCTGCACTTGTAGGACAGTCCCCATCCTAGCACTTGACTCTGGCTTGTCAAGTCCAATAGTTGGCCTGTTTCTAACCACAGATTTCAGATTTCAACATTCAACTAAAGATGAAATGCATGTTTTATGTTTGAATACCCTCCCCCTATTGATAAAGCCATGTGTTCAGAAGTCTGCCTTTTGATTTATTTTTCAGTGATTCAGTTTAATTTGGAGCCTAAAGGCACCTACAGACCAGAGTAGAAAGAAGGTGTCCATGATCTGCCAGCAGCTGTTTCTTCTCCCTCATTGTGATCCCATATGTGGTGCTTCTAGCAGAATCAACTGGTTTGATTCCATTTTCCCACTCAGTTTCTAAATGACAAGGCTTCAGGCTTGTACTTGCAAACATCTCCTCACAGATACCCATTTCTGGCATGAGTAATCTCCATTTCTAATGACAAAAGGCCAGACTGAATGTAATCATAGTTACATTTCCCTTTTTTAGATTAAATTTATCCCTTTATTTTACATCCCGTTTGCAGCTCCCCCCCTCCTCCCCTCCCATGTTAATGTGTGTTTGAACATCTTGGCGCTCCCGAAAAGATAGGAGGATGCAGTTTGTAGATCTGATAGTGAAGAAAGCTTTCAGAACTATTGTCATTTTTATTTNCAGGAACACACTGTTCTTTAATGTTAGCATACTCAGTGTCTTCTTTCAATCTTTAGCCAGTTTAAGGNTAGAAATTCAGCAGCATAGAAGTTGAATTTAAAATTGATTGGCTGGATTCAGCAAAGTAATAAACAAACTAACCAACCTAACTGCATTCTGTATTGGAGCGCCGTCCCCACATGCCTATGTCATCATTATGTCTTGCAGGTCATTCTGCTATCCTGTTCAAATGAGGGTTTTGTTTAGTTATCTTACCTGTTTTCTTGTTTCCGTTCATTTTTTTATTGAGGTATAACTTTCATGCAGTAGAGTACGCATACCTTAAGATGCATGGCTGGATGCCTACGCCGAAGGAATCCCACAGCACAGCTGTGCGACACGGCAGGACACGGCAGGCCCCTCCCATATGCTGAGCTCCCTGCTCTCTGTTTGCCTGGTCTTAGTCTGTGGTCTTGTCACTCATCATCTTTGGGCTCCTGTTAACTTAGCCTGGGTAACACAGAGCTTCCTACCACACCCTGCAAACCACAGAACCCGCTCTCCCGGCCGGAAGTAGGGTGTTTCTCTCACAGTTTTAGTTCTTTGCCCTCCACAGAGTTCTCACAGCTGGGTTCTTCTTCCAAGCACAATGAGTAGATGAGAGGAGAAGGGGAGACCTGGGAACTTCCTGGTTCTTTAGTCAGAAGAACAGAGTTAAGTGGTTGTTGACTGTATCTGTTTACTGTAACTTGTTGCACTGTTCATGGGCTTTTGTTACCCAGGCCTTGTATGTAGTCCCGGTATGGTTTTTGAATGCATTTAAAATGCCTGTGAGNTGTATCCGGTCATCACTTNGGCCATCCTCANTAAACTGTAGGGTACCATGTCAACCCTTACAATGTTTGTGAACAGAGTTGACTTTTACTTCCATGGCATGGAGTCCCTGACAGCTTTGAATATCCTCTTCATATTATCATAATGTTTGCATTACATTATAAGTTTCTCACTGTTTAGTATTTTAAAAACACCAAGAGAAAGTCAAAGCAAAGGAAGCCATGTTCAAATGAACAAAATGAAATATTTAGTCAGCTGAGCACAAATTAGTTNAGAGGAAGTGGGCAGCCTTCCTTAGCCCATGCCCTCACACCAGCTACTGGCCTAACCCAGAACAGCCCCAGACCTCTGTGCTGGATGAACAGTGTCAGTCCTGGAGGTGGAAGGTGTCTTCAACACTCAAGCACTGTTAGTGGTGGTACAAATTTTCAGCCATCCAATGAAACTATGTTTGCAGCCACACAGCAGTTTGATGAATTAATCTAGAAATGAGACTTGCCTAGTTCAAAGGCTTGAAAAACAGACANGTAGGTTTTTTTTTTTAAATACACATTTTATATACCTTTTGGTACAGAAATCACACTTCTTAATATATCCATTAGATTGCTGGTTATGTTTGCCAAAAAAAAAAAAATAATAATGGCACTAATGGGGTAAAAGTAAATTATGGTACAGTTTTAGGAAATACATATATCATATATATGCATTATTCTATAAAATGGAATACTACTTGGCCATTATGATAATATGCCATTTATTGATATGCCATAATACTTAGCAAAAATGAGACTACAAAGTGATATGATCTCTTTGTATGAAAAATGTATGCTTATGTTAATATATATGAATAGGAAGAGTCTGGAAATTTATACACCAAAATAGTTACAGTGCTCATTCTCACAGGTGAGATTAAGAATGTCCCCCTCCCCCTATTTAAATATTGCTGGAACTTTGTTTGCTCTTTTTGTTTGTTTAATATTAGATACATTGTTTGGTTTTAGCAAAGAAGCCTGAGGAAGAAAACCTGTTTCTGTTTTGCAAAAAGAAAGATTCCTTCCCCTCCAGGCAGAAGTTAGGACTTTGAAGGGACCAAGTCAGACATCACAGCTCTGAACATAGCAAACGTTTAAACTCTGAATTCTTAACACTAATATGTTCCGACCCAACAGAAGGGCACAGCAAGCTTTCCTAGTGTGAGTTCTGTGTCACTGAAGATGTTCTGACACACTGCAGAGACATCTGCTGAGGTTGGCCCCAAAGTGATGGAAGCATCAAGTGTTGTTGTTTTGCCTCAGGACTCTTAGTAGAGGAGGTTTTTCACTGGGCAGAAAGTTGAACAAGGGGACTAAGAAAAGCCTTTCTGATTCTCTTCTGAACTCAAAGAGAATTTTATTTCAACCAGCTTTTGGCCAAGAACAGCGTAACAAAATCCCAGTGAGACATGCCCTTCTTTTAACATGCTACAATACAGTACCCTCAAAAGAAACTGACTGCCNTAGGTCTCACTACAGTTTATCTTGATGGGCGCATGAAGAGCAGAGGGTGTTGATTTTAGACTTGCTGCATTTATATCATCGACAGTAAGTCTACAATGCTGTTTGGGATCAGCATCAGAGATTACCCTGGTGCTTCCTGACACCCTATTGAAGCTCAGTCAGTCCTCAGAGATTATGGATGTACAGATACTTGTTTCAGGAGCTCTGGAACAGCACCCAGAAATCAGTACTCAGATTCTCAAGTTGTTTTAATGACCAGCACTCTTAGACAGTCCCAGAATAAAGTGTACGTAAACACATGTATCAGGGTAGTTATAAAGCAAAAACAGCCAATGCTTGTGAACCATTGGTATTTACAGAGCTGCCTCATTGAGAAGCCCATCAGCGTTCTACAGCTAAGCAATGCTTTGTGGAATCCATTAAGCACAGCTGCTTAAAAGAGCTAGTTTGTTTATCCATACATTATATAATCACACTCATGAATATAACAAGCAGCATGTAAATTCATGTTAATAAGTAATAAGACAAATGTTTTCCACAGTCTACAGACAAAAATAATTTGAGCCACATCAGCCACCTTCTGACCCTGACTGTAGTNTCTCACCAATGATCAGGTTAACAGTAATTCATAAATAGAGTAATTTTTGGAATTTTGCATTTTCAGAAACTTCTTCCCAAATGGTATGNTTTGAAAAGGGGGACATGTGGAAAACCCACAGGGCTGTGATGAGACTCAAACATGAAAGTCACTGCTGTCACCTACTGACAAAGTGTCTAGCTCTCCCAAATAATAAAGCTGACCCTGCTGTAAATGTGTCTATCTTATGAGGTCACTTCTGGCACCCTAGTTCCCCAGTTCTGTTTCTCAGATGAAGTGTGTGACCTGTATTACAGGATTGGGTAGGGATGGGAAGGGGTCCTGCAGATGGATCCCACAAGCCATTNGCAGTTCACTGAACCAACAGACTCTCAACATCTAGTTCAGTCTCACTTGGGAGTTTTCCCTGATACTTAATTGACAGATTCCTTACCCCTCTGCTGACATCACATGCCACCTTTCCAGTGAAGCCTGCACTATCTTTTTTAAGATGGCACCTGTGCCCCAGCATGCTCTCTGGTCTGCCTCTTCTGTCTAACGAATCTTAACTATCATTTTTGTTAATACCTGTTTGCTCTGCTAGGCTATAGTCGGCATGAGGGCANATGTCTTTGTTTCTTGTGCATCATAAGTGGGCACAGTAGTATCCTAGGGTATAATAGGCTCTTAGCAAATAATAGGTCGAATGGACGACAAAGTATATGACCCAGATTACTACTGGTTATCCACCACTACTCTGCTACACTGCACAGTAGCATTTCTCAGGGCAGCCCTTGGGATCACAGAGTTAAAGCATCCCACGAGCTGTGTGTAGACACTGTTGCTGCATGGCTCCTGGATGCATCCTTCCTCCTGCTGGAGTCAGGATACACTAACAGTAACTGCTCAGTACTCTGGTCCCACAAGATCTCCTAAGGCTTTCTCATCCTTTTTGAGTCCGCCCCTCAAGAACACTTTGGTATCTCTTCTAAAGATCAGCCTGCCTGTGTTCTCAGAACAGTGCCAAGTGTGGTGGTATTTTATCTATGTCCCCCAATAAAATGTATCTGAGGNTCAGAGGAACAAGGTCAGCTGCTAGCCTTACAATTAGCACACACCCTTAATCCTATCACTTAACAAGCAAGGTCTGTCTGGATCCTTGTGAGTTCCAGGTCACACTAGGAACAGTCAAGCGTGAAGACACACGCCTTTAATCCCAGCATCAGCCATAGAATTCTGGAGGTGTAGAGCGAATCTTAAACGGTCTTATTAATTGAAAACACCAGGCCAGGTATTGGGGTAAATTCTGAAAGGTCAGAGAAACAGAACAAGCCACAGCCAACCTCACCTTGCCAACTCCTCAGCTGATCTTGTTTCCTCAGACTGCAGGCTTCTGAGTC
>LZPO01087218.1:256039-274470 GCA_001675575.1 Neotoma lepida | reverse complement strand
CTTCCAGGTCTTACCTTTCCATGTAGGACCCTCCCTGCCATCCTAATCCTTTCCCACTACTGTTAGTAGCTTCTCTAAGGCCCCGTGTTGTGAGATTTCATTTCTGCTTGTCTTGTTTCTTGTTATGGTCCTTAGCAAGAAGACAGAGAAGGATCAGGCAGTGTCTGGTTGCTTCATGGTGTTGCTTGTGCTCCCTCTCTCTTGTCTGCTTCTACCTCACAACCCTAATCCCTTAGCACAGTTTGTTTTTCCTCAGCAGATTTCTCCATCTCTTGATTTCTGAACTTAACACTGTCTTCTGCCAAGCTGTAGGGGCAGCAGGGAGAGGTGGGCACTGTCCTGTCCTGGCTAATCTGGATTCCTGTATTGTCTCATCTGGCCTGTACAGCATCTTTGTTGCATTAAGTGGGAGCAGATACTTGAACTCCATTTTACCAACAAAGAGATAAGATTCAGATATCAGGAAATACTGTGCTCAGCCCTGCAGCCTTTCATGGGCAGGAGTGAAAGCTCCATCCAAACCATAGTTTATAATATTTTCCACTGTCCCAAACTGTAGTGTTAACCGAGAGATAAAATCCATTACCATCTGGTATTTGGAAATACACGTTTTTTGGTTTTGTTTTGTCTGTCAGGTTTCTTGTTGAGGTTATTAATCTGCATTTCCCTAGCATCCTTCCACCTGGATGGTTGAAAAGACAACTGGCAGCTCAGTAGAGCTACAAGATTCTCTGGTCCTGANGGAATTTTCACCCTCATTACTACATGCACTAGTAGCCATTGGATTCGACGACCTGAGGCCCCTGTGTTTGCAGTGTTCTGCCTGCCCATTTGAGACTCAGACTGTAGAGCAGTGCAAAGTACTCGCCTGTCAACCTGGTCAAGGAGAGGCGAGGTGGTGTTTGTAGGTTGGCCCACCATGTCTGTTGTAACTTTGAACCTCCAGGCTGAAGAGCACCAGCCAACTGCTGATAACTTGACATGTTTGTAAGGTTTGGAAAATCTACATATTCTACTAGATCCTGTACTTTTCAACTAAAAGTATGTCTCTCTTAAATATGAAATAGGATATAGCATTGTATTTAAGCTTTAAAGTCTTTCTTAAGA
The DNA here is from genome assembly GCA_001675575.1 of Neotoma lepida. NCBI lineage: Eukaryota > Metazoa > Chordata > Mammalia > Rodentia > Cricetidae > Neotoma > Neotoma lepida. Next base: position 273,363 of record LZPO01087218.1, on the reverse strand, counting down.
TGGTTTTCTCTTATCTAATAACAGAAAGTGATATGTTTGTCTGCAGTCTACCTTAGGCTGTTCACTACTTCACTGTGTGACTGAGGGTGACCTTGAAGTCCTCATCTTCCTGCCCCATGTGTGCTTTCCCCAGCCCAGCATTAGAAAGTATTGTTCTAGCACTTTGTGGGTGGGCTACCCACCACCCTCACACTTCTCCAGAGTGCTCTTGAGTAGGAGTAGCAGGAAATATTAGAAGGATTTAGAGGGGGGGGTGGAGAGAAACATAGAAAATACAGGATAGCCTCGAGAGGGCCTGGAACTTATTCCAAAGGGACCTCAACTGTCTGCCCTAGGGTATTTATAGGATGCCAAGGGGTGGAGCANAAGACCTCCCCCCAGCACAGCCAAGTGCAGACCATCACAGACACCTGCACTCAGGCCTGTGGTCCAATCATCCTCTCTATGCAGACCTGCTGGGTAAAGCCACTAGGAACCTGAAAATGGGCTCCCACAGCACTTGCATTCTTAGGATTGTTAACTGGCTGGTTAGGTGTTAACTCCAGCTCAGTAAGGTTTCCTTGTTACCATTTGTAAGTTGCTCCATTAACAAGCGAGAAGGAAAGGGAAGTGCAGCTACATCCTTGTGGGTAGATTAGAAACTAACATCCTGACATGGTCAGCAGTGTCAGCTCACAGTCAGGCTGCTCAGTAGCCCAGGTAAAGCTGATGTGGAATGTAGCTGCTGAGTGGGTCTTTGTACTGCAGCTTCATTGTCATCTGTGCTCCCAAAGGCCACTGTGTGTGTGCAAGAGTCCTGAACTAGAAGGTGTTAGTCCTTGTGTCATGTGCAGAGGCCACAGGGACAGTGGACCAGAGTTCATCCAGGCTCCTTTGATGCAGATCAGAGCTGCCCTTCTGTTCCCTGAAGAAACAGAAGTTCTCGGTTCCGAGGTCTAGGTCACCTTGATGTAGTCCCACTTTTTTATCCTTGCTTTTTTATACATGTATGTGTGTGTTTATACATGTACGTCTGTTTTTGCCGTGTGAGTAGAGACCAGAGGNCAACCTTGCACATCATTCTGAAGAATGCCATCCACCCCATCTGAAATGGTCTCTCACTGGCCTGTAGTTAAGCTAGACTGTCTGGCCATTGAGCCCCAGGAATCCTCCCTTCACTGCCTGCCTGAGCTGAGATTAGAAGCATGTGCAACTGTGCCTGGCTCTTTTACATGGGTTCTAGGGATTCGATTTGGGTTCTTATTGCTTGCAAGGCAAGCACCTTACCGACTGTGTTGTCTCCTCAGCCCTCTTATTTTATGAGACAGAGTTTAGCNGTGNAGCCTGTGCTAGCCTCATACTAAGTAATCCTCCAGCCTGTCTCCTTAGTGCTGGAACTGCTGGCGTAAGCACCACACTGGGTGCTCCTACTTATTTTCCCCTTGCTCTTATATTTTGCTGCCTGGAGTAGACCCTCACTTAGGCCATTGATTCGCTCTCTTACCAAAGGAAAACATAGGTGTCCATTGGGGGTCTACTTACTCGGCTCTAGGGTAAGGAGGGAGAACCATCTTGACAGAATAGTGAAAAGTCTGTTTCCCAAATGTGCTATAGGAGTCGTGCCTCAGTGGGGTCTTGCCTGCTTCTCTCTTTGGAAGGTTAGCTGTCTTTAGTCAGATCATGTAAGACCTCCATACAGTCTTGCCAAACGTATATACACGCACTAATTTNTACTAAAATCACAGAAACAAAACAACAAAAAAGCTTTGAAATAACTTTTAAAATGAAAGGCGGGGAGTGGTGGCACATGCCTTTAATCTCAGTACTTGGGAGGCAGTAGCAGGCAGCTTGCTTATGACAGAGCCAGCCTGGTCTATATAGAGGTCCAGGCCAGCCACATAGTGAGGGTCTGTCTCAAAAAACAGAAGGAAAGCTTGGAATTAGCGTGGTACACAAACACTGGGCAGCACTGGGTGCTTCCGTTTCCTGACAGGTTTCATGTCCTGTTCTCCATGGAGCACCCGCTGTAAGAAGAATTATTCTTTTCTTATCATTTGTTGGTTTCAGAGTTCTAGGTCAGAAGAAGGAGAGGCAACATCTCAAAAAGCTAATAACTAAAACTTTTAATCCTTAACTNTGAAAAAGTTTAGCTTTCCTTTCTGCTGGCTGAGGCAACGGGGCATGCTTCTGTTTGATGCTTCCCGTCTTGATGAACTCTATTACAGTTTTAGCTTTCATTTTCTTTGTTGTGTTCAGGAGCTATTTAGAACATGATTTGTTTTGTGTTCTTGTAGAATACAATAAAATGCTGACAATTATGTTAGCAGTAAAGCCATGATTGCATGACTGGCTGAAGTTCTGAGCGAGCATCTCGTGGAACAGATAGCATTTAAATTAAGAGAAGTCTGTCCAGGATGCTGAGAATAATTCCCCAAGTGTATCTGGAAAGGATACATAATTGATTAATTGAAAACATCTTTTGAAAAGCCCATTTATGACCCCCTCTGAGAACAGTTTCAGAATGCCCCAGGTGGACGCCAAGCCAACTGGTACAAGTCATTTTTCATGTGGCTAAAGAGACCATTTATACTGCACTATAGAAAAAGGAAGAAAATCTGTTTTCCCTGCTTGCTAACTGCTGCAATACATGTGTTCTTTCAGGTATGAGAAGGTGCCAGTCATCCTGGTTGGGAACAAAGTGGACCTGGAGAGTGAGAGAGAAGTGTCCTCCAGTGAAGGCCGNGCCTTGGCGGAAGAGTGGGGCTGNCCCTTTATGGAGACTTCTGCTAAGAGTAAAACCATGGTGGACGAGCTCTTCGCGGAAATTGTGAGGCAGATGAACTACGCCGCTCAGCCTGACAAGGACGACCCGTGCTGTTCTGCCTGTAACATACAATAGCACCGACCGTGGCTGTCCTGGGCAGGACTTGTCTAGACTTGGAGGCAACAGTAACCTGTCTACTCCATTGCAGTTTGTGGGTGGGTGCTGCGAATGCACAGTGCACTGCAGCCCTCAGGCTGGATGGTCAGTTGATGCCTCTGAGTACCTGTGGGTCCAGTGACTGCAGTCTCCACCCCTGTCCTCGGTCTTCTGTGCATCTGCAACCTGAAGGCACCACCATTGAGCTACAGGGTGACCTCATTTGAAGTGATGATGCTATTGCCACTGAGTTAGCAGAAGCCACTGTTGTGTAAATTAAAAATAATCAGGAGAGAAAATCCAGAAGAATTCCTATAACCACTAACAATTAAAATATTTTGTCGTCTTTAAAAAAAAAAGTAAAGGAGAAATATTTTCCTACAAGAGTGCTGAAGTCAGGAGTTAATGGACTTTCCAGCCAGTGTATCCCACCAAGTGAAAAGAGCTGGCCTGCCAACAGCCTTGCAGGGAGAGTCTGCTCAGCTGACGCNTTTCTGTTTTTCAATTTGATGCTTAATTGTAGGTGTTTTCCTAATTTGTGACATGAAATCCACTCACCTATCCTCAGTAGAGTAAAAGTCAGAGCCAGGTTGTATGAAGTCCAATCTGGCTTTAGAATTTGTTGAATTGCCTGCTTTGCCACAGGAAATAACCTCTCATGAGGGCTCATGAGAGTTGAAAGCGCACACCCACCCTCTCTTAACGGAGCAGGGATAGTCTATTTACTGAGCAAGAAGGAAGCAACTGGGATGGAGAGGTTGCCTAGCCTTACTAAGGAGTCAGTTAACCAGTACCACCATGGAAGGAAAATGAAGCCATTTACATCTACACGTTCCCGTTTGCAGACACCTCACAGGACAGTACAAATAGTTGACATTTTTTGTGTGTGTTCATGAAAGCAGCCTTTAAGGGCTATGGTTGTAACGTGACCCTTGGTTCACCTGCTTTGGAAATCCAATTTGCTGTAACAGAGCTTTATTATTGTAGGCATAAAACAAAACAAAAACAGATTGAATAATCTGTGAAGTAATTTGGGCTTAAAAGTAGAATGTAAATTATTATAGAGTGGAAGGGAAGGGCCGCAAAACCTTTTCACCTCCCTTCCTTGGAGGATCATGGAAGGGTTTTTTGTACCTTCTCTGCCCCAATTACGGAAGTGGCATTCTGCTAGGCTGAGGCTTGTGTTTTGGAAGGTCTTAAGCTCAGCGTTTTTGGTTTCCATAGCCGTGGAGTGTTGATCATTTGCATGAGTAATGGCACAGGAAAAGGACCTATTCAGGAGTTTCATGATCAGTGTAGAAGAGTTCTCACCTCACTTTAGAGAGAAGTGCTGGTGAATGATTGAGCCTGCCGCTGGAGATCAGTCAGGCCTTCAGGACTCAGTGCCACTGAGCCTGGACGTACTTGGCACCCACACCTTCCTGGTTCCACAGTCTTGTGCAAGTAACCACGTAGTCTTATGTGTGTAACTGAGAGAAGAGTGTNTGTTTGTGCGTGCATGTGTGTTTATTCCTAAGAATTTGGCACAATTCAGAGATCATTGCCTCTACTGAGAATCTATACTACAGAACCTAATGTATAAGAAAACTTTTTNAAATTATTAGTCTCTTATAAGCCATTGAAATCCCCCTCCCCATCAAGTGTTTTAGTAAATGGCTTTAAGCTTAGAAGATAGAGAAAAAAAGGTCAATGGTGTTTGTNATATGTGAGAAAAATAAATAAATAAATAATGTGGGTAAAACCAGGTCATGGGTGTAAGGGAGTCTAAGTATTTTTGATCTTCACTGTCATTTTCTCCAGTTAGGGAGCACTGCATTTATAGGGCAAAAAGTTCTGACCAATTTTCTTGGAACAAAGTTCGTTACATAAAAGCTGATTTGACTCAGACATATCGAGTAATCAGATTCAAGAAGTATGTCTTACCTACTGAAATAGAAATGGCAGTGCATTGACTTGAGGCCTCTAACTTGTGAGACTAATTCTGATGGCTAAACTCCCACAATGAATAGCAGTTTAGGATATTGCATATTTGAAGCAGCTGTACCGGTTCCGTGGTTTCACATCATGGATGGCTATGCAGACAGGAAAAGGGTAACGTGTGAGAAGCCTGGCAAGGTGTGAGGTGGAAGTGTTTGTCATACATTCAGGCAGGCTTTCCTGGAAGACGTTCTAAGACCCAGTGTTTGCACAGGTCCTTCATAGTGCCCAGGCATCGCTTCCCCAACACAAACTGTACCATGCCCTCTCCTTGTTCCTCTAGTATGAATCTGACTGTTGTGCATGATGTTTGCCAAGATGGGAATAAAAAACCCAAGGACAGGAAAACGATACTTATTGGCACATGAAATAGCAGGCTGCAGAGGAGAGCTAGTGACTCCGCCTGCTATTTCTTTAAAGCCCTGATCCAACTAGTAACTAGATAATGAAAGTTTGTTCTAACATGCCTTAAAAATATGGTTTGACCCAAAGACCCACTTTTTCTTTAGATATTACCAAGTTTTCTTTGCTTTGTTTTTTCACTTTTATCAAAAGGCAGAATTTTTTTTTTAGGTTTATTTCTTTTAAAGTGTAACTTGTGGGTTCTTTTAAGCTGTGGTAGTGATGGTAACGGATGCCTTTCCACGCGAGCTTCCCCGAGACAAGCCAGCATGTGCTGGGGAGCCTTCTGGGTCTTTCCTCCACCACTGAAAGGTGCTTTGATGCTCCCACCCTTCGCTCTGTAGANTTGGGGTTTGACCCAGTCGCTGCAGTTGCCATCACTCTGTGCTAAAACTACTGATCCTCAATTTCTGTGTCGCCCAAGGGCGTCTGCCGTTTGCTTTCCAGTGTGAGTGTTGCTGGTGAATGTGAAACTGCTTTGTCTGCTGCTCNTGGGTTTGTTTGGTTTCTCAGTTCTCCATCAGTAGCCCCCTGTTAGCACTGGTTAAGCTTTAATTGTCTCCTCAGCCAATCAGATGTGAAAGACTGTGGGGGTCTTCTGTTTAACTTGTCATTGTGCATCTCTTAATCCTCGATCAGGGTTTCTAGAATGGCTGCAGTAGATTTTGAAAACAGACTCACCATTATTGATTTGGGGGTTCCCAGAGATACAGTTCACAGTTAATTGTTGAACTCTAATACAACTGACCATTTAAAATTGAACAACAGTTTATTGTTTTGTAACAATGTCGAGTAAGCCCCGACATTTCAATTGAAACATGAATTGTAGTTATAACTCAATGCAAATTCAACAGTTGTATTTGGAGTTAAATTATTTTAACAAATAAATTTATTTAATGAAACTCTGGCTTATNGGTTGCTTCCATTTGGGAGATGTATTCATTATATACAGAACACTGCCACATAACAAGACCAAACACTCTTCATCCAGAACCCCTTGAAACAAACTAATCAAGGGTTTGTTCCATAAGAAGGGAGGCTGATTGATTGTTTTCATGGCCTTTAAAATAACACAGGAAGGTTTGAAATCAGCATAAATACCTTCTAAGTATTTTCTTTATTTTAATGATAGCTGGTCAACTTGAAGCCTGGTGGAATTCTTGGCAGCGGTTTTATGGTCCTGCCAGCACCACTGGAGGTCTTCAGTGGCCCCCACGACGGCTGGAGACTGACTTTGTTGTCAGATCATGTGGTCTGAAGGTGCCAGAAGCTGGAGGTTGCTGTCCTGTGGGACTGGAAGGCCAGCTTGTATATGAGGCCCTGTGAGCGTTGACCGTCGCTGTTGATTGTCTACGGCCTCAGCTGTGCTGATAAGGCAGCCATTCATTCCCCTGCCAACTTAAAGGCTGCCTTTGGTTATGTGCTCTTCAAACTCCCTGGCCGCATTCCACCAGTTGAGAAGCTTCATTGTTTTAGAGTATAAGAACGATTTGAATGAACATAACAGAGGCACTGTAGGCAGAATGTCAATATTTCAAGGAAAATGCCTATATTTTAGTACTCAGTATCTGTGGACTGGCTTTATAGTCTCATTTGAACTATTTAGAAGGTACACTTTTATCAGATTCTTCCTTTAGGTGAGAGAATATCTGAGGCCGAAAAGGAGTGCTCTGATACTCTCTATCAAGTTTGCATTTACTGTTTCTTAGAGGCNCATGAACNAAAAGATACATGGCTGGAGGAATCAAGAGTCATCCAGAATCAAGCCCTGCTGACCTCTAGGACCTATGAGGCCAAAGATGTTGGTTGTCACAGAGTCCGAGGAGAAGCCATAGACCCCTTTACTTCTTAAAATAGCTCTGTGATTGTGAAATACTAATAAAGCATTTGACTTTTCATTTGTCACACAAGATTACCTGGACAGCCTACACTTTTCATGGTATCTCAATAGCTTTTGCTCACACACTCTTCCCCCAATTCATTAAGCATTGGATTTTAGGAGAANTGCATCTCCTCGGTACACTGATGCGTTGTTACATTCTTCAAATATTTCCCTAAAACATGATCTTCTCATTACCTCCTGAGAACACCTTCAACACTTGCTACCTCACAAAAAGATGGAGGGCAGACTGCTCGAGAGATTAAATATAGAAGGACTTGTTCAACACGTGTGCATTGGAAGGAAAACACAGGTGATATTTGTGTCCATGCAAAAGCAACCCTCACACTTTATTCCGAAGCCAACTGTAGGCGACTAGCCTGAGAGCACAGATGACCCCAAATACCGTCTTTCAATAGGTAACAATTTCATGACCATAGATCAAGACTGGTTTCATATATGTTGGGAGCATCAGCTTGGTGGGTCACAGCAGTTGGGGACTGTCTGCCATAGGCCTTGGAGACTGATGACATTCTTAGCCCTTGGGTTAGTGGAAGCTAGTGGTCTGTTAGGACATGGTGGTCACCTAATAGTCACAGAGGTAGACATTAACTCAAACAGAGATGGGCAATGACCAACTATCAAGGGGGCTAAAGATAGCCCAACATTTTGGGTTTGTATCTGCAACATTCCAAGCCTCCACACTCAGAAGTTCTGACCTATCAGCGGTATTATAGAATCCTTCACAGCAATGAGGCTTTTTGCTGGAAACTTCAGATCACACTTGGCTTGCTTGGTTTTATTTTTAGTATAAGATCTTCCTATTTCAAAGGTGCAACTGATCAAGATTTCTTTGTGCTTCATATTTACAGTTGTGCAGTGACTGTTTTTGTGCCNGACTTTAACTTGCAGGAAACCAGGTACTAGTGAAAACAGAAAGGAGAAGTTGGCCCAACTCCCCGTTCTAGAAACAACCGCATTGGCTTTTGCTGTGCCCCNTCTTTGCTGTCTGCACCTATGTGGATACAACACAGACCCNGGATACACAGCCTGATGCTTCTTAGGAGACAAGTCTCTATTCACATTGAAGGTCACACGGCTGCCAGTGGCAGAGCTGAGGTGCAGAGCCAAGCTTTTCTTTATTTCTCAGGGTCTCTCTCANGTTGTAGCNCAGGTTGGCCTCAGACTTGCTCCTGTCTTCCACCTCAGCTTTCTACATGCAAGGGTTGTACAGGTGAGACCCATCACCTTTGACTAATCAAAGCCTTTAAATCCCCTTTTCCTCACTTATTGCTTCTTATGCTTAAGTTAAATCTGCCTCATTCAGCTCTTGTATCTCAAGGGTTACCCTGTAATTCAGCCCTGTGCAGGTCATAGAAGCAGAGGCATATATGGTCACTGAAAATGTCCGAGTCTCATCTGCCTGCCTGCCGCCTTAAAAGGCAGATACAAATTAGCCTACTGGGAAGAAATAGTGTGCGCCTGTAAAACAAATTGCTAAACGGTCTTATTAGTAAAAACCCGGAGACAGATATTGGGGTAAGTTCTGAAAGATCAGAGGAAGAGGACAAGCCAAAGCCAACTTCACTTTACCGACCCTCAGCTTCCAGAGAGACCTACTTCCTGTATACCCACAACTATATTCCTTTCTGTTCTGCTAACTCATTTCCNCTCTCTGCCCAGCTATATCACTTCCTCTTTTTGCCCAGCTCTTGTCACTTCCTGTCTGTCTATACAGACCTCCAGACCTCAGGTTAACTAGCACTGGGATTAAAGGCGTGTGCCACCATGCCTGGCTCTGTTCCCAGTGTGGCCTTGAACTCACAGAAATCCAGACAGATCTCTGCCTTCTGAGTGATAGGATTAAAGGCATGTGCTACCATTGCCTGACTTCTATGTTTAGTATAGTGGCTAGCTTTTTCCTCTGATCCTCAGATAAACTTTATTGGGGGACACAGATAAAATATCACTACATGTGTCTTCCCTGCACATGCATGCTGGGACCTCAGGTCATGACTCATNAATAAAATGACATAAAAATATAAAACAAAACTTGTTCACNCATACAGTGGTATTCATTGTATAATATTTTTAGATGACTGTTTTGTTTTTCATAAATATCATAGGCAACAGAGCATAGTCTCAGCTCAAACTTGAAATCAGGACAATGAGGTGCTTAGNGTTNGTGTCTTGCTCCTAAGAGCTGCCAGGCAGAAATGACTGGGTTGTTAAAACCAAGCTGGGGAGACAGGATAGAGGCTTCTTGGGAAAGGCTAAGGCAGACATCTTTACGTCAGGCTGGCAGTAATCTTCACTGAGGAGATGTGATCCCAAAGAGAAACTAAAGTAATAGTTCATCTTCTCAAAGGAATTTCAGATAGTAGCAAAGAATATATCTCATTTTGGATGCATAGTTCCTAATGTCCCTTTATTTGTAAAAAAAAAAAAAAGATTACATTTAGAGTGTATGTGTGTATGTGTGCGCATGCACACTTCAGTCAGAGGGCACTTGGGAATTGACTCCTTCCACTCCATGGGTCCAAGGGATCCCACTCAGGTTGTTGGGCTTGGCGACAGGAACCTTTAGCTGCTGAACTATCCCTCCAGCCCCTAATGTCCCTNTAAATAATAGTGACTAACAGTGACTTGCAGGCCTCCCTCCTGAACAATACTGTCTTGACATTTTAACATGTCCTTGGCCTATGAAAAAAAGTATCAGTAAAGGGTAAAATGTATAGAACCAAACAATGTTGATAACTAGTCACCCTCTTCTAAGGACAATTGGATGACTTCGATGACTTCTCTATTGCCTTGGAAACTCTGTCTTGGGAGATTTTGAAGACGGGTCGCCTCCAAGTTTCACAGTTTTGTGGCTTAAAGAAATTTCTTGTTCCATGTGTGAGTTTAGAAGTTCCACTGTACTTAGAATCTGGGTAGCCAGCAAGCCTAGCTGCTCTCACTGATCCAGTTAAGGTGAAAGACACTGTTTGCTTTCACAAGTCCTTTCTAGATCGAACTAGTTTTCTCTTGCTTTTAGCTTGGCTGATTCAGTCCGGTAGCCCTGTCCAATATGGCAGCCACTGACTACATCCCCTCCCATGGAGCTATTTAAATTTATAGCCATTGAACTGAAGAAAGTATGGTGGCTCTTAGCACTAGCCAAATTGAAATTCACACTAGNTATGTGTTGAGTGCTGTGTATCAGACAGCAGAAATATAAGCCATCTCCATCAATTCTACAAAAAAGTCATAATGCTAATATAACTCAAATTTTATTTGTTCAGAAACAAGGACTAAGAACACAGCTGCAGAATCCAGTGTCAGGAGTGCCACTTGTGTGGTCATAAATGGCCCCACTCATAGGAAGACTGATGCTGTTTAATGCTATTATGATCATGCAAAACTCTGTTTTTAAAAATCTGTGTGTGTGTGTGTGTGTGTGTGTGTGTGTGTACTATGTGTGTGTGTGCTGTTCTTGTGTATATGGGTGCACCTGTAACCTGGTGTCATCCTTAGGAAGCCGTTCACACTCTTGAAACAGGTCTTTTTGACCTGGAACACACCAATGAGACCAGTTAACTGTTGAGTGAACCCCAGAGATTTACCTTTCTCTGCCGCCCCAGCACCAACTCTTACAGCACACCATCATACCCAGCTTTTTTTAGGTGGCTTCTGGGGCTCAAACTCAGGTCCCCATGTTTATGATGAAGCCCAGCCCACCATCTTGATACCTTGATTCTTATTGTGGGGATCTTGAGCATACACACTGGCCTTTTCAAATTATATAGCCAGCCCTACCCAGAGAAGGGTGGGACTTGGCCACGAAATTCTCAGCCTCTTTTCTATTTAGATAGTCAAGACAAACAGTTGGCAAACAGGAGGACATCCAGGAGCCTAGAACTCTTTGGGCCAGCTCAACAGAGACCCTTCAAGGGGACTCAGCTTTAAATAACATGTTCCCAGGAATTGCAAAAGCCTTTAACAGTCTGGAAACTCCAACATGAAGAGGAATGCGTGTTCTCTAACAGGTGTTTTGATAACATGGCTGCTTCTTTGCATGTTCNGCTCCACTTGCCAGTGTTTGCTTTCACACTTTAACCTAATCTGTTTTATTCTCCATCCATTTGTTCCTTTATTCTTTTGACGACACACTCAATAAATATAAGGCATCTTTTTTGGTAATTAAATATNNTTAGAAGACNCNAGCTAAAATATGATGTGGCACACACCCGCTATTGTGGTGATATATTGTGTACCCCAGTAAAGCTTTCCTAGGGATCAGAGGATAAAGCCAGCCACTAAATTAGACATAGAGGTCAGGCAGTGGTGGCACACACCTTTAATCCCAGGAAGTGAGACGGCATGGCAGAAAAAGGTATATAAGGCATGAGGAAACAGGAAGTCTCGCTCTTGGGCTGAGAATTTCCTAGCGGTAAGAACTTGTGGCTGGCTTGTTCTATTCCTCTGATCTTTCAGCTTTCACCCTAATATCTGGTTTATTTATTACAAGACCTTTTAAGATTCGTGTTACATGCTATTGCCACCTGGTAAAAGATAGCTAAGTTTACCCCAGCACTAACAACAGATACATTGAAACCAAAGGCAGCCAGAGTGTTAGCAGAGACTTATTAGCTATTTTCTATGATTTTCACCATCACATGAAAACAAACAAACAAAAAAATCCAATCCCAAAAGATTCATGTACTGTCCTATGAAGAGAAAAGTCTTCTTCCATTCCAAATTTTCCTTCCATTTTTTTTTCCAAAAACATAATGATCAGTCCAAGGAAAGTGAACACATGCAGTAGCAGTAGAAATAGCAATATGGCTAATACTGAGGTAATTTTCAGGTACCTTGGGAATTAATTGCATGATGGATTATTTTTAGTTATGTTGAGTTGAACTAACATTTGCATTATTGTAGTCCCTGATTTTGTGTGACCTAAGTCTGTATCAGATGGTGGGAGGAAGACACAGTGAATAAACAACTTCAAAGCCAGAGCCAGCAAGGTCAAAACACTTGCTGCTTGTGGCAATTTGACTGAGAAATGTCCCCCAAGACTCAGGTATTAGAACGCTTGGTCCCCAGTTTGTAGCACTGCTTGAAGAGGTGCTACAGCCGTGCTAGGGAGGTATTTCACTAGGGGCAGACTGTGAAAGTCCACAGACTCATCCTATCTCCAGTGTCCTCTACACTTCCTGTTTGCAGTTGACGATGTGATCTCTCAGCTTCCTGCTCTAGTCATCTGCTGCAGTGCCTCCTCTGCCATTATGGACTTCCCCTAGAACTGTAAGCCAAAAAAACTCTAAATTTTCATAGGTATGTTTGCTCATAGTGTTTATCACAGCAACAGAAAGTACCCAATGCACTGCACAAGCCTAGTGACCAAGGTTCAATCCCCGTAACCCACGGTGGAAGCCAGCTCCTAAAATTGTTCTCTGACCTCCACTTGTACCATGGCATTTGCCTGAACTCATACATCATACACAACATACACAAATGCACACACTCACACACACACACATATACATTAATAATAATAAATTCATCTGGAATTGCAAAGCCAGAGACACTCATGCTGTGAGTTAAATTGTCATATAAAATGTATTCTCAGTTTTCAGTATCTTGTGGTGGAGGAGAGCTTGCAAAATGTGTACATCACCTATTGGCTAGGACATAAAGACGAAGGAAAGATAATAGGAAAATAATATCACCTGCAAAGCATGGCTACCCATTGTTAGTGAGGTGATTCCTGCCCCGTGGATGTCCATTACAACTTTTGTCAATGTTGCTGTTCAGAAGATGGTTTTCTATGCTTCCATAAGGGTCAAGCTTTGAAATANTTGGTTTAAGGTTTNCNGGAAGATGAGAGTTTTGGTTTGTTTCAGATATCAAGCTCAGTGATAACATCAGTTGTAGTACGGGAACTTGAGGAGCTNGAGTGGCATGGTAAGGGAACTTAAGGGACTAAAGTGAGGGGTTCAGAGTTTAGTGGCACATCACAAGAAAAGTGGCATGGATGAAAGTGTAAACATAAATGATCAAGAGAGAGCAGGAAGACATGAAGGGGCAGAGAGCAGTCCTCAGCACTGCAGCATTCAGAGTCCTAAACAATGTCCAGAGGGTGCTCAGGGAAGGTGCCAGGCATTTAGAAGAAGCCCAGAAGAGTCAAGGGCCTCTAAAATTATCTTACCTTCTGAAGCAGTTTCAGAATCCTACAGAAACTGAATGGAAGTATGGAGAGTTCGAGTACATCACCTGGCACCACACCCATGGCCTCCTCCACATCAGTGTCCTGAACCAGACTGAGATACTGTGTTAGTCAATTATCCCACACCAATATGTCAGTATCACCCAAATCCATCCTTGACATTAGAGTTCACTCCTACATCATGTATAGGTTTGGGTAAATATCCAATGACACATATAATGAACTCTACACATAGATTTCTATCCTCCAAAGTTTCTAGTTCCTTGAAGCCCTGGACAAAGTCAACATGAGGCTATCTTCATTCAGGAAGGACTACTCAGGATATGGAAAGAGTCGTTGGCTCCAGAGTCTCATGGAAAATTCCCAGGTCCCAGCCAAGAGAGTGGAGTTGGTGGTGTGTTCATGTTCTCAGCTTGGGAGGTTGCTACTTACCTACTCCAAGTGTGACTTTATTGAGTCCTGGTTTGGAATGCTATAAATTGTGGCAGGAGGTGGAACTAGCATGTGTAATGGAAAATAATGGAGTGTGGGATAAATCTAATTAGGAAAAGCCAATTATAAGCTTATCTCTGAAGACTGAAATGCTTAGGGACATGAATTTTAAAGTTAATTAGGCAATAAGATATTGCACCATTTGTTCAAAATCTTTTACAAATTTATATGTTTGATTTCAAAGCTACAATAGCTGTACCTTTCAGGGAGTATATAGTTGTTTCTAATGCCTGGTGAAACTACACAGGACAGCACTGGAAACTAAAACCTGACAGAATGCCCGAATCAAAGTGGGAGACNACACTCATTGTACAATCCCTGTAATGGTGGCATCACACACACACACACACACACACACACACACACACACACACACACTTTCACTTCAAGGCAAAATACCAGAGATAATCCCAATATGGTGAAGGAATGTGCCCTACGATGACTATGCATTGCTATTTAACATTGCTCAAGAAATCTTACCAAATTCAGTAAAACAAGAAAAAGATATGGTACAGATAAGAAATAGTAGAAATTGAAGAAAAATATTACAGGTACATATCTATTTGGAAAATCTAAAAAAAATGGTTAGAAAAGCAATTTAAAAAATAATAAAGTAAATCTACTGAAATTGGTGAGACATGTGGTCAATTAAATGATAATTCGAAAACTCATCCTCCCAAACATNCACACGTCTTCATAAGAGAGATGAAGAATCCATGTTGAAGGAAACATTCAATTGGGACTTTTTGACAACATTTTGCTTGAAAATATAATACTACTTTCTTGAATTTAGTTCAATATCAAACAAAATGTCATTTTTAGGGAATTGATAAAATAATATAGTTTTGAACATAAATTAAAAGGAAATATCAGAAAATTTTTATAACATAGGAAAAGGTCTTGGGTGCTTGGTTTTAAAATGGTTGCTATGAAACTAAAATAATTGAAGTGAAAAGTAAATAAAATATTACAAAGAATCAAGCCTGTTGATTCTGCACAAAGTCGTGCAGGGTTACAGCCAAGGTCAGACTGTCAAGAGACAGTCTCTTTATCTAGAAAATGACTAGATCATACAGCTATGACTAAGGAGATCATTCATCTCAGCATAAGGACTGCCATGGTTTTCCTGTTGTTTTATTAGAAGTAAAACTTTAGAAAAATGAGTTCCAAGAACCCAAAGAGTGTCATTTTACAAACTTGATGAAGCAAATAACTTACAGTGAAGTCCAATTATTGATTTATCTGTTCTGCAGAGACACCCACTTCTGAGTGTGGTGCATCCTAATGGACCTGAAGACGTGAAATGTTGAAAGGTACTGAAGAGTGATTTGACATCTGTCAGGAGTTTTGGATGTATTACCAGCCTTTAATGGGGTAATCTTATTTCTAGGACTATAACTCAAGGAAAAAAATTAGATAGGAATAAATATGTTAGTTGCTACATCGTAACGACTCAGATGTTGAACGGAGAAACTATTAAGTAAAACCTGTCTCTTATACACATCTAGATGTGTATAAGAGACAGCTATAAATGGTGGTTCTGCAAGATGGACCAACATATGAAGGCACCCGCCATCAAGCCTGGCCACCTGAGTTCAATCCCTGGAACTCACATGACGGAAGGAAAAAACTGGCTCTCACAAATTATCTTAGGACCTCCACGTGCAGTTTGGCACAGGTCACACACACATACACACACACACACACACACACACACACCCTCCCAACACTCACACACCCACAAAACAAATGAATGTAGTTAAAAAAGAACTATGATAGATATAGTAAAATGAATGTTTCTACTCTATAATCCAAATTTTGNAAATTAAACCCTATAGATACCCATATGTGTCATATAAAATATAGTTATGTATTTCTGGATTTTTTAATATAAACATTTAAGATTACTTTGTTTAGAATATTACACTAGATATTTATTTAAATTTTTATTTAAAAACAAATATCAGTTATGGAAGCATGTTGATCTGTGGGTCTTTGTGTTAAAATGCACACTTACAGCAGAAGATCAGAACTCTGCAGGGCCTGAGAGAATCGTGGGGCAGAGCAGAATGTATTAATGTCCACATCTGTTGTCCTTAAGCTACTCAGGGAGAGTAAAAGCAGCCAGGGTAAGAAATAGTGGTAAAACAAGTAATATACATAGAATATTCAGAAGNCTGTAAAGAGATTAATTTTGAGAAAGAGAATCAATATAGAAAGTGCAGTGTTGTTTGGCAGTGAGATNTCTGACCTCTTAGCCCTGGGCACTGGAACTATCTCCGTAGAAGAGCAGCTAACACACTGACTGCTGGCATGTGGGAGTGTATTTTCATCCAGAGTTGTATTGAGTTAGTCACCAAGGAGTGGAGAGGGGAAGAGAGCATCTGGATTTGGCAGACAGGAGTTGAAGGGTTTGCAAACTAGTAAGCCACGAGAGTGAAACTGTTGGTTCAGTGCACAGAGGGAAAGCTAAAAGGCAAAAACCCTAAGGAGCTAAAGAGATCTGAGCGACCACTCTCCTTATCCTCGCTGCCGGGTGGAGGCAAATTAGCTAACCCGTGCTTGTGACATGCTCTAGTCTCAGGACTTCGCAGAAGGACTTAAAAATATTACAAGCCTAAGGATTAAAAATGAAGAACTTTCAGCCTGGGTTTTGCAATATGCTAGACAAGTATGTCAACATTTATTTGCCAAAGATGAATCAAGTTGAATTCACTTTTGTTGAAATGTTACAAGTCACTTTAAAAAAAATAGAGGAAAGTATCAGAAAACCAAACATAAAATCCTGAATGCCCACTGCCTTCTGGCTGCCCTTAGCAGTCTCATGTTGTTTGAAAGATGTATTTGTTTTTATTTTATGAGTCTGTGTAAGTGCCTGCATGTATGCATGTCATCTTGTGGGTGTCTGGTGTCCTCAGAGGTCAGAAGACGGTATCAGATCCCTGGGACTAAAGTTACAGGTNGTTGTGNGTCCCTCTGTGTAGGTGCTGGTACCTGAGCCCAGGTCCTTTGCAAAAGCAGCAAATGTTCTTAATTGAGCCAAAGTCTCACTGTGAAGTCCCAGCTGACCTGGAACTCTCTATGTAGACCAGGCTGACCTCAAACTCAAAGATCCAACCAAGTTGACTCTGAAGGTATCCGGCGTCCCTTCTCTTGCAGCTTTCCCCTCTAGCCTTCTATTCTGATAGTCCTTCACCCTAGCTAGTTTAGACCTTGTCCTAGTCATCTTCTTGCCTCTGGGAAGAGCTGAGTTCTCTGCCCACACCTGAAAGCTTTCTCNCTGATGGAGTATTGTAGATATTTGTTATCATACTGTGTCTTTCAGAGACCCTTCTTTGTTGCCTGGGTTCCTGTGTCTTACAAATCATTTCTTGTTTATTGTTATTTCATTTTTGCAGTAAGCAAAATCTGGGGATCACTTTTCCTTATATGACTCCTAATAATTTAGATATATTTTACTGTTC
>LZPO01087218.1:232083-249146 GCA_001675575.1 Neotoma lepida | reverse complement strand
GTGTATGTGTGTGTATATGTGTGTATGTGTGTGTATGTCTGTGTATATGTGTATGTGTGTGTGTATTTGTATGTGTATATGTGTGTATATGTGTTTGTGTGTATATGTGTGTGTGTGTGTGTGTGTGTGTGTGTGTGTATGGGTATGTAGGTTACAGGGTGACTACAAAGGGTTAAAGAGATAAGGCGTTCCCAGGAGGCCTTGGAGGCCAAATCAGCAAAACCAAAAGAGATGTATAAATCTCCTTACTGACAAGATAATAAACTAACCAAGATGGAGAAACTGCTGCTATTGTGAGCCAGGTGGTGTGGGCACAGGTTTGTGAGGGAAACTACAGAGCTAAGCCCAGCTGCAGAGGCAAATGGACAAGACCAGGTCTTGATGAAGGAATGGGTAGGTGGATGGATGACAGGTCCAGACTTGCAAACAGNCACATGGGCTGCTAGCAATCGGAGCAGGCGGCATCGATAGCAGGGACAGCCCACCTGCAGCCCTTGGGACGGTCTGGGACTCTGCCTGTTGGTCTCCTGATGCGCACTCCATCTGCCTTGTCACAGTTTTAGGTTCCTGCCTCTTTAGTGGTCCAGGTCAGGGAGTTACATTTCCTTGGCCCAGTAAATTCTTGGGCTTCATTTTTCCAATATGATTTTAATAGACTNATGTGCTCTTACAGTACCAATTCACCCTAACAAATGTATAGGGTGGCACCCTCTATGCTCTTAGAAACAAGCTATGTATCAGGCGGTGTTTGCATGGGTGGTGCCAGACAGATGGTACCACTCCTGTGTCCCAGATGCACAGTCNGCCTTTAGCCAGAGAGATGGCTCGGTGGGAAAATTGCTATGCAAACCTGACAACCTGAGTTAGGGTCCCCAGTGTCCATGTAAAAAGCCAGACATGACTACACAAGTGCCTGTAATCTCAGTGTGACTCCACCAAGAGATGGAAAGTGGAAGCAAGAGACTCACCAGGGGCTCGCAGGCTGTGCAGCCTGGTGTGTGCATCATTAACGGAAACAGTGTCTCAAAACAAAGGTGGAAGGCAAAGACCCAAGGTTGTCTTATGACTTCCACAGGTGCACCACAAAACGCGCACCTTGGTGTCCACACATACACACAGAGAATGAATGGACTAATTAATTAATAAATAAATATTAATTAATTTTAAAAACTGAAGTTTCCTGGGACAAGGTGGTCAGAAAGTCCACTGTGTCACACATATTCTATAGAGTAAGCTAGAGCAAAGCACCTCCTTCTGATCCTTGTCTGTGTTTCAGCCTTGTTCCCTGTCATTTGCTCTGCCCCTCTACGCTCTGCTCATCTCCAACAGCAGTGCTTAGGAAACAGACTTTCTCTTATGTCTATGTGTCTNCATGTGTCCGTTCATCCCCCTCACATACAAGCTGAGTATGCTCCTCTCTTGTTTCTATGGTAACTTTTTCACATCCTTCAAGACCTAAGATAAAGATTTTTCTTTTTCTCAGTGAAGCTACCAGGGGAAGGATGGCACTTTCCTGAATGTTCTTATGAGATCATCCTTTATCTCCATTGTGACTGCCATCGGCTTCTGTTAGTAAGCCAAGACAGGAAACGGGTCCTGCTAAGTTTTTTATAGTCAGCACGGAACATGGTTACTGGTGCCTAATCAGTGAGCAAAATGAATGACTAGTCACTTCCGGATGTGAGCCAGTTCCTGGGCTCTTCTTTCCTACTCTCTCCTGTTATCGCCTCTCTTTACAAACTCACTGAAACTAAGTAAATTGCTCAGTTATGCAAGGGTCTTCGGTCTACATTTTAGTACCTGCACTTTCTTGAGTTGCCAGTTTGAGGCAGGCTAAAAAGACAGGAAGAATTAAGAGACCCAAGGAAGGAAAGTCCCCCCCTTCCCCAAATCCTGGGGTCTAATTTGTGTTTCTCACAGCAGGAGTCAAGAAACTTCAAGATAACTGATTAAACTCAAACTGCCTACAGAGACAGGCTTGGTTTTCTAGAGGAACATAAAACAAAGAAACCTAGACCAGGGCTGGAGAGAAGGCTCAGGAGGTGAGAGGACTCGTTGCTCTTGCACAGGACCCAATTTCAGTTCCCAGAACCCACACAGCAGCTCAAGCCATCTATAACCCCAGGGGACCCAATGCCGGCTTCTGGCCTCCACAGGCTCTGCACGTTATGTGCTGCACTTACACATGTAGAATAAACCACTCACAAAACTTTTAAAAAATTAAAAGATATTCAAAACAACAAAAACTATGCTTCTCTAGGTCTACTTGCACTCTTTCTTGGCCAAGCCCAAATAATGCACCTCATGAAATGATCTGACAATTTCATTCACAAAATAAATTCTCTAAGACACAAAACATAAATCACCCAGACATTTTAAAAGTTTTTTTAACTTTATTGATTTTTTTAAAGCATTGTTTAATTTTAAAACTTTGTTATAAATTATATTACTCAAGCAATAGAACTTAGAATTGGGCCAGGCATGGTGGCTCACGCCTATAAATCTAGCACTTGGGAGACTGAAGCAGGAGAATTGCCATGAGTTTGTGGCCAGTTTGGCCTACATAGTGAGTTCCAGGTCAGCCTGAACTACAGAGTAAGATTCAGTCTCAAACAACAACAAAAGAAAGACACTAAACCCTATCTANAGCCATGATAAAAATGTCTAAGTAAAAACATTTCAGTGTGATTTTCTCTTAAGGGGACTGCACTGTCTTGGGAATGTGCACCTTCCTCTTCTTAAGCCTCTCTCTAAATGCCCATGCTGAAGAGATAATCCATATCTCTACCTGTGTGACATTCCATACCTCTACCTATGTGATATTCCATATCTCTACCTAATAAGGTCACACTTTGCCTCACTTTGACTCATCCTGCAATGCCTTTCTGTGACATAGTCCAGAACTCACCTTTACCTGAGTAGAGGCCCCTAAGGGAAAACTCCTCAGGCTGCTGGCGGCAGTGCTGGGCTGCATCTCTCTGTCTCAGCTGACATCTTTTCCATTAAAAGAGACCCTCCTTCCGGTGTCTGAGAATTTCATATGCATTGAATATGCAACCATACACACATACACGCCCCAGCCCGTACATCTGCACACAGCTAATGGGACTGAAGTGGCCACAACCACCTCTTATATTCTAAGATGAGCAAGGACCTTACAAAATAAGCTTAGTGTTTTCTCTTTGTCAAACATTTCCCAATTCTGGCAATATCTTCTTCTGTTGCTGCTTCTATCATCAGATGTGGGGCTGGACTCAGTAACACCCTCACCTTCAGAACTTTTGACATAGGGACAAGACAGACAAGAGCTAACAGTCCCACAATTACAAGCCCCAAACTGCTGGGAACACAGTGAAAGAGACCTAGGGCATTCTAAAACCAAAGGACCTCGTTAGAGGTCTGAAGTGAGACCTTTTGGATAAGCAGTAATAGGTGGGTAAAATGGGAGAAGAGAATTCCAGGCAGAGGGAACGGCATGTACGGAGGAACTAGGATGAGGAAAATCATGAAGTGTCTTATGAATGAAAGGAGATGAGTGCCACTGGACGTCAGGAGCCAGAGTGCATATGTGTGGATTCACAGAGACAAGTGGGAGCATGCAGAACTACATGGAAACTTCAGGGCTTAGATCTGGGAAACAGTTGAAGGTTCACAGATGTTCCTTAACTCCATTTTTTTTTATAGAAAAAAAAATGTATCCTTTTGTANACTCAAAAGAGTGAAGTGTGCCAATTAGAACCCATCCACAGAAAACCGCATGTGGAGTTCTTGATAAACATGATTTTCCCACTGACTTGACAGTGACCACAATGCCCTGGTTTCCACCTTCCCCTGCATGTTGGAGAACGATGGCCAAGTGGATGATGCTTAAAGCCCTGTGGATGAGGATTATGGCCCCTTACGAAACAGGACACACTTGCCTGGGGCTCCTCTTTCCTCCAGATTTTTGCCTGTGACACAGATANATGTTCTGGAGCCACAGCAGCCACTTCAGCACCCTGAGGCAGCACACAAAAATGAAAAATACTGTATCAGGGACAAAGAGAGAGGGGGAGAGAGAGACAGACAGACAGAGAGAGAGAGACAGAGACAGAGAGAGAGAGAATGAACATGGATACTTGGNTTTGTTATGCAGCTTCCATGATGTCAGTAGGTTTGTCGGTTTGTTCTTTTTCAGAGGCTCNTTCCCAGAAGTAAACTAGGAAGTAAACCCTTAGNTAGTTCACTCCAAGCTTCTGGCGTTTCTACCTGGTTTTTGTCTCCACAATTACATCTGTTCCAACCAATGTAGCGTTGAGTTTTCTTTGAGATGTATGTAAAGAAATACCTATCCACTCTGCATACAATGCCTACAGATCAGGAAAAGGTTTCCATCCGAGACCAGCTTGATGNACTCATGAGCTCACTGTGGTTACTTACGGGAGCATGGGTGAGAGGNAGCCTAGAGGAGTGTGAGGGACCCACTCCAGCAGCTCCATCACTGAAAAGNCCTACCCCAGCATAGATGATGGACTCCTGAAAGCTTCCCCACCAAAGAGTGCTCCCAACCCCCAAGTCAACCTTCTACCTCCCATGTGCTCTAGCACTTCCCCACCCTCCTCTAAGTCTACATGCAGCTGGGAGTGGGGACAGGAGGGATTGGTGACTGGGATCTCTGTCAGGAGTCTAGTGACTCTCCCCTTGGCTTTTGCAAGGGGATGTTAAGAGCCTCGTCGCCACTACCATAGGCCTCTCTGTTGTTGCATTGTTCTGCTTAATTCATTTCTATGACTGTGAGGCAGGTATTCGAGGGTTACCACAACTCTGTTTGAGGATGGTCAATGGTCAGGGAATTGTCCTGCTACAACATGTAGGTAATTGAGGAAACTTGAACAAGGTTGAAGAGTGGCCCACAGGATCCCAGCCAGGAAGCTGTGCATGACATATCATTGGCCCATTTGGTGCAAGAAGGAGGAGTTTTCTTTCCTGTTGGAAAGCAAAGGTGGAGAGGAATGAGGCATCAAGAAAGTTAGAGTANGTGGGTCAACATGAACTTTCCTTTGTTCTGTCTGTTGTGGTGCAGAATCGAAGAGGATTGCATCTCCTCTTTATGAGACAAGGAGGTTTCTGTATGACATTGAGAGAAACTTGTTGCTTCTATGCCAATCAGTCAAGGATAATTGAGAAAGCCATGGTCCAAAATAACCTTCACAAAAGAGAAAGGNGATGTCGAGAATCTAACAACTGGTACCAAACTTTGCTCTTCTGGTCCCCTGGTTAACTACTCATGACCACTCAGCTATGTAAAACAGAATAAATTCTGTTAAACTGCTAAGGAGACAATATAACCCCCTGCCCCAGATGAATCCATGATTTGGCTCATGCTGATAGAACCAGTGAAGAACAGAGCAGGCCCCCAGACCTTAGCACATCTGACACCATGATGGAAGTTCTGTTCAGGCCTTGGAATCCANCACAAAGGCAGCACCACCTGCCAGAAAGAGAACAAAGACCTAATCCATCAAAGTCCACAGTNCTGGGAAAGTCCCTAAATGTATTGACTTTGCTTTTTGGCTTCTAAGTTCTGTTTCTGGCTAGCTATTCTTGCTCACTGAGATGTGTAAACCCAGGATGTGTTTTAAAAGCTTACCCCGAGAAAGGGTCAGGACTCCACTCAGGTCCTGAACACACAGTGTAGTCGGTAGCTGGCTAATAAAGACTTTCTGTTTGCTTGAACCCCTGTCTGAGTGGTCTTCTCTGGTGGATACCCCATAACGTGATGTAGAAGGTGATGCTTGCTGTGGGAAGGGGCACTTGTGGGTCAAAGGACAACATCATGGAGTCCATTGTCTCCTTTCTCAAGAATGGAACTCAANTTACCAAATTTAAACAGCAATCACCCACTGAATCATCTAGACTNCCAAACTTGATAACTTTTAACTTGAAGTGTCTTATTTACAGTGTGCTTGATAAGACTTTAGTAAAGAGAATCAATGTTGCAATAATGAACCTTTTGATGTAAAAATAATCACTATTTTTCACGACAAGACATGTTCACTGTAGAAAAATTAGTAAGAAGGTTTTTTCTTATTTCAAGTATTCTACATTTAAAATCCATTTGTGCTGCCAGAATGCTCTTGAATAGAGGACCTGAGNTATTATATTTACCCTCCTATCAAGGGAAACTACAGAAAGGACTAGAAGGTCTTGAGTGGGAAAATTTTGAGTATATCANAGCTTGACAATAGGTCTTGTCTTGTTTCAGGGCATTACCAGCAGGCCACACTTGCAGCTGAACTCACTCAAGTGGCTTGGTTTTAAGTTAAATACACTGGAGAAGACGTCTGACTGACTGACAACCTGAGCTGGACCTTCATGTAGAACTTGCATGCAACTGAGGCTGGGGCTTTCTTGTTCATTGCTGCATGCTCTGCACTTGGCATGATGGTGGCCACATGATGCGTGGATGCACTCTATACTTGCTGCCTGTAGGCTGAACTAAACCTGCTTTGAAAATTATGGCCCTATACAAAAATCTCTGCAGAGAATGCCTGGTTACTGTGCCTTATAGTAGGTCCTTCTATTAAAACAAAACAAAAGAAAAACAAAAAGAAGCAGCAGAAGCAGAAGGAGAGGGGGAGGATGAGGAAGGGGAAGGAGGAGGGGGGAAGAGGAGGAGGAAGGGGAGGAGGAAGATGTGTTGGTTACTTTCCTCCTTGCCTCAGTGTGAGGGTATGTAATCCATCATAGTGAGGAAGGTCGGAGACAGGAGCTGAGGGCAGCTGCTCNTATTGCTGCATCTCTAACCGGTATGGGGGTTTAAATGAGAATGACTCCTATAGGCTCATATATCTGAAAGTTTGGCCCTCAGCTGGTAGAACTGTTTGGGAAGGATTAGGAGGTGTGGGCTTGCTGAAGGAGGTGTGTAACTGAGGGGGGTAGTGGTGAGGCTTTGAGTTTTCAAAAGCCCACCTTGGACCCAGTCTCTCTCTGCTTCCTACCTGTGGATAGATGTGAGCTCTCAGCATTCCAGTGCTGTGCCTGCCTGCTTGCCTGCCACCAAGGTCCCCACCACAATGGTCACATACTCACTCTCTGAAACTGCACGCAAGCCTCCAATTAAGTGCTTTCATTTAAAAGTTGCCTTGGTCATGGTGTCTCTTGACAGCAACAGAACAGTAGGCAGACAGAGATGGGTACTGGCACTTGGCTTACTTTCTATCTTTCATCCAGTTGAGGACCCCAGCCCATGGAATGGTGCAACCCACCATTAGGTCTTACTACTTCCATTAGGTCTGTCTGGAAACTCACTCACAGACACGTCCTAGGTGATTCTGGATCCTGTCAAGTGTCAATCAATATTGACTACCACAGTGTATGTAGGGCAGGAGGTTCTTCCAAGCATAATCAAGATGATTCTGATGCAAGCAGTGGTAAATAGAGGGTGTCCTTCAGTGGTAACCATAACAACTGGTATTTCTGAACTTATCACATACAGGACACCATTTTACAAACATGCACTGACTTAATTCAGCTTCCTGTTTTGGAGGAGACCCATAACAGTTGGATCACTTTTCTCAAGAGTAGGGATAGAGCACACAGCTGCTCCTAACCACAGAAATCACCTCTTCAAGGCTGCTTGGTATGCAGAATTTTCAGCATTGTGAGTTGGGGACCCTGGGCCAATTGGGCACACAGCCATACCCACAGGCCTATGGTCTGACTGCTGTGGCCAGACCCTACAGACACACCTGCTATAGTTTTAAGGCATATTATGCTTGATTTCTCTCACCAGAGAACATTGCATTCTGGGTAAGTAAATGTTTGCATGCTGTGGTGGTTTGAAGGTGAAATGTCTCCTATATGCTCATGTGTCCGGACACTTGGTCTGCAGCTGGTGGGACTGTTTCAAAGGTTATGGAAACTTTGGGGGGGTGGAGCTTTGTGGAAGGAAGTACGTCACTAGGGGTGGGCTTTGAGGATTTGTAGCCTGGTTCTAGCTGTTCTTACATCGCTTCCTGACTGCCATGCCTTCCGCACCATGATGAACTGGCACTGTGAACTAAAATAAAGCCTTTCTCCCTGAAGGCTGCTTCTGTCAGGGAATTTGTCATAGCAACAGAAAGGAAACTAGTACAGATGGCTTGACAATTAGAGATGCTATAGTGGAGGTTTCTAGAAATTTCTCTATCACTTTTCTGCCCTCTATTGGAGGTCACAGTGACGGCACAGCTAAGAGCCGAAACCATTGCATAGATCAAGGTCTCCACAGGAACAGAAAGTACAAGCAAATTAATAGAATCTAGGAAAGGCTTATTTATAAAGAAGCTAAATTACAAAGGCGTAGTTGTGTGGGAGAAACAAAGGGGGACCTCAGGTGGCCACAGTAGAGCTGTCCCCACGCTTGCCCTTAGGAAACCCAGTAGTGAGTATTACAGCATGTAGAGGCTAGGGCAAGCTGGGTGCTTAGTGAGGGGCACCAGCTGTCAATGAGGGGTACCNCTAGGCTACAGCAGCCTTACAGGAATTACCCATCCCCACTCNCTCCCTTCGGTTTTCCTGCCAGGAATTCTCATTGGCTGGACCCCAGAGGAAGCAAGAGGGGACTGGGATTCCTTTGATAGTGTCCATACAAATCAGCCTTCCTGGACGGAAAGCAGAGGGGATATGGGGGAGTGAAGATCTGGAAGGAGAAACAAAATATCTGGCAGCCAGTGGGCTGGACTATAAATAGCATGAAGCCTAGGGAGAGCTTGCTTCAGCTAGGAAGGTAAGAAAGAGCTTCAAGGCCGGATGGGGCACCAGGATAAATGCCATGGGAAGATGGCCTTCTTCTCTCTGTCCATTATAACTGCAGGCTGGAGATGATAAAACAGCCCATGGCCTGGGGTCAGTGAGATGCCTTATTCTCTGGCTGTTGCCCTAAGTGGTATGTAGGAAACACCTGGACGTGGAACAAAGCCCTTCTAGTGGGTCATGGGACAACCTCACACATCTGACAGCTACACAGAGCGAAGCTGCAGNGTGAGGTGGGAGAGAAGGTCAGAGTCTCATTGCAAAGAACACACCATCTGAAGGGGCATTCCTTTGTTTNTTAATCCAGCAAATATTTATTAAGCGCCTATTGCNCATCAAACATTTGAAAGAGACAAAAATAATGCCTTCCTCATTAATGTGTGTGTGCGTTACACGTGCATGTGCATGTGTGCACACACGCTTGTGCACAGGNGCATCTGAGAGAAAGAGAGACAGAGAGGCCAATTTTTTTGTTTGAAAGAAGTAAATCAGGNTTGGAGAGATAGTTCAGTTAGTAATTTGCTTTCCATGCAAGCATGAGGAGCTGAATTCAGATCCCCAACATCCATGAATAAAGCCCAATGCTATGATAGGTGTTTGTAATTGCAGTGTAGGGGCGGGANGGGGGAGATAATCGAGTCCTGGTGCTTTCTGGCTAGCCAGTCAGCTGGATTGTGAGCTCCAGGTTCAGTGAGAGACCCTGCCTCAAAAATCAAGGTGGAGAGANACTGAAGAAGACGCTCAGCATCCTTCTTTGGCCTCNACACACAGGCACAGGCACATGCACACCTGCGTACACACGAGCACACATNTGTGAATGCANGCACATACACAAAGCAGACAAGCTGAGTGTGGTGGCCTGTGCCTGTAGTCTCAGCACTTGGGAGCCTGAAGCCGGAGTGTCTCAAGTTCAAGTCCAACCTGGACTACAGAGCAAGACCCTGGCTCACAAAATTAGAGTTGCAACCACCATGGTAATAAAAGGTAAAGCATCCAGTGTCAGGAAGGGTGAGTTATGTAGGAAAATATTAAAACGGGGGGAGGGGGGGAGGCAGTGNGAGGTTGACATGAGGGGGCTTGAAGCATCTATTGAGGTATGAAATCTGGCGCATGGGTTGGCTCCTGCTATCAGATACCTGAGCACGTTGCTGTAACCTTCAGCACAATCAGAGCACACGCCACCATTGCAGTGGGGACGNGGTNGGCTCTTGGATCCTCAGGTCAGGGAGGAATGTGGAAAAAGCTGTTGTCTAAAATCACAACTTTGCTGGAGTTCAAAGTTGCTCATCCTGGTATAGAGGCTATTTGTTCCTCTTACATGAACTTTGAAATAATGATTTGATTTATTGCGAGTGTACGTGTGCGTGTGTGTTCACACGAGGAAGACAGAGGACAGCTTTCAGGAGCCAATTCTCTCCTTGCACCACGGGATCTGGCGCTGGAACTCAGGTCAGCAGGCTTGTGCAGCAAGCGCCTTTAGTCTCTGAGCCATCTCAGCAGCCCTACCTTCAACTTTTGGTGTGTATCTGACTTAACCAAGTGCTCTTCTTAAAACCTGAAGTGGGTTGGCTAATTACATGGAATTATTAAAAAAAAACTATTCATGGTAAGCACTATATGGAAACTATGAACACAGGGCACAGATCAAAACATCTGNGTAATGCGGACAGCACATCTGTACGACCTCCTTTCCAACCCANCAACCCCAGCGAAGTGCTGGATATGGAGGTGGCTGAGGAAAGCCTGGAGAACCTTCCCACCAGGGCTGAGGAGAATGCTTCAACAGCTCTGGCAGCAGCGAGGTAACAATTCGGTCCCTAGAGCCTCATCCTTGGAATAGACTGGCCTCTTCTCATCTCTCTTGTGTTTGTCTGGGAGCCAACAAGTCTCTAGTGGGTAGAACAGGAGCAAGGATTTCCCAGGCCTGGGATAGTCCCAAAGTCAACAATAATTAGTTCAGAATTTCCTGTCTTGTTCCCACTCAGGGGTCTTCCAGCTCAGCTGTCCCACTGCACAGCCTTCAGATTGTCCCAATGCGTGTGGCTCTGGCTGTTTTTGTATGGGTCTGCTGCCCCTTTCTACACAGTAGGCAGCAAAAGCCAATCAATCAATCAATCTTTACATTCTTAGTTTTCATCTCTTTCTCCTTCCAGTCAGACTTATTTTAAAGTTGCCTGCAAATGACCCTAAACTGTTCCTAAACTGACAAATTTTAAAAATATTTGTCACCAAAATCACTTTCTCCACCCCCCAGTTAGCAGCTTGGCTATGCCCCTCTGCCTGAGTAGATGGTTTGAAATGTATANAATTTGGGAAATAGTTCTATGTGCAGCCCTCTTCTTGTCCATATGCCAAGACTACCGCATCGGAGAGGGACTAACATTCCC
Organism: Neotoma lepida; assembly: GCA_001675575.1. Lineage (NCBI taxonomy): Eukaryota > Metazoa > Chordata > Mammalia > Rodentia > Cricetidae > Neotoma > Neotoma lepida. The sequence goes on along the minus strand of LZPO01087218.1, from coordinate 237,984 downwards.
CGTGGCAGTTTCTTCCTAATGTTTTAAATACTTGCTTAGTTTTTCCCACAGGAAGAACTCTACAGTTAAATGTCATTCCTAAATCTATCCTTGTTGCTTATTCCCCCCAGTGTTTCCCACTTGAGCAATTATCCTGCTGACTCCTCACTGTGGTGCAAAACACTTTTGCATTTGTGTGGTCTGGTAAGTGACAGTTTTCTCATGTGCTCAGCCAATCTGAGCCATTGTCTCCTTCATTGTCTCCTTCAAGACTCCACTTCACACAGAAGCATCTCCAAAAACNTGTCTGACCTGTTATTTTTAAATCTCTCCTGGATTCAAGCGCAGTAACTTTCTGGACAACAGTTCTGAGGGCTCTTGAAGGACTAGCCATGCAGAGAGAGCAAGCCCCACTAAAATCTCAAAGCCAAGACTGCTCATCAGGTTGTGTTTCTCAATGATACGTGAAATTTCACAAGAGGAAACAGGGACTCGAAGGCATAAATGAGGAGTCACCAACNTGCCTAGGAAAATGCTTCNNGCTGAACCCTCAAGGGATCACTTTACAGCATTTACTTGGAGTACCTAACTGGACCAGTCAAGAAATATAACCAGGTAACTAATATTTATCCTACCACATTGGAATCAGCCAGCAAAACGTGTCTGCTGAAGTACTTANCTTTCAGTTCTTGTGGTGGGAAGTTCCCATGAGCTTCANATGAGACAGAATTTCTGCAAAACAGATAACCNGGGCAGAAATCCTCATCCAGAGCCCTTTACTATGAGGAGCCAAAGACCCACTGCCGTTCTCGACTTCGCCAGCCTGGACCAGTCCTGAACTAGATAGAGATGTTACAGACAGTGTCTGCTCCCACGACTGGTTCTGTGTCCACTTAAGGTCAGCGTGGAACTCTAACATGGAGAGGGGTGTGTGTTGGGGGTGGAGGAACGGACTCAAGCTTCAAAGCGTGTTGTACGACTGAATCTAAGCAGTTTCATATGAGTGGTGTGAATATGTAGAACCTTCTGTCACTGTGCTAAACGTGACCATCTCCTTCCATGATTCACTGTGGGTGGGTGGGTGGTCTAGTGTCTAAAAATGGCCACTCCAAAATNGGTCAGTCCAAAGTATGCATGGCCACAAACAATGCTAGGTACTACAGCCTTTTTGAAGTCTGAGGAAGGCTGCATTCAAGAGTTTGTTGTCTGGCAGGGAAAGGAAAGATTGCTAGACAAGGAGCTACAGTATCAGGTGGAGCAAATTCAGTACTAAAGCAGAAGTCAATAACGAAAAACAAACTGAATTACCGAAGGGAGGAGCCACTGATGGTCTTCAGGTGTAGGTCATCAAGACTGTTGTTTTTGGAAGATCAAACCTAGAAAAACTGGCACATTTTTGTCAGGACACTTGAAGCCATACAAGAAGATGCATGGAAAAGTCCACATCAAAAATAAGGGAGGTGGAACTTGCATGACCTGTCTCTTATACACATCTAGATGTGTATAAGAGACAGGGAAAAGATGCATGTGCACTGAACAAAATCAAATTACTACTCTGTATTATGATAAAATTATAATAAGTTATAATAAAAACCCTTGCCTAGAAACTGTAAGGGTATGGAGAAGGAGAATGCATTAAAAACTTACTTCTGGGATAGTTAAAANTGCTGAGCTCTATCAAGTTTGTTGGAGTCCCTTCCACTTACCATGGGAAGGCAAACAGCTGTAAGAAATTGACTACCAAGCTGTCTGGTCAGACCACAGAACCTNTTTGCTTANAAGAAAAATGTTTCAACAGCTACTTGAAATGTTTTTGTATTTTTTTTCCTGTAAATGTGTCATGGAAATACCCCCGTGGTGGTCATGGGACCCAAAGACCACCCTCAGATGGTCATACAGACAGAGATTTCAACACTGTTATCCAAGTTATAAACATGTAACAAGTTGTGGGTTAGGAACAGACATTTTTACAAAGCATTAGCTTCAATCTCAGCCCATGTGAATAATTGAGCTCTGGAGTTGGTCTTTGGACCACCAGCTCCCAAATGATGACACGAAGACTTCTTATTCATTATGAAGCTTGGCCTTAGCTTAGGCTTGTCCCCAACTAGCTCTTAAAACTTAAATTAATCCATTTATATTAATCTACATTCTGTCACGTGGCTCACTACCTCTCCTCAGCACAGAACATCGGACTTCCTGTANGTCTCGCCNGCGAATACCCTGCCTCTNAGATTCTTCCTGGAGTTTCTCTCTTTCCCTGGAAGTTCTGCCTATCCTCTCCTGCCTAGCTATTGGCTGTTCAGCTTTTTACTAAACCAATCAGAAGGTGCCTTAGGCAGGTGAGGTAAAAGAGACACACAGTGTGATCAAATGTACAGCGACAGAGTTCTCCCACTCTCTGCGTACCTGCCTCATTCCTCTCTAGCCAGTCTTCCCACGNCAGGAATAAAGACAGTGCTATGGGGGATGCTGTGAGAGTTATAAAAATTCAATTCAGCTGGCTCTGAAGTTAAAAGTGAGAAAGTTAGCAAGAAGCAGTGCTGATGTCAGCGATGGAAGGGATGGAGTCACAGCTCTGTGTCATCNTTGTATCCTGGCATGGACCTCTGCTTCAAGTAACGCCAGATCCTCAACTTTACTAGAAAAGAATTGATGAAACAACATGAAGCAGAGTTGACATTCTATTTTAATATTTTAATTGATGGATATTATGTACATATTATATATGTACATATTATACATGTACATAATATACTCTGATTACTTTCTCCCCCACACCCTTTCGTCTCCCCTCCTTGATCCTTACCAATAGCCCCCCATCTCTACCAGTTTATTTCCCTAAATCATGACTTTTGGTTTTGCTTTGTGATTTATTTTGTCTAACCAGAGTCATCAGTGTGACCACTGGATTGGAACTATCATTAGTGTGTACACAGAGAATGGCAATAATTTGTCCTCTCCTTTTATCTATCAGCAACAAATATCTCTGCAGCGGGGAGCAGGCCCCCAAGCTCTTCTATGCCTGACTGTTGACAGACCCAACTGTGTGCAGAGTCAGCACAGGCCTTACAGCTTCTGTGAGCTCCTGCTTGCAATGGCTTTCATCTTCCCNAGGTGACCTTCCTTAGCCCTTTTCCCCATCTCTGGTTCTGACATTCTTTCTTCTTCCTGATGTTCTTTCTTCTACCTCTTTTGCAATGTTCCTGAGCCTTAGAGATAATGGTATAAATATCTTGTGTAGGGCTGAGAACTCATCCACCACTGCTTCTCAGCAGCTTGTGAATGCATGAGTCTGCATTCACCGCCCTCCACTGGAAGGAGACACTTCTTTGATGAAGGCGGAGAGTAGCATTTTTGCTATGGATAATAAATATAAATATTTGCAGAACTATAGTAAAACAAATATCATGGTACTGGCACAAAAACAAACATGGAGATAAATGGGACAGAATAGAAGACCCAGAATCAAATCTATGCAACTACAGCCACNTGATTTTTGATAAAGCCACCGAAAATACACAACTCAGGAAAGATAGCATCTTCGACAAGTGGTGTTGGAAAAACTGGATGTCCACGTATAAAAGAATGAACTCTATCTTTCACTANGCACAAAATACAACTCAAAATGGATCAGTGACTCCAACAGAGAAACTGTTAGAAGAGGAGGTAGGGAGTTCATTACAGCATTCAGGTGTGGGTGAGAACTTTCTAAATAGGACTCTGCTCGCTCAGGAAACACAGCCCACAGTTGACAAATGGGACCTCATGACACTAAAAAGCCTCTGTGCAGCAAAGGAAACAAACATTTGGGAAGAGGCAGCCTACAGAATGACAGAAATGCTTTGCTTGGCAAGACGTTTAAAAATAGGTTTTAAGCACAGATNAAGAGAAAGAGAGGCCCTTGGGAAGAAACAAGTCACAGCCGAGAACATTGGTGTGGATTTCTCAAAACGACATGCATGTCCTAATGGTGACTGTATGTAGGATTTTGGAAGCTTTCTAGGATTTTATTGTTCAACAAGTTTCAAAGGGGAACACACACACACACACACACACACACGCACATATACACTGTCTACCTCTACTCCTCTTTATGAGACCTGAGATGATAAATGGCTACAGAGATTCATCAGATAAGATTACAATCTGATAAAGTAAAACCAGGAAGCACTAGAATTTCACATGGGGATTAGGATGTGTCCTTTTACTATAAATGGGCTTCAGGTGACATGTCTGGAAAATTGCTGGGGTACAGCTAGAAGGGGAGGAAGGCCTTAAATGAATGTTGTGTTGGATGTCTTGATTTTCAGTGCCCTCCTCTCCGACCTTCCCATGGCTTCCCCACCTTTCTGTCTACCTCACTGACTAAGCTCATTTCATTCTGTTTGGTTTTGTTTATTTTTAAAAATTTAAAAAATCTCAAATGGCTGAAAGACATTTAAGGAAATGCTCAACATCCTTAGTCATCAGAGAAATGCAGATCAAAACGACTCTGAGATACCATCTTACACCTGTNAGAATGGCTATGATCAAAAACACTGATGACAGTCTATGCTGGAGAGGATGTGGAGCAAGGGGAACACTCCTCCACTGTTGGTGGGAGTGCAAACTTGTACAACCACTGTGGAAATCAGTATGGCGGTTTCTNAGAAAATTGGGAATNAATCTTCCTCAAGACCCAGNNATACCACTCTTGGGNATATNCCCAAGGAANGCTCNNTCATACNNCANNGANACATGCTCAACTATGTTCATAGCAGCATTATTTGTAATAGCCAGAACCTGGAAACAACCTAGATGCCCGTCAACTGAAGAATGGATCAAGAAAATGTGGTACATATACACAATGAAGTACTACTCAGCAGATAAAAATAATGACCATATGACATTTGCAGGCAAATGGATGGAACTGGAAAATATCATCCTGAGTGAGGTAACCCAGACTCAAAAGGACAAACATGGTATGTACTTACTAATAGGTGGATACTAGATACAAACCAAAGGACAATCAGTCTGCAACCCACAGTTCCAGGGAGGCTACCTAGCAGGAAGGACCCTAGGATGACTGTAGCATAAAATAAGTTTTGGTTTTGCCCAATCACTGGACATGCTTTAGTGAAACATTTCACTATTAGGATAAGAATTTGTACCTCTATTTATGTTCAAGATATCTGTATATTATCTCTTCTGCAGTTGTACATCGAATGTTTTAATAATAAAAAAAAATAAAAAATAAAAAAGATAAAAATTTAATCTCTCATCCATGTTAGCACAGCTTTTGGTGGTGTCCTTGTTCATGTTGTGTCTAGGCAGCCACGTTACCAAGACTCCAGACAACTAAGAACCACTGAGAGAAGGAGAAATAGTCATCTCCTGAAGCGAGGTCCTAATTAGTCTTAACAAAATCCCAGAGTCAGATATTAGGGATGAAAGCTGAAAGATCAGAGAAGCAGAGCAACAGCCACTAAAGAGTTCTTACCTCTACAAAATCTCAGACCAAATGGGGTAGATCATGTCTCTATGAATCCTCAGACTGAATGGGGGACATACTGTCTCTAGGAATTCTCAGANTGAATGATGGGCGAGATCCTGTCTCCATCTCCCAATTGTGCTGGGATTAAAGGCGTGAGCCTCTCAAGTGCTGGGATCAAAGGTGTGAGCCACCACCACCCAGTTTCTCTTTTAGACTGGATCAATCTTGTATAGCCTAGGGTAGCCTTGAACTCTTGATCTTCCTGCTTCCTTCTCCTAAGTGCTGGGATTAAAGATGTGTGCTACCACTACCTGGCCTCTATGGTTAACCAGTGGCTAGCTCTGCCCTCTGATCTCCAGGCAAGCTTTGTCAGAAAACAAACAAATTATCATACCAAATGGCTATCCAATACCGAATGCTCAATCCTGAAAACATACGGACAAGTA
>LZPO01087218.1:89525-100284 GCA_001675575.1 Neotoma lepida | reverse complement strand
ATTAGCCTTCCAGGGACTGTCCACATTCAAACCACAGCACGGGGACACGGCCTGCCTGTGATGGGGATTGATGGGATCGCCTGAGCTCCTGCCACACCACTCTTCCTTACCCCTCCACTGAGTGTTTCTGAAGACGGTTCCNGATGTTTCTAGTAGATGCNCCCATCTCAAGCAGCTAGTGGAAGAGCCATCCATTAAGACTCAGCAGGAAAAGTGGCCTGCTGCCAAACTTGATGACCTGAGTTTGATCCCCATGTCCTACGTGGTGGAAAGAGAGAACCGATTCCAGCAGCTGTACTCTGATCTCCAAACACATGCTGTGGCATAAATGCATAAGTAAGTGAATAAATGTNAAAAAATAAAATTCTTAAGGAAAAATAATTAGAAAGAGGGCTAGCTGAACTAGAGTTACTACCCAGTCCCATCCTAAACCCCAATGCTCCCAAGAAGAAAATAAAGGGAGCTCCTGGAGCTTCTCTACCTAATGAAAATTTAATATCGCAACAAGTTCAAAGGCTAGAGTTCTCTGGTGCCTAATCAGAACCTGTGAGCAATGNGGGTACTGGAAACAAAGGCCCAGAGTCACCCCATTTGTGACGAGCTGCCGTGTTTTCTCTCTCATGGGCTACAGAGGTTTTCTTTTGTTTTGTTTGTTTGTTTGTTTGTTTGTTTGTTTCCTCTTCCCCTTCTAGTTCCCATCCTGAAAATATCACAGGAGGTGAAATGAAAGGTGTCGCCAGCCTCGTGCTGTGCTTGGTGATTCAAGGACCTCTGGGTGTCTTTTTGGTTGATTCTACCCTACGAAGATAATCCCTCACTCTCCACCCTTGAGGGAAGGCATTTGTTTACATCAAGTCCTTCTGCACCTACCCCTGGAGTGCAGTGAGAAAGAAGCAGGCTGAGCAACACAGCTAAGCCTGCATCCCCCTGCTTCTCATTCATGTCGAGGAGTCCTCAGTTATCCCTGAAATTCCTCAGCCGTTCCAGTGTTGGAGCCCATGAGGCATCGGGGAAACACAATTAGAAGCATCCACAACCAGGGACCAAGTGAAGAGTGTGTGGTTGGTGCCGACGTGTCTGAGAGACTCTGATGTAGTCCACTACCCCTCACCTACTCAAAGCCCTGTATCCCACGGGTGTGTCTGAGTGAATCTGTGGAGCTTGCAGACTGTATTGACTCTGTTGTAAAGGAGTTAGCAATATCTTCANGACAGGTGGCNTGGTAAGAGATGGTGTGTTTGGTCCATTCCTTGACACTATCAACCAAATGCTAAGAATCTGGGCATTTGAGCAAAGAGGAAAGATGGCAATTGATGGAGGGATGGAGAGCAGGCATGCTATCTCTTTTTCCAGGCTTGTACCTCTGGCTCCCTGGCCATCCCCTCTGCTCTGCTCTACGGGTTTCTGTTTTAAATTGGCACTAAATGAAATGGAATTAAAATATGATGAAGTAGCCTTGGAGTTACCCTGCTTTGCATTGAAGTCCTTGAAAAACATTGCATTTACACGTTATGAGCACTTTTTGGTTCAAAGCATAATTTGAGTCCGAGGATAAGAGTGATTTTTATAGTTCCTTTTCAGTGGAAAAGAAAGGATTGCTAAATTTAGCAAGGAGGGGTGTGAGGGGTGAAGAGAGAAGCTGACTGTCTGGGAAGAGCTGCTGGCCCTGGCCTCTGGAGCCACACACGGAAAGCAGGGGAGGAGGATGGTGGAGATGCCCTTTCTTGGAGGTTAAAGAAAGTAAATGATAAATTGGAGTCTTCAATTAGTCTTTCTAGTNCCTTCCAAGTCTGTGATATATACCAAAATACTAATGCAAATGAGTTGCACATCCCGGAGTTCTTAGGTATTGAGGAACATCTTGTCCATCTTCTTTATCCACACCACCAACTAGCCTCAGTGATGCTCAGAAATGCCAAGACACGGTCCAAAACTGCACTGATGGACACTTGCTAATGGACAGCCACCACCCACTACCCCGTTGGTCTCTCCATTGTCTCATGTGGATGAATACAACACTCTAGGCCCTAGGTTAAAAAGCCAAAGCCATAAGACTGTGAGAACCCCAGGAACTACAGACTGCACGATACCACTCAGGAAAGCTCACTGACTCCGCCCAAGACAGACCCTCTTGAGAGATTCGCCATAAAGCCCCAGATTTAGAGAGCTTCTTAAAGGGATTGACCCTTCTGAAGATGCTAACTTCTTTGTANAGGGTTACACTCCTAAAGCCTGCACCCTACCTGTACTCTAGGGTCTAGAGCAATGGCTGCATGAGAATACTCTTCCAACAGCAATGGCAGTTTGAAGAGAAATTAACAACTACTATAACCCCCTTAAGTTACATCTGTGGAGAAAGTCAATCACATTTGTCAACAGAGACCTGATCTGGGCCCTGAGAAAATAGTCCCCTCTGCATTGTCACATTCAAAAAAGCAAGATAGCCTATGACATCTAGACAGACATCATCACCCTGTATAGGGTGACTCCACTTTATAGATGTGTATGTATAGGTATATGTATATATACATATATTTCAGGAAGCTCCTACAGTAGTAGATTTCCTTATGGTTCTTTCAAAGGCTTTTAGGATTAGTTATTCCTCCCTGTTTCCCCTTCTCTACCCTGCCCTCCAGTCTCCCACTGTACTTAGCCCTCTCTACCCAAATATTCCCTTTTCCCTTCATACAACCTATGTTATACTACCCCCTACCTTTAAGTGCCCCGACACCTCTCTCTACTTTCCTGACTTTTATAGGTACTCTAGTTTAAACACAACTATCTAAAGATTGAAAACTAGGGTCCATATATGACAGACATGTTTTGTTTGTCTTTCTGGGTGTGGATTATCGCAATCTAGTTATTTTCAGCTCCATCCATTTGTCTGCAACTTTCATAGTTCCCTTTTTCTTTACAGTTGAATAAATTCTTTTGTGTATATGTACCATATTTTCATTATCTAGTCTCTAGTTTGTGGACATTTAGACTATCACTGTTTCTGGTTATTGTAAATAGAGCATCAATGAACATTGATGAGAAGGTGTCTCTATAGTAAGACAGAGCATCCTTTGGGCATATGCCCAGGAGTTACAGAGCAGCATCCGATGAGAGGTGTGTTTCTGGCTTTGGGGGATTTCTCAAAATTAATTGAGAAATCAATGGGGAAAATTGAGATATCAATGGAAACATTGATTCCCATAGTGGCTGCTCCCATTTGCTCTCTCACCAACAGTGAATAAGTGTTCCCTTTCNAGTATCCATGACAGCATTTGCTGTCATTTGTGTTCTTGATCTTAACTATTCTGACTTGAGCAGTATGGAATTTCAAAGTAGTGTTCATTTCAATTTTCTGATTGTTGAAGACACAAAAAGCCCAGCTCTGGGTGTAGGTTACTTCCCTTCAAGTTGTTGGTCAGTGTGGTTCCANAGACCCAAAAAAACAATGCAGGCTACTGCCATTATTCATTGGTTTAAACACTTGAATAATGACCCCAGAGTATCCAAAATGCATCAGTGTCACATTAAGGAAAAGAAATTAAAATGCTTTTCCTTAGAGTAATCTTACCAAGAGCAATCACAGATTTGGGTCCTCTACTTCTCTCCTACTGTCTTCCATCATCTCCTACTGTCTGTTTGATGAGTCTGAACCTGTGTCGCCTGAAGGTTTTGTCATGTGAATATGCCTGTCCCTGCATGTGTCCCTAACAAAGGGCTTTTGCTCTATATTGATTGAACAGAACATGGGGAAGAGAGGGGAATACTTTACAGAAGTCTTTAACAGAGCTTTACAAGGGGTGGAACTTTATTAGCTCCAACTGACCCAGATAACAAACAAATAAATGCTATCAAGCAATATCCAAGTACTGTTTCCAGGGTTCATGGCAGATATTTACTTTATAAGGTTTCTTTCCAACACATTTGTTGCTTTCTGCAAATGACTATCACACATACAAATGACCTACACAAACACATCTGCCTTGCTCTGTCACACACACAAATGACCTACACAAACACGTCTGCCTTGCTCTGTCACACATACAAATGACCTACACAAACACACCTGCCTTGCTCTCTGAGTCAGGGTCATGAAGGAGTGTATAACAAGANTGCAGCTATACATTAGCTGAGGTTATAAAAAATGTATTACATGGGAAATCTAGTGAAAGTAATATTGGTTGTGACATTGTTCTCTTAAAGGCACGTTAAACAAACAGGCTGAGTATACAGAAGAATAGCAGTCTTAGGTCTTATGTGATCTCAAGGTGTGTTATTAAACTCAGCTGTGGGGGTCAAGCAAAATNTCCAGTCTCTTAGAATGTAAGAGATATTTTTATAATAATGCATCATCACACTGTTGTTCTTGGTTGTCTTCCAAAAACTGATGGTAAGACTCTATTGCTGAAGACACTATATGCTAGAATCATAAGCCATGCCAAGAGAAAGCTGTTACTGACGTGGAAGTTTCATCCCTACTGTCTAGCTTTCATAATACCAGAAGGTGATAGGCACTTACCGGGGAAGAAAAGTCATCAGTGGTCTCAGTCAGCTGTGAACTCTGAGTTACAATAACAACTTGCCTGGCAAGATGTGCCTACTGGTACAGTAGTGGCATCTATGCTATAGGAGAACCAATCACCTGCTGGTTCATTTAAAACCCACTCCACAAGATGGAACTCATGCCTGACTCTGTTAACTGGGCAAAGAACCTGGGGCTGTGTAGGCTATGACTTAGGGGGAAATTTACTACTATCACTCAATGAAATGGACACAAGATTAAATGGTACCCTGAATATTGATATTTATACCCATAGATTAGTACAGCTTTCAACCTTCATCAGAGAAGCTTTTATTTTTCAGTAGANGGTGATAAATAAATGTCACAGCTTGACAAAGCACAGAGAATAGGAGAGTGGTGTGTTCAGCCCTAAATGGGACATCTATAGTACNCCTCAGCCTCTGTGGCACAAGGATCATAGCAGAAGAGGATTCAGGAAGACTATAAGAGCCAGAGGCTCCAACAGTGCTCTCCTGTCATTACAGGGATATTGCACACATGGATTCAGCAACTGCAAGAGCATGCACAAGACATGCATGTGATCAAGCCAGCCAACATGCCAGTATGGATGAGGGAGGGGTTCATGAAGTCCAAGCCCTAGCTGAGAAGCTATTGGCCATTGGTAGCTCCTGGGGGATGAAAAGTCTGTTTACTTCTAAAGTGGCCCTGATGTACCAGTGGATGGCCCTACACCCATGCATATACCAGCAGCACTAAAGGGACTCAGTGGGTTTGAGAAGAAAACATGAAGTTGAGAGGGAAAAGTGCTAAGGNGCACGCCACAGGGTGAAGGAGAGAGACTGGGGACCAAATTGGACTTTTTAAATGAACGTTATATTCTTATATTAAATTCTTAAACCATAATTTTTTTTAATGAGACATCTTGGAAAATTCTGTAAAGAAGGAATGTTCAGAGTGACTAACGACAGTAGGGAAGCCAGGGACTTGCTACAAATGAAGTGTGACATTTTGAGTTCAGCTGGATAATAAGACAACTGTGCATAGANAAAGAAACGTGAGTACTGGGCATTAGAGACAAACAGGAATAAAGACACACAATTGATGAGGTCTGAACTTCACATTGTCTGGTAACGCTAATGCCGTACAGAAAAAAAATTTCAATTTCAAATCATCATTTTAGCTCCCTCCTCTGTCTGGAATCTGGGTCTTCCTAAAATCAGTCTGTACAATAATTAAATTAAAACCTGAGGAAAAGATGGCTTGCAAAGAGAACCCCAAAATACCACCTACCATGGGTAAACACGACCCTCACCCTCATCAAGTCACCTAGGAACAACTAGCCAAAGACACTAGTGACAGCAGTCACTGTGACAGGGACAACTTTGTCTTAATGTTGATCCTCAAGAAGCAGTGTCTTAGAGCCCCACCAATACCTTTTCAGGCTCACCTCCATGCACCATGAGGCTCACCACAGCCCTCTTCAGGCTCACCTCTACCGTATGCCATGAGGCTCACCATGAGGCTCACCATGGCCTTAGCTCCAGAAGGAGGAGGATGTCGTTCTCAGATGCTGTTCCTGACTACTTTAGGGGACAGGAAAATGGTTTTTAACATTCTGTCAAGGTCATCCAAAATAAGGGAAGTCTAAGAAACTGTAGCAGCCAGTAAGAGCCTAAGGAGAGTTGCTTCTAAACGTAATGGGGTGTCCTAGATGCAATTCTGGGGTGGAAAAACCACACCAATGGAGAAATGACACCGAGCAGAATTAAGCACGCCTGTTAGGAAATAGCAGTGCATCAACACTGCCTCATTACTTCTACCAAGTGTGCCACAGAAATGTCGAGGTGTCAGTAATGATGGAAACTGAATGCAGGGGACATGGGTCTCTGTGCTGCCTTCCAGTAGTTCTGGAAACTGAAAACTGTTCCAAGACAAAATATGCTTTAGCAACAACAGCAAAACGCAGCTATCAGCGGAAAGCAATGCCCACAAAGGNGGTTAACTCACATGTGATCCTCTATNCAGGGATGATAACTCACGTGTGATCTGCTATCCAGAGCGGAACAAGCATAGCTCAGAAAGGCAGCAAAAACCTTTTCATGGCTGAATAAGGCTCTTCTCCAGGGTTCCCACAGTGTGGGTGGGGGCCGGTCATTAGGAACCCTACCCTTCCTTCCATCTACACTACAAGCCTCTCAAGAAGCTTGAAAGTCAAGTGCCCTCTTCAATGGCAGTGCTCTGCTCCCCTCCCCCACACCTCTGGCGTTTGGTTAGTAATGTACCTGAACGTCTTCATTTTCCCTAATTACTTCAGCTTACCCAACAGCAAACCAGTATTAAAACCACCTTCAATCCCAATGGAATGNCTCTGAGATAGAAAATGGGACTCGCTGGTGTTTGTCTACATCCTGGTGAAGGACTCTAGCCGCTACCTACATATAACATCCTCTGGTGTCTCCCTCCTGCCTTGTCCATGAAGCCATTCACCACAGGGTCTGAGCAGGAAAGAACCACATGTGGCGATGACAATGAAAACATCAACAGTTACATGTGAAGTTGACTGAGTTGACATTGAAACATCAACAGTTACATGTGAAGTTGACTGAGCACTTACTATCTGCNGGTTGCTTTTTTGTTTTTTTAACACTCTCTACTCAGAGGAAATAAGCAACTTTATTTCAAAAATCTAATGTTTGTTTGTTTGACTTAATTTGGGGATAGGGGGAAGGACAGGATCTTCCTCACTAAGTTATCCAAGCTGAACTTGANCTCACCATAGCCCAGGAGAGCCTTGAACTCAGGAATCCTTCTACTTTAGCCTCTAGAGTACCTAGGACTTTGAGCCTGCGTCACTAGTGTTAAACAAGGCTCCAGTCTCTGAAGCTTCTGTTCCTACAGGACCCCAGGGCTGCTCAGTCGGAGACCTGCTTCTTCTGAAGGGTATTTCTATGGTATCTTCCCACCACTGTCTGTGTTCTCCATTCACCNCTTACCACCTATAATGGTGTCAGAGGAGGGGAAGAGAAGATCTTATCATTTGAATAATATTTTTATTTATTCTCTGAGAACTTTATACATGCATATAATGTATTTCTCTCCTATTTACCCTTCATTTCCTTCCAGAACCTCACTTTTGTCCCCTTNCCAACACTATGTCTTCTTTTTCTAAGCCCACTAATTCATTTATGCATAGTTGTGGGGCCATCCCCCGGAGCACGGCTGGTCAACATACCAGGGACCGCACCCCTAAAGGAAACTGATTCTCCNGCTCTTAGAAGCCATCACCTGTGGCTAGCTTCTCAGCTAAGGGTAAAGGGCCATGTGCCCTCCTCCTCCTCCACTCATCCTGGAATGACTGGCTGGATGCTGGGCAGGTCTTGTGCAGACAGTCACAGCTGCTATGAGTTCACNAGTGCCATGGTCCCTTTACATCCAGAGGACATCATTTGCCTCATCTTCTGCCAATGTCACTTCATGCTGGTATCCAGGAGTGATGTGTGCCCAGACGCTGACTCCATACTTTTGAAATGTTTGGGTAGGTCTCCTCAGTAGAGACTGTCTACTGAGACTACTACCTGGCTCCATTCCTGTGACACAAGCCCCGTGAAATCCAATTATCCTTAGCTCCCAGTTATAAGTATCCTTCATGATTCTCTCTTATTGGAACTACCTGGCCCTGTTGAGAAGCTCTCTAGAGGTGGGCCCCTTCAAGATTGTCACATCCCACTACTTTCCAAGGGGGTTACTCTAGAGACACAGTCTGGGAAGCTCCGCTGTGCACATGTCCACCTCTACTTTAGTACCTTCTGTCCTTGTTTGGCCATCCAGATAGCTTTGATCATGGGAGACTCTGCCCTTTGCACCAATTCTCTCTCCTCTGGGCTTAAGCCTAAACATGTCAGCAAGAAGATGCAGAAGAGAGAATGAAGTATTTTAGTCTTTTCGGAAGGCTGTGTTGGAGAATGCTGCATTTGAGGTTGCAGTTCACCATGTCCAGATAGCTCTCTAAGTGTGACGCAAAATGGAGGACGCTCTTTCTCAGCAGGACTCCCCTTCTCTGCCTAACCTTGTTTGGAGAGTGCAAATGCCTGACCTTATTTGGAGGATGGCTCTGCACAGAGCTCCCTGTATGACTCAGCACATTTATCCTGCTCTTTCCTCCTGCCCATATGATAATTAGGTGCTGTGGCATGACCAATCAGCCATTCCTGCCTGTAACTCCAAGAACCCCTATATACCTTACCCCTGGAACAATAAAATGAGCTGTCTCTCTGAAGCTGACTCCTGGAAGTTCTTTCCATCATGCTCACATCTGAACCCTGCCCACCACTTCTGCTCTCTTTTGTCCTCGTGGACCGGTGGCCAGTGACTCCTGAGGTAAAGGAAACCCACAATGCTGTAACAGACTACTAAAAGTTGGGAGGTTTATATGCAGCAGAAATATATTGCTCGTAGTAAGCTAGAAAGTTCAAGATCAAGGCACAGTTGGGTTCAGGTCAGGTGAAGGCTTACTTGACACATGGATGGCACTTTATCCAAGCATCTTCATATGAAGAAAGAGACAAAGGCTCTTTCTCAGGTAGTCTCAACAGGAGAGCCACCTAGCCACTTCACAAGTACAGAAGTCAGCCTCTGAGTACACAAAACTCCCAGACATCAGCACAAGGTAACATTGACACAAGATGCATAAGAGCTTATCTGCTGTTGCCTGCCTTCAATGCCTTCCAATACTGTTGGAAGTGAGCAGCAAATGTGGAAAACTGTGANGGGGAAATAGCAAAGGCCAGACTTTCACCTCTTACAATGGAGTAGGCCTCTTTTCTATGGGTCCTAATGATGTGCATGAGGACAAAGCCCTTGTAACAAACCTCCCAAAGGCCTGATTCCTAATGCCATCACCTTGGCGGTCAGGATTTCAACACACACATTTGAGGAAGACTCAACATTCAAACCACAGCAAGAAACAAATGAGCCAAATATGGCCTTACTTCCGTTTTCCTAATAGCAAGTTTCTGGCATATGTCAAAATCAAGCTGAAGTGAAGAAATAAGACTTTTTTTCACTGGGTAAGGGAAAGTTAAGTTTGAATATGTAAACTGATTAAACTCAACATTTCTTTTGAGACAGGGTCTCACTATATAACCCTGGCTGTCCTGGAACTCAGTACGTACCAGATTGTCCTGGAACTCACAGAGATCCTCCTGCCTCTGTCTCCTGAGTGTTGGGATTAAAGGCGTGCACCACCACATCCAGCCAAGATCAACAATTTTAATAAATAAAACAGAACTGGAGTCCTTAATATGTGCAAACACAGCTTAAAAACGACCAGGAAAACAGTGGGACCAGCTTAACGCGTGGCTGAGAGACAGGAGAGTGAGGCTTAATACGTCAGTGTTGAAATACAGAAGCAGGAAGGAAAAAAAATAAAGTCTTTTCACAAATAACTCCCACTATGGACAAAGTGTTCCAAGAACAAACCATATTTACCAATTCATCCTTATAACTGTTTTATGAAGCGATATACTAAAATAAAGTCTCTGAAGAAATCAACTGTTCTTAAGTGAGACATTTTTCATCATTCATCAAAACAACCCACTTATCTTCTGCATGGAACTTTTGAGAATACAACTCCAATCCAGTGACTGTTTGCTGAGGGAAAATTCAAAATGGGAGAATTCTAATCATGGAGATACTTGTCGAGAATGTAGGAGGCAGAGACAAGTAGACAAGCCCTTGGGGCTTCCTGGCTATCCTGTCTACATTGATTAGAGAGCCCCATGTCTAAGTGAGAGAATATCTCACAAAACCGGTGAACAAAAGGTGTAACACCCAAGGGCACCTCTGGCTTCTGCATGCACGCCTACAGATACACACATGCCTACAGATACACACACATGCCTACAGATACACACACACAGATACACACACATCTCTACAGATATACACACACACAGATATACACACACCTACAGATACACACACACCCCTACAGATACATACACACATGCACACACACCTACAGATACACATACACACCTATAGACACACACATACCTACAGATGCACACACACCTATAGATGCACACACATGAAAACACACATACCTACAGACACACATACACACCTACAGATATTCACACACACACACACCTACAGATGCATACACACACAAACCTCCAGACACACATATACCTTCAGATATGCACACACACTTGCACACACATGCACACCTACAGATGCACA
>LZPO01087218.1:35107-45662 GCA_001675575.1 Neotoma lepida | reverse complement strand
AAATAAACACACAGAGGCTTATATCATTTTTAAACTATGGCCCTGGCAGGCTTCTCGCTAGCTAGCTCTTACATCTTAAATTAACCCATTTTATGAATCTATGTCGCCACGTGTTCCACGTGGCTTTACCTGTGTGTTGTTACATGATGCTTTTTAGATGGCAGAATGGTGTCTGCCCAGCTCTGCATTCTGCTTCTCTCCCCCTAGTTCGAATGTCCCGCTATCCTTATTCTGCCTCACCATTGGCCAAACAGCTTTATTTATCAACCAATCAGAGCAACACATTTTTAGAAAGATATTCCCATCAGCTCTCAGTGACACTACATCGCTGAGGGAAGTCAGGGCAGTTGTGTGAGGCAGGAACTGAAGCAGAGACCATGGAGGAGCTCTGCTTACTGGCTTGCTCAGTTTTCAGGACCATCTGCCCAGGGTGGCAGCACCCATTGTGAGCTCAACATTCCTATATTAACCATTAATCAAGAAAATGTCCCTACAGATTTGCTACAGACCAATGTAATGGAGGCATTTTCTCAACTGAGGTTCCCTCTTCCCAGATGGCTATAGTTTGTATCAAACTGACAAAAAAAAACCCTAACCAGCACACACGTGTAGCCATTCACCTCAGTTGCTCCACAGCTCATTAACATTCTATTTTGCTTTTTTCTCAGAGTTTTTATCTTCATATCCTTGTAGACTAAGTTCTATTACTATGTCTTCAAAATATGTTTTGCAATATGTTATCTGATGTTAGATTCGTCCAGTCCATATTTTACCTCAGAGATTATAATTCTATTTCTAGTTGCTCAATTTGGGCCTTTCTCTATTTTGTGTCTCTGTTTACTATAGTCAGTCTTCCCTTTGACTACTTAAACATGCAGGATGCAATTCCAATTATTTGAATGTCCTTAACTGCTAACTTTAGCACCTGTGTCCATTCCAGATTCATTTCAATTAATTTTTTTCTTCATTATTCTTCTTCATATTTTCTTGCTTCTTTAATTTATGGATTTAAAATTTAATCAACTCTTTATCAAAGGAGAGTCACATCATTGTTACTTTAATAGAGAAATTGGAAATGACTCCTGGATCCATCAGTAATGGACTAGATAAGTTGGAAACAGACATACAAATATGATGAAGATGGCAGATGATGAAGAATGAGGTCACTCCGTGTTTACAGACCTGGTGATCTTGCCTAACTAGAGATTACAAAACCACTTCCATGACAGTAAGAAATAAATATGTAAAGGGTTTGAGTGCATGTGTGTATATTATGCTGTTGTGTGCATTTTTTCTGCTTAGATGCAAACAAAAATTACCCTTTAAAAGTGAAAGTGAACCACTGAGATGGTTCAGCAGGAAACAGCTTCCTATGGAGGCTGAGGATGGGAGTTCGCTCCTGGGAACCCAAAAGGTGGAAGAGCACCAACTCCCACAAGTTATTCTCTGACCTCTGGGGGCTGATGCTGAAACAANTGGGAGGAACTTCTGCTAATATGAAAATACCATAATTCATCAAGTTTGGAAAAAACAAACAACATCAAAAAAGTGCACTCCGGAGGGATATGGATTTTTTTACATCAGTTTCCTGATGAGTGAACCCATGTCGAATGGGGAACAGGTATGGCCTGAGATTCTGGAAAGACAAAAGTTAGAAAGAGAGCTCGGGAACTAAGAAAACAAGAGAGTTGGGAGGATGCAGACANTGCAAGTNCATTACAGAATGCTTTCCAACAGAGGCTCTGTCCTGGGGGCTTCATGCTTACATCATTCATTTTCACAACATCCTCTGAGTGCTAATAAGGGATAAATGCTCCACTGTGTACCCTAGGTCCCAGACATTGACCTCAAAGCTCAGTCCCTCCTCCTGCCCTGTGCTGTAAGACAGGGAATGTCATCATCATCAACTTTATGTCTATTGCTCCCATTNTACNGTGAGGATACTGAANCACAGAGGAGTTACAGATGGTCCACATTGATAGNGAGGTGGAATGGAATGGAGCCCCCTTAGCAGTCTGGTCTCAGACCCTTCAACCCCATACCACTGCTACGTCATCTCCACAAGACCCTGTTTTGCTCTCCTGGAACCAAACTGTACCTGTTGCAGAAAAGCAAGTTCAATCTGATATAAGAAAAAGGCTTCTAAGAAAGTACCAAGCCCAACATAAAAGAGGTTCTTCAATGAGGCAGCGAATTCCCTGACACAGCATCTTTCACACATACTATGCAACCCTGTCTGTGAAGACCTACTTCAACTGGCAACTCCCATATCAAACCTTACAGCCTCTGGTTTCCTCTCCTGTTTTACTGTTGGCATACCCATCCCCCTTCAGCCACATCAGTCTGCATGTGCTTGTTCTGCTGTCCACATTTCTCTAGCAGAACGCAACCTCCAGGAAAGCTGAGCATTTCATGATCGTTCACTGCACTCCTATAACCTAATGTGTGACAGGCAATCATTATTAGTTGAGNGACTCAGCCAGTCAAGGGAAAGGCTGAACTCTGACCTCTAGAGTCTAAGCCAGCGCTGTGATTGGTGAAGTTGGCATCACAGACTTCTTTCTCTCTCTTCCTCCTCCATGTCTCCAACCCTACCCAAGAAAATCACTTACCCAGTTTCCACTTCCCGTAAGCCTGGGGAGTGAATGTGTGTCCCTGGTCGCACATTTGAGAAACTAACAGCACAGCTTGGGAAGATGGGAGCTGGCCTCACTCGGCCTGCCTGCTGTCTGCTGGCAAGTTATCTAGCCATAACTGGTTATTAGATCCTAATCACAGCCTTCTCCTGCAATCAGGAGCTTTGATTAGCTCTATTCACAAGCCTGTAAGGTCAGAAATGATAAGGCAGATGGAGCAGGGAAATCAGAGGGGACTAGTCATTGAGAGCACCNTGACTTATCCAGAGTGACCATTGCATGTGTCCCCAGCCCCCAAAGGACTGCACACTGTGACTCTCATTCTTCTACTGCCAGACTTCCCTCTCTGCCAGGAGCCACTGCTGGTCCCTGCTTTCAGANGGAAGCCTTCATCAACAGAGGGTCCAACAGAAAAAAGTCAAGCCATGCAAAAGGGAAGCCCCTAGTATTCTGTCAGAGGGGCAACCTGGAGCAAATCTAGGACTGGTGCCCTGTATGTAAGCACACACCACCTGTACAAAGCACTGCTCTGTGATCCTAAGCAGAACCTGGCCCTCTGGGAGGCCGCTGTGTGCTTGTGTGGCAATGAGTAGACTGTGCTTGAAGTTCCATTCAACCCCCCGCAGTTGAAGCCAGCACGACCTGGCACAGCATTTGCTTTGCATCCATGACGGAGAAAACTAGCCCTGGAAGAATAAATACGTCACAGTATATGACCCTAGCTGGTTCCTATCAAGTTCAATAACATCCACTAAGACTCTAAGACTCAGAGTTGTAGTAAAATCAGAGAAGGCCCTTATCCAAAGAGGGTGGGCCTCCAAGATACCCCAATGGATGTGAAAAGTCACAAATGGTACTGAGCCCCAAATATATGACTTCTACCTATAATAACATTTAATTTGTAAATTCAGAATAATAAAAGATTAACAACAACTTAAGATGAAATGGAAAAATTATAACATTATACTGTAACAAAGTATACATATATATATATATATATATATTAATTCCAAAAAATAAAAAAGTTAAATGTAAAACTCATGAGTTTTTGGAACTTCTGACAACTTCAATTTAATATTTTTGAACCTCATTAGAGAACTCAAGCTGTGGAGGAGGAAACCATGAATACAGGGAATAATTGTATAACTTTTAAATGAGTTCACATGCAAACTGGTAATTGTGCCACAAGGCAAAGTAATGACTTAAGCAAGGTTGCCCAAAGAGTCAAGAGACTGAGCAGCCCCTGAACACTTATGGGAAAGTAGCTTTGGAAATGAGCCTAGAAGAAGAAAGAGCTGGGGGGATGGGCAAGGTGTTTGGTGGTCAAGGATCTGGGTGTGGGTCCTGAGCACCCATGTAAACAGCCAGGCATGACTGCACTGCCTGTGATCTCAGCAGTGGGAGACGGAGACAGAAGGGTCCTGGGGGACCATGAGCCAGCCAGCATAGCCAGTCAGTGAGCTCCAGGTTCATTGAGACATCCTGTCTCAAAACAATATAGTAGAAAGTGACAGAGGAAAATACCCAGCGTCAACCTCTGGCCTCCACAAACATGCACACAAATGCACATAACAAACATTCATACACTAAAAAATTAAGGAGGAAAATGTCAACAAGAAGATGGGTCATGAGTTTAAAACGTTCCTCTAAATTTCTCCAACATTCATTCACATCATCCAATTTTCCACGCAGATGTGTTGGACAGATGAACTCAATTTCAGCCCCTCATCGGCCTCTTTCTTTCCCACAGTGGTCACAGTGGGACTGGAGCAACGAGATCCCACTTCCCTCGATGGTTGGTGAAGGTATGAGTGGTACCCTTGAGTAGAGGGTGATGCTGACATGCTTAGTCCCAAACTCTGCTTCTNTGTTTAAGGCCTCTCATTCAGCATGTTGATTCCAGTTCACTCTGAAACAATGGCCCATGGTCAAGAGGAGCAAAGCTTCAGGGGTGGACCTCATGCTTGCCTCCCTGCAGGAAGGATGCTGATCTTCGGCCTCAGAAAGCAATCTCTGCCATGAGGTATCCTTACAGCTGTAATAGGACCATTGGGGCAGGACACCCTCAAACCTCAGGACACCAGCTACNAGAGGCTCATTGTGCCCAAGAACAGGTCACACTGAGCATNGGGCTTTAGTTGAGTCTTACTTGTGTCCAGTTTCCCAGCTAAAGGTCAAAGAAGTGCCTGTCATTGAGCTCCCAGGCTGCTGCCTTCACTCTGTCACTTTCTACAGGGTGTTTTGACTCTAGGATGACTCTAGGAAAGGCAAAGAAGTTCATGCCCACTTGCATATTAATTAGCTCTTCAATTACACTGTCCTCTCTGATTGAACAAATGTGAAGAACCCTTCTTGCTCTGTTTGAAATCAAGGTAATGCTTATTTACTCAGATAACACACAGCTCTGTCTAGAACAAACTACCAGAACATTAGACAAGGTCCCCCTCTTCGTACCCTAAGGATATGCAAGTATTTACAAACCTGTCTTCAGGGAGCTGCAAAGGCTCTATTTTTTTCAGTGTGTTTCCATGCCATTGCTTATATTAATGTAAATACACTCTCTGATGATCTCCTCGTGATCAATGTCTCTCCAGATCTCATTGCTCACATTTATGTCTATAGTTATGCTGGAGGCAAGAACTATCAGTTCATGGGAGAAGGGACACTCACCCACAAATGAGGTAACTATCTCTAAATGAAAACAACGTGATGTTAAACTGACTCTCTATACAAATGCAGGTTTGTCACAGTTTACACAGAAAAAGTGGTGAGAAAAAATGGATTAGCCACACAGCCCATGGGCATATAGGCACAGAAACCTTATTATTAAACTCAGGTGGTGAATTGCAGCTTANTTCCAGCAAAATAATGTTATCCTCCACAACCAAGGGGTGCCAACTATTCACTGTTTAAGTTGCTATTTGTGTTAACTTTGTGGATCTTATTGTAATAGATCATTTTGTAAGAGGTATAAATATAAATAGTTTTATATCTATGCACATTTAGATAAAATAATAAAACTTTTAAAACTGTCTTAAATAAAAAATATAAAAAAATATGTATTGTCCTTTTGCTCAAATTTGACAAACAATGAAGTCTAATCTTTGGCACTTCTCTAAAGTAGGGTTAGTTTAATAAGCCAGGGCTTGTACATCAAAGCATGCTAACACAGAGAGAAGAGGGTTTGTTGCATGAAAAGCAAATGTAATATACCCAGGCATTTAGATTCTAAACACACCACTTGCAGGTTAACAATACTTGAAGGGGCTTGGGGCTCTTTCCCTTTCCTGAGCTTAGTCTTGTGGAATACAAAACAAGGTCTTAGTGGAAGGGCTTTCAGGCTCCCTTCAGCTCAGGACTATAATGGTTCTGTAGTTCTTTATTCTGAAGTTAATTGGTAGTCTCTGACTATCAGAAGCCTGCCCCCTGCTGGCCATAACCACAGCTGTGATCATGACATCTATGACTACCAAGGTGTGAGCATTGCTCAGGCAGGCACATCAGGCATGGAGACAGATGTGATTCATGGTCTCTACAGTTCATAACTGGCTCCCTAACTGGGTAGGCTGGGAAGGGAGGGTTGTCAGACAATCTGAATGTTCTGAATGTTGCTAATTACAATTGTTCACCAAGATTGTTCCAGATAAATGAACTACCTAATATTTATAGGCATTTATAGATTGAAACAATAGGGAGGGAGTTTCAGCTAAAGGTTTTTGGAAAGCCATTCTCAACTGTAGCTGCTGTGTAGAGACAAGATGGATGCCTACTCAACATTAGGGACAGGAAACCTACTCAACACTGGGGACAGGATGCCCACTCAACACTGGGGACATGATGCCCACTCAACACCGGGGACAGAATGCCCACTCAGCACTGGGGACAGGATGTCCACTCAACACTGGGGACATGATGCCCACTCAACACTGGGGACAGGATGCCCACTCAGCACTGGGGACAGGATGCCCACTCGACATTAGGGACAGGATGCCCACTCAACACTGNGATGCCCACTCAACACTGGGGACAGGATGCCCACTCAGCACTGGGGACAGGATGCCCACTCGACATTAGGGACAGGATGCCCACTCAACACTGTGTTGAATGTCAAAGCTGATAATGCCGTGAGTGTGCCAAGAGAGTATGGAAAGGTTTATTGTTCAGGTCCTAATGCTTTCTGGGGAGAACAGGATAGCTCACAAACGTATCTTAGAATAACTCAAGAAGTCAAGAAAACAAGACCATTGTTTCACTACAGCTGGGTGGATCTGGGATGAGGGCTAACCTGGGCTGGCTTGACCATTATTTTACTATAGCTGAGTGCATCTGGGATGAGGGCTAACCTGGGCTGGCTTGACCATTATTTTACTATAGCTGAGTGCATCTGGGATGAGGGCTAACCTGGGCTGGCTTGATCTTCTATCAGTGCTAAATGAGGCCAGGTTGGACTTTCCATTCAGCTTCCTTAGATGTACAGTAGCAAATTACCAATCAGATTATTGTCAGTCAGTAGCAATACAGTCATATTATATTATAATTTTTAATAGTTTTGTATATCTGCTGAGGGGCATATCATATGTCTTAATATTCTATTGCTGTGAAGAGACACCATGACCATGGCAATTCTTGTGAAGGAAAGCATTTAATTTGGGNTGGCTCACATTTTCAGAGGTTTAGTCCATTATCATCATGGTGGGAAGCATGGCGGCATGCAGGCAGACATGGTTTTGGAGAGGTAGCTAAGGGTTCTACATCCAGATCCGCAGGCAGTAGGCAAAGAGAGAGAGAGACAGTGGGCCTTGTTTGAGCATCTGAAACCTCAAAGCTCACCCACACTGATACACTTCTTCCAACAAGGTCACACCTACACCAACAAGGCCATCCTCCTAATAGTGCTGCTCNCTGGTGGCCAAGCATTCAAACACATGAGCCTATGGGAGCCATTCTTACTCCATCCACCTCACCATGGCACATGTGATCAGTGGACAACTTGCAGAAGTTTGGTTCCATCCAGCAATTCTTATTTATTTTAAAGATTCACTGGTTTATTTTTTTTCTATGCCTAAATATGTGAGTGTATGTGTGTGTACCATTTGCATGCAGGTGCCAGCAGAAGCCAGAAGAGGATGCTCTATCCCCTGAAGTGTCATTAAAAACACTTGTTAGACTCCTAAGTTGAATGCTGGGAACCAAACCCAGGGCCTCTGCAAGAGCTAACATTCTTAGCGGCTGAGCCATCTCTGCCCTCATCCAACAATTCTTAACTAGCAATAGTTTGCGTTTGTGTACTACATTTTATAATTTTTGAAAAATTATATAGGTTTTAGTAGTAGGCTTCATTTTAAAGAGATTCAACTTTAGTAAGCAATCTGAGAGACTTGATCAACTTTTCATTAACAATTTTTAATTTAACATTATCTTCTACAGATTTTAAATCCAGTTTTCTGTCATAGCCGTGCAGAGAGCTACACCCCATCAGGAATCTAATACCTTATGATCAATTTTCAATCCTATCAGAAAACTAAATGGCAACAGGATTATTTTCACTCCAATCAGCCAGAGCAGATGCCATCATGAAGCATTGTCAATCCAGGAACAAATCGGGAATGTGTGAGTGGCCTATCTCTGTGCCCCACTAGGAAGACAGCAGCCATCATCAAAATCCTATGACAAATATAAAGATCTGCAGTCTAACGCTGCTTCATGATTTGAAAACTGATTTACACCNTTTGTTATCTGCCCTCCACNGAGGAGTGGGAGCTGGATGGGGACAGATTCCCTTCCACTTCGCTTACTGTCTTGGGAGCAACACATAATTAATGGCACCCAGCAGGTATGAATAAATGGATGAGTGGGTGAATGAATGAATGAACCAGTGAATTAGCAAACAGTAGATATGAGAAAGGTTACAAAGAGCTAAGACTTGAACCCCAATAATTTTTAGATATTAAAACNCAATTCTTTACCATAACCCTCACTAACATAAGAGGTGACTAATATAACTATGGTCAGAAGAAAAACTGTCTGCCACTGTCCGCAACATGAAGAGATCCCTGGGGATGGCTCTGTAGAGACCATCCTGAGTGGATTCTCCAGACTGTTGAGGGCAAGTTATCCTTTCCAATGCGGCTTACAGGCAGGAAGGACTTCTGTATAAGGGGCTAGCCATCACCCAAGTCAAGCATGGACATCACGCATCTGCAATAACAATGTCTAGTTGGACAGATAACAAACAACCNCCTCTTACCCNAAAAAAGCATTTCCACTGCATAAAGTATTCCCATTTTAACTCTTCATGAAAAAATACATTTCTTAAGATCTAACTCTAAAGTAATATGGATATAGATGCACACATAGGAGATCCCTCAGTGGTCAGAAGAGCATTTTCAGCAGCTACTGTTAGGGAGTGGGGAGTGAGTTGGAAAGAGTGTAGGAGACAAGAATAAGTTAGGAGCATACTAAAATGTTTTCTTTTTACTTCTTTGTGATTCTAGAAGAGTTTTATTTTTTAACAGAAATATACCATGTCTCCGTGACTTTTAAAACTTTACCCAACATGCACCAAGAATGCAATATAGAGTAATTGAAAATACACTGGCTATGGTCTCCCTTTCCAGATTTTCCTTAGTCCACCTTGATGTCTATCCACATATTTATATTTATAAAAGTATATGTTTTATAATAGTTTTAGATTGAAATGGGTTTAGTTAGTATTTTTACCCGTTTTCAGATCCATATCTCAGTAACAACTCCTATCAGTAGGGTCTCTAAAACCAAAACAAATTTTAAAACTACCATCCAAAATAAATAAGAGTTGGAGAGGATGTGGAGAAATTGGAATCTTTTTCCACTGTGAGCAAGAACATAAAATGGTCTGACATCTATGGGAAATAGTACGATAATTTCTCAAAATGCTAAAAAAAAAAAATAGTCCTAGATGCTGGCAAGGTGGCTCAGTGGATAAAAGCACTGTCTGCACACGTCTGACATCCTGAGTTTGTCCCCAAAACTCACAGTGGGAGGAGAGAATCAACTCCCACAAGTTGTCCTCTGACCTCCCCAAGTGCACCCACACAGAGTATCCACTGTATCTTCACGGAGCTCAAGTGGTGAAGACAGATTCAGACATATCAATATTTTAGAAAAAGCCAAGTNTGTTGGGACATGCTCAAAGATTGGGTGGACATGTCCTGTGATTGGCAGCTCACCAAGCCAGCAAAAGGGAAGGCTGGAGGAACCGAAGGATTGGCTCTCTTTCCTACTATGCCGTTCACTATTTGCTCAACTGTGATTCGGTGAAGGTCCAGAAATACACAGCTTTTTAATGAAGTTGAATACAGAACCAGACTAAGAAACTAGCTCAGCGCTTTTGCTGAAACCCTGGTAAATGTCTCATNTCTTCTCTGCAAATCCTTNATCTCACATCACTATCACGTGCAATGTTCTAAACAAGGCAAGCTAGATGTTCATAAAAGCATTTGCAGTTGAGATAATAAATAAGTATACTGTTTCCGTTAGATAGCACAATGCCTTGCTTCTAGATTTTCAGTTGTTGGCCACTGCATGAATACATCAAAACTATGAAACTCATAGATTTGAGCTAGTTGAGAAGCATTTGTTTGGGGACATGAAGAGGCGGGGCTGGAGAGATAGCTTAGTGGGTCAGAGCAGTGGCCACACAATCGAGTTTGGATCCCAACACTCATGTAAAAGGCTGGAGGTGGTTGTGTGCATCTGTGACCCTGCANGGTAGGGAGCAGAAGCGGGACGGCCGGGACTTGCTGGCTACCAATGAGAAGCAAAAGCACATCTAATTCCATAGGTGTCACAAGGCCACTTTCAACCAGGTGGCAAAGGAATACCTCAATGAGGAGGTGAAATTTCAGCAAATACCTGAAAGAAGCATGGGAGTGAAGCCA
>LZPO01087218.1:11881-22381 GCA_001675575.1 Neotoma lepida | reverse complement strand
CTCTCTCTCTCTCTCTCTCTCTGTCTTGGTGCCCTATCATATGGAAAGGGATATCTTTCCACTGTGATCCAGGGCATCTTTCTGACAAGTCTCAATCCTTTTGGGAACATCTAGGGAATTCAACTCGGTTCTGTGGCCCTTACCCTTTCCGTGGCCCTTACCCTTTTCCTCCCTGTGTCTCTGCTCCTATGCTAGTTCTTACTGACACCTTTTTAAGTGTATCTCCCTTCCTGCCTGCCCTGTCTCTCTCATGNANTTGCTGGAGCCTGAACTAACCATGACTCCTGCCATTCCAGACTAGACTCATTGATGCCTCTTACCTACTGTGTTGGATAGTTTTATGNCAACTTGACACAGAGTCATCCAAGAAGACAGAGTCTCAACTGAGAAAATGCTTTCACAAGATCAGGTTGTAGGCAAGCCTGTAAGGCCTCTTCCTAGTTAGTGATTAATGTGAGAAGGCCCAGCCATTCCCCTGGGCTGGTGGTCCTGGGTTCTATAAGAAAGCAGACTAAGCAATCCAAGAGGAGCAGACCTAGTAAGCAGCACTCCTCCATGACCTCTGCATTGACTCCTACCTCCAGGTTTCTGCTTTGTTGAATTCCTGTCCTGACTTCCTCCAGTGATGAACAGGATTCAGAAGAGTAAGCCAAAGAAACCCTTTCCTCCNCAACTTGCTTTTGGTCATGGTGCTCCACAGCAGCAATAGTAACCCTAACTAGAACACTTGTCTTCTCAAATATCTTTCCTTCCTCAGATACCATCAAGCCTTACTGCCTTCTTTTTATAGCTTGCCCTTAGTACACACTAGATAACCAGTCTGTGGCTGGAAAATGTCACATTTGATTTCCAAAGTCTCATGAATTGTGACAAGTTCTGCCACCACACAAGCAAATGATCTGCAAATCCCCTATTTCTAAGCCTTCTTTGCTCTCCCTTATCTCATCTAAGCCTTCCTTGCTCTCTGCTCTCATCCCTAGGGTCACTGGGTTCAGTATTACAGATGTTCAAATGTCTTTTGAGTATGGATAATATTGAAAAAAATGCCACATGTTGTATGACCTTACTGAAAAGCTGGCTCTGGNGATGGGATCTGGCCTGCTGACTCTAGACCCAAGCAAGTTTCTTCCAAAGCCTCTGTCCTAGGTCAGGCTGGTCACCCGACTCTGTGACAGGGAAAAGGAGAACAACTATTTCCAGTGGAAGTTACTAATGGCTAAATGTAATTGCAGATGTTTAGCTCTTAGAACATCCACCCCCTTTTATTGGTTTCATTTACTAAAATGTTATCATATTTAAGGTCATAGATATCTTTTTTTTTCATAGATATCTTTGAAGCCTTGATTGAAATGTAAACTTTCTTTATCTCAGGATCTTTAAGACTATTAGAGTATGGTTTAAAAGAAAATCTGTAAAATCCCCAAGCAGGAAAAGTTAGCCTAAAACTTGTAACAAAGGGTTGTGTATCTGCCATAATCTGTGTAGAGGTAATCTTAAGTTGCTACAGCACACCATATATGTAACTTGGATTCAACTCTCACTTAAGAAAACAGATTTTTTTTTATTAGACTGAGGAGGTAACACCAGGCCTCCAAAATAGTTACTGTAAGTTATTACCCTAGACTAATTGGGGAACACAGAACCTCTAAGATATTTTGGGTAATGGATTTCTGTATGATGATTGTGTTCTAATGATAGACCAGCCTGACTCCATGATAAGATTAAAATCCATCTTATTACAAGGACAAGGTAAGTCCATTCCTGTTTTCTGTAACTTCTGTTTGACTGCGTTTTGACCTATTTTCTGGAATTTGATATGTTCCATGCCCTATACCCTAACCACCCTGATAAGATGTTCTGCCAAATAATTTTGAAATGTTCTGCCAAGTTCCTACATAACCAAAAACCCTTGAAAAACCCCTAGCCTTGCAGTTTGGGGGCTAATGTAAACCCCAACTTCTCCTATGTTCAATGTTATTTTCTCAAACCCCACTTTAGAGAGATAACCCTGTGCAACAAAAAAGAAAGCTTGCTTAATTTGACTAAAATAATTTGGCTTAATTTGACTAAAATAATTTGGATAATGGTTTTAACTATTGTTCAGTGGGGTTAACAAATGGAGGCCCCCGCAATATCAAGACCCCCAACCCAAATTCTTAAGCTGGACCTTCATTCAAGGACTCTGGGGCCAGAGTGCTGCCTCAGAAGGTACACACCTAGAAGATCTCCCTAGGCTCTGAGACCAGAGTGCTCCCTCAAAAGTTGCACACCTAGAAGATCCCCCTAGGCCCTGAGACCAGAGTGCTCCCTCAGAAGGTGCACACCTAGAAGATCCCCCTAGTCTCTGAAATCAGAGTGCTACCTCAGAAAGTGCACATCTAGATCTCCCTAGGCTCTGAGACCAGAGTGCTCCCTCAGAAAGTGCACATCTAGAAGATCCCCCTAGGTTCTAAGACCAGAGTGCTCCCTCAGAAGGTGCACATCTAGAAGATCCCCCTAGGCTCTGAGACACACTTTTGGTTTGACAGATTGTTGGAGAGAACTGCTACACTAAAAAGGAACTAGCAAGCACCTGTCTGAGGAGGCCTCCATTGGTAAGACATAGAAGGTGTCTCCTTCGATGACATCTGATACTATCTTGGGGACAGAGAGGTACCTGATGAGGTATACAAACTACTGTCCAGAGCACTAGCAAGATGTTGCACTGCCCACTGGTTTTTTGGCACCTGCTTCTTGGTCCCCTGGGTTTTGTTCTGGGTTTTATTTGTCTCCTTTCTGGGGCACTAGCAAGAAGTCACTCTGCCCACCTGCTTCTTGGATACTGGAAGTCAAGATGGAATTTGGTCAAGCCCAGTTAAATGTATGAATGAANGTGGCCACCACAGATTTTGTTTTTAACCAGTCTCCTTTGACTATGTGAATGTTCTGGGTTCTGGGTTTACTTTTTTCATTTTTTGATGACTCTGTCTCTTTAAATCGGCCATGGTTCACTGCTGCAGCTGCAAGGGCTTGTCCTGCCTCAGCCACCTGAAAAGCTTTGTTTTGCCTCCCTGAGATCCCTGCTAGGTGCTGGTTGGGATAAAATACCACACAGTGGTAGGCTGGAGGGTGAGCAATAGAAAGCCCAGGGGCTACAATACCACGGGGGAGGGGGGGCAAAAAAAAACAGGTGTGCGGGTAGACCTGGCAGGGAAGACTGACCAGCGCAGAGGCTGCTTTGGCCACTTGACATGGCTGCTTTAGTAACCGGGGCTCAGAATTTCTATCTCTGAGCCCTTCTCTGCTCTCAGGCTGCTCCCTCTGGTCACTGAATTCAATTTTTAGGTATAGATAATATTGAAATATTGTTTTTATGCTGTTCTGCTTTGAAAAGCTAGCTGGCTCTGGTGTTGGGTTATGGCTCACCTTCTTTAGACCCAAGCATGCTTATTTACAAGTTTCCTGCTTGTCCTATGACAGGTGAGCCACCTGATTTAATGACAGGAAAGAGAGGAAAACAAACCAGCCCATAAAAATAGACTTTATCTCAAGACTTATAAAACCATTATATAAACTTTCTGTACCTCAAGATTTGTAAATATATTGGGTATGGTTAAAGATTTATGAAGTCTATAACAAATGATTAACTTAAAATTTATAACAAAAAGGTTGATAATTAAAATCTATACATGGGTAATTTTAATTTACTATAGCAT
Source organism: Neotoma lepida (assembly GCA_001675575.1). NCBI lineage: Eukaryota > Metazoa > Chordata > Mammalia > Rodentia > Cricetidae > Neotoma > Neotoma lepida. The sequence continues at coordinate 18,686 of LZPO01087218.1, read as the reverse complement.
ACTGTATATATAATTTGGATTCAACTCTTATTTGATAAAAATGGGGGAACAACACTAAAAGACTATGATAATTAAAGATACAAATAAAAGCCTTTAATGATTTTTATTCCTCAATCAAGGTAACATAAGTAAGGTTTTGTTTNCTANGGTAAATAACTATTTGCTCTTAATAAGAAACTAAATATCAGGTCTTCTGGATGTCAACTTCATCTCAAATGTCATGGATTAAACCAAATGCTTATTCTTAAATGTCCTCAAGTTTGCTAAGTCTGCATTTATCAAACCATTTATATATGCAAANATTTTCTAATAATTTTGCCAATTCTAGTTTACACATACAGGACTAAGCCTTAAAAAATCCATTAAAAAGTCAAGACAAAATTGCTACCAAAAGGAAAACTTAAAGAGAGAGGAGATAAAAGAAACCATCTTGTGAGGGGAAAAAAATCAGCCCAGGCCACCTCCTGCTTGCCTGTCTAACAGTCAATAGCAAGGCCCAGCATCCAGAGTTGGGTCTTCTGATTAAATTATAACTTAGAAGGACCAGCATAGGTTTAATGTCATGAGATAGAATCTGGCCAGTGTTGTAGACAAGACAGAAATGGTAAAGATATATATTATTCTAGATAAAAGATTAAAAAAAAAGCTAAAGAGTTAGGGCCACAACCATAAGCACAAAATTTAAGATATTTTCTTTTTGGGAAAGCACACAGGCCCAGCTGAAATCTGTTACTATACCCATCAAGCTTCTCCCTCTGCCCCACGGGTTACTTCTTCTTTATTATTTTTACATAAAAAAGGACTTTTGCTGCCAGACATTGCCAGAATGTTATGTGAAATGGTTCCTAGTTAGCCTTGGATATCTACAAATATGCATGCATTCTTCATCATCTGAAGAGCCGATGAATGCCTTAAAAGGTCCTCATAGGGAATGAAGAGACCAATAATAGGGATGAGGGGAGAGAAAGGAGACAGCAAGGAGCATGTTGCATGCAGGGGTAGCCATGGTCAAAGTATATTATATACATACATGGAAATGCCCTTATAAACCCAGCACCATGCATAATGAATATATACCTATGAAAACATAGTCACTGTGGAGGGGAGGTCCTCACAGAAGCAGGCTCCTAAACCAAGGGCCAAGAGAAAATGGCTAAAAGGGCTCCAAAGCACAACAGTAGGAAGATAAAAAATCAAAAATAAAAGAAACTGAGAGGGGAATGGAGATTTCAGAAATGCTGGTACCACAGGGAGCTCTAGAGCAAAGACAGCGTCTTAAAGTCCATCTTGCCTTGAAACAAAGATGCTGACTTTGGTATTGTGCACAGGCCTGTTGATGGCTCTACAGGACTCTGTGATAGGATGAAAGCCCAGATACTTTGATGTGCAGGTGCTGGGCATTGGTAGCAAAGTTTGCAAAAGCTGAGGACTGGCTCTTTCTGCTGGATGCGGTTGGTGCATCAATGACAACTGTGTCTCCTATTAAGTTCTCCTGGNNCTACAGCACACACCGTCTAAAACCCCTACTACAAGTTCAGCATTTCTAAGGGCTATTGTTAAAATAAAAATTATAATCAATTCAAAACTAAGTTTGAATCCTAATCTTATAAAAGCTACTAACTTGTTGTCAAATGTTCAAAATGATTAAAACATACAAGTTAATAGTTACCTTATAAATGACCAAATTCTTTAATATATTCAGAACTATGTAGTCATGCTAAGTATAAATGTAATTTCTTTACAGGAATAAACTTTGTGTAGCCTCCTATATATGTTTTGAAGGTTACGCCTAAAGCATATAACTTAAAAACAAGTAGAATTTATTTNAAATCATGTATATTTAATAAATAGCCCTCAAAACTTTTCTGAAATCTGCTGAATATTGACATTTAAAATGCTTAATAGGAAAAGCTTCCTATGATAGACAGAAATGCCAGATCCTAGTGGTGACCCTAAGGTCTCCAAAGAAGACTATGGAGCACAGGCTTGGATTGTGGTAATGCTAACCACTAGAAAGAACTGCCCATGGCTTGCCTGCTGCCAAGGCCCTGAACCAACTGTGGACGCTGCTGGGTTGACTGCCATACTCTGCCTAAGTCAAGGTAGGTCAATTTTCCCAGGTTCCTCCTCCACAGGAAAATCTCTCTGACTCTCTGGATCTGGCAGCTGAAGGCCTATGCTCAATGCTGTCCTGTGTGACAGCTGAAGACTGACCTCTACCTCCAACAAAACCATCACTGGGGCCTAGGGTAACCACCCAGGGANCTGTAAGTCTCTGTCATTTTAATCGGTACATAGGCCATTTAGATTATATACTTCCTGCTATATATAATTTATCTTCCTCAGATCTCTGATGGTGTTGACAGCTAACTGTAGCTTTATCAACTTAGCAACAGCTGCCTAGCCAATGGATTTCATATAAGAAAATCAGGCCTTACTTTTCTAGAGCTATTGAGTCTGCTGATTAAGGGAAACTCACAGGCAGGTTTGCCTTACTAACAGATTTTATATTAAAGGACAAAGAGGTTTTAGATGTAGCTTTTACTATCTAAAGGAACTTACTTCACAGAGACTGTTCTCAGTAATCGGCCACTTGTATATGCCTAGTGGTAAGTAACTGGATAAAAATTTTTAAGGTTTAAATAAATTATAAGAATCTAAAATAATTTAAATGATGAACATCTAAGGAGATAAAAGCCTAAATAAATTATAAAGGTCTAAGAAAATGGTTTAAGATATATAAATACAAGTTACTCTATATTATTATTATATTAAGATTTCAAAAGTTCAGAGTTTTAACATGGATCAATGGAATTCCGATAAGTTGGCAAAACACTNACCATTATTATCAGTCACAAGCTCAAGATTTTAAATTTCCTTGGTTGTCTTCTAAATATAAACTTTAAAATGCTTCCCATCATGCTAAAAACATGTCCGTCCAATCCATATCCAGCCCCCTGGACAGAAAATAAAAAGTTTCATGCTTCTTAACCCAAAGCCTTAGCTTTTGCTATGACTCGAAGGCATGAGTCTACTCCAGTTGTTTTACAGACATCTGTTAGCTTTTTCCACAACGTGGATTTCAATATAGATTACAAACAATGGTGATGCTAATGTATCTAAAACTTTTATCTCATTTGTAAGCCAAAAATATTCATGTAAGCTTCAAGGAGTTGAGGAAATTATAAAACTTAGATCCGCCTCTCAGGTCAATGGACTCCAGTTTGCTCCTGTTGCTCACCATCCTAAGTCTACTTCCCCAACAAACCTGCTCCTGGGAGTGGGATCTTCTCTCTCACCTGGTCTTGGGACTCCTCCCCTTCCCCAACTACCAGGACGATGTGCCTGGAAGCTCCAAATGTAAGATTTTCCTTTAACTTCTTAACTCTAACTTCTGTCCTTAGTCCATATCTNGATGTTTCNGCAGATTTCCACNTAGGTGACAGACACCATCCAGAAATCAGCTGCGGACTAAAAACTACTCCAAACAGCTACAAGCCCTGGANTTGCTGAAAGCGGATATGAACCAGTCCAGCTGATGTGAATGCTCCCTATCTCTTCAGCTGAGACAACAAACCAGGTGCTTCTGATGAATGNCCCATTGTCTGAGTCCCCTCCCAGCCCTTCACTGGCATTCCAGCCNTTCAGGGCCCTGATAACATCATAATTTCAGCTGAGAATCAGTTACAGAGGAGNATACACTGCCCCTTATCCTTAATAAAGGCTGGAATGTTAAGTCCAAAGGAAACTCCCTGGCAAAGGGGACAAAAATGGCTAAATATAATGCCTGTTAGCATACCAGGCTCCCTGATTATCATAAAGGTACCTGGTAAAAACCAAATAAACCAAGATCTATCAACAAGTAAATTCATTGGCTGAAATAGTTCTACAGTATGATAGATAGATCACTCGACCTGCTCTATGCAGAACAAAGGATGGCCTTAAGAAAAATTTATTCTTTCTATGCTAACCCTTCAGACGTAATGAGAGACACCCTAGCCATGATACAAATTTTATCTCTCACCAAATAAAAAATACTAAGATACTTGCCCCCACTAGCATTATCAGTCCNTACAACAGATAAAAATACCCATTACCTATCAAGGATTTGAAAGGTACACATAAAAAAAGGGGGAATGATAGACCAGCCTGACTCCATTTTAAGATTATAAGCCTCTTATTACAAGGTCAAAATAAGTCCATTCCTGTTTTCTGTAACTTGGGTTTGACCATGTCCTGACCTATTTTCTAGAATTTAACATGTTTCACACACTATACCCTAACCTCCACCCTGATAAGATATTCTGCCAAATAATTTTGAAGTGTTCTGCCTAGTTCTTATGTAACCAAAAACCCTTGAAAACCCCCTAGCCTTGCAGTTTTAGGGCCAATATAAAACCCATCTTCTCCTAAGTCTGAAGCTATTTTTTAACCCCACTTTAGGGAGACAGCCCTGTGTGACAGGAAATAAAACTTGTTTAATTTGACTAAAAGAATTTGGATAATGATCTTTACTCCCATTCANTGAGATTAACACCAAGAGTGAAAAATANCAAATGAGGGCAAAATCATGAACATGGTTTATGGAAAATGGGAGTTAGGAACAACATATGTNTATTTGATTATTTAGGTTTATAAATTCCTAAGGTTATAATGGTTCAAGCTAACAGAAACTGACTTGAANATGTATGTCTAATCACTTTTGTCTTTGCTAACTTGGTTNAACNTTAGCTATTTGGAGAAACTGAGTCATTTAAAAAGCTGTGGTATTTTGTAAAAGTACACTATAAAAGTAACAGGAAGATGAGATTGCCAGTCTCTCCATGGACTGTATTTATCTTTTAAATTTTTTTTTGATACTAAAGGGTTTTCAATTCAAAAATTATAAATTTTTAACTCAAACTTAACAGAGATAAAATTATAAATCCTAATCTTATAGAAGTTACTAACTTATTATGAATTGNTAACAATAATTAAGACACACAAGTTAATGGTCAGTCACCTTATAAATAATCAAATTCTTTAATGTGCTCAGAACTGTGTTTGTAGTCATGCCAAACACAAATTTAGTTCATTTACAGAGACAAGCTTGGAGGGAGAAACCAATCTATGTCTCTCATTGTGTAGTCTTCTGTAATGTTGTCAAGTCAAGCCTGAAGCAAGTAACTAAAAACAAGTTTTACGTTTTAGATATGTCAGCAGGACCACTGTTTGTTTTCATCTNTGTTGAAATCCTCATTGTAGAGAAAGCAGTAGTAAGTGTCTGCAAGCAGCTCAAGCAGACTCATGTTTTGAGCCAGAGCAAAACTAAAACCTGAAAAGTTATCAACAGGAACGTGAACATTCATCTGTAATAGTGCAGATGAGAACAAAGAGAAGAAGGGCTTGAGGACTCAAAAGATGGTTCTGGAATAGAAGCNCAAACCTGGTCCTATTGTCCTCACACTCACCTTAAGAAGACTGGGTAGGGGGCTGGAGAAATGACTAAACGGTTAAGAGCACTGCTGCTCTTCCAGAGGACCTGAGTTCAATTCCAAGCACCCACATGGCAGCTCACAACTGTCTGTAACTCCAGTTCCAGGAGATCTGACATCCTCATACCAATGCACATAAAATAAAGTTAAATAAATTTTTTTAAAAAGAAGAAGAATACTGGGTAGATAGAGATTAGATTTCTATCTCCTTTGGTCAACTTNTTAAAAATTCATGTAAGTTTCAGGGTGTTGAAACTTGGATCCATATGTCACAGNTCAAATGAGTTCCAGACACCTTTAATGNTTAAGAACTCTCTCCTCCCACCTATCCCTGAGGATGGGCTCTTTCCTCCCAATCCTGCNGGGTGTTCTCTCTGTCTCCCCAACCTCCCAGGACCACACATCAGGTCTAGAAGTTTCAAATATACAGCAAAGACAAAGATCCCCTAAGCCCCTTAACTTTACCTTCTGCCCATGGTCTCTATCTGTCTCAACAGATTCCTATTCTGGTACCATCCAGAAATTAACCTTGGCCCTACAACCACTCCAGAAACACTTCACCTTCCTAGCCTCAGTGGTCCTACAAAACCAGCAAGCCCTGAACTTTCTGACAGCTGAAAAGGGAACCGCTTGCCTCTTCCTTGATGAAAGGAAAGCTACGTGAACCAGCCCAGCTAAGTAGAAGAGAGGATTAAAGGCTTACACGAGTCGATTCACAAACTACAATCTCCAGGGGCTAACCTATGCAGAGCTCTCCNTGGGCCCCTGGCTCTTCCATCTCCTTGGCCTACTGATACCCATATTTCTTGTAATAATAATTGTTNCCATTCTCTTTAGATTCTCTCAGGAGAAAATTGGTTGAATTACCAGATGATCAGTAAACCAGATGCTTCTGACAGAATTCCCCCAAGTCTCTTACCATCACCTGCCTGCCTGACTCTCCACCTTTGACCCCATTCCAGTTTTTCTAAGATGCCACCTATGATGTCCCCACGCAGCTGGAAGCAGTCAGATGACTACCATCACCCCTTATCATCAACAAAAAGCTGGAATGTTACATACAAAATGGGCCCCGTGGTGGTTTGAATAGGTATGGCCCCCACAGACTCATGTATTTGAATGCTTGGCCCATAGGGAGTGGCACTATTGGAAGGTGTGGCCTTGTGGGAGTGGGTATGGTCTTGTTAGGGGAAGTGTGTCACTGTGGAGGTGGCTTTGAGGTCTCATATATGCTCAAGCTTAGCCCAGTAGAGCTCACAGTCTCCTTCTGCTGTCTGCAGATCAAGAAGTAGGAAAGGTAGCTGAAAGCCCAGTGGAGGTGGTGCATACCT
>LZPO01087217.1:345484-355754 GCA_001675575.1 Neotoma lepida | reverse complement strand
AAAGAGAGCCAAACATCAGCATTACTTCCTGACTGTGAATACAATGTAATGAGGTACCATGTCTCCCCCAGCATGATGGACAGTAGGAAGTTAAACTGCTCCTTAAGTTGCTGAATCTGGTGCTTTGTCACAGCAACAAGAAAAGCATGCCACATTACTGCTTCCTGTTCCTAGATCTTCAGAGACATCCATCTGGCTTCTCAGAGTATTGGAGCAAACACATGTAACAATGTGCTCTTTTGCCTAACTACAGCAGGTCTGAACACAGTCATCTCTGTGTATTTGTGATCCCTCACTGGGAACGTGCCGGCAGCATTGATGCCTGGTTTCCTGAGGGCAGTAGGCAATATCTAGGTGCATAGTTGCTGTTTATCAACTGTCAATGGGCCTGGGGAATTAGGGAAGGAAGCCATGATCATGAAGGCCAGTCAATGGATTGAAGTATAAGGAGGAGNAAGGTACATGCATGAGTGACACAGGTGTGTGAGCAACATGGGCAAATGAGCGGTGCAGAGGGATGAGCAGCATGGAGGTTTGAGACACAAGGAGGGGTGAGGAACATGGAGCTGAGATGAGCACGTGGAGATTTGATGAGTATGAAGGGGTAAGCACAGGGAGGGGTGAGGAACAATGAGACTGAGGAGCATGGAGGCTTGGGGANTGTGGAAGGATGAGCACCATGGAGAGCAGAGAAATATCAAGAGACAAGCAAGTTGGAGGAATGCACGTAGCAGTGAGATGGAGATGGCTGGCTANGTGTTGCAGCTTGCTTGGATCAAATAAGTAGCAATCCCAGGAGTCGTAGGAACCGCCTTTCTGAGAGGTCTATGCTAGAAGATGGTATGCCAACCAAAGATGGCTCCCATGAGTCTTCTAAACACACCAAGATTTGAGATCCCACATCCATTGACGACGAAACTTCAGAGCCCTTCACNGTGTTCCAGGATGACTATCCTCCTGGGCTCTTTGTCCTTGCAGTTCTGGAACTTGTTTCTTATGTTGGCATTTGCGAAAGTCATTTTGTATTTACTGACAAGACAGTGGTCTCTACACGCATTTTGCTAACTCAGTGGACTTCCACTCCATCTGCGGGTCCATCTGTAGTCTTAAACCTATTTCTGAACTCTTCACTGTGTTCCAACAATAGATTCCACTTATCACAACAGTCCTGTAATTAGATATTAAACCTTATATTTTGAAAGACAGTCCAATCCTCTGAAACATTGAGTAATTTATCTAAACACTCCAGGCTAGCAAATGGCAGGGCTTAGTCTTGAAGCTGTTTTCTCCTGAGACTGGCCAAGAACACTGTCTAATCTTCCTGGGCCTCCAGTTCTTCAATCTGAAATAAGAATATAGCCCTGGTGCAGGGTGGTGGTGGTACACACCTTTAATCCCAGCTCTCAGGAGGTAGAGGCAGGAAGATCTCTGTGAGTTCATGGCCAGTCTGGTTTACAGAGTGAGTTCTAGGACAGCCACAGCCACACAGAGAAAGCTTGTCTCAAAAAAAAAGAAAGAAAGAAAGAAAGAAAGAAAGAAAGAAAGAAAGAAAGAAAGAAAGAAAGAATATACCCCTGTTTAATACGTGGTACAGGACTCCAGATAATCAAAGATATGTATGTAAAAATATGGAATNTTGTAGAAGTTAGGAATATTCCCGAACAAGGTCATAATAGATACTAGGTGAATCAGAAGGGAATGGTGTGCGGTGGGTTTGATCAATAGTATTCTCCATATACGTTCCTGCCCCTCCCAAGTAATGAGATTGTGGATCTCATTTGAAAGAAAACAGCTCCAACAATTATAGATTACAGATGCAGAGAGTGAGATGTTCCTGGCTTCTGAGTTCTCAGAATGGGTTTTGTAAAACATACCCACTTGTTAACTGAAATGGCTCCAGGATGCCATCACTTCTTGGCTTGTGTGTGCAGCCATTCTGCCACATGTATTGCCCTGGGAACAGGAAGGAGTAACTTCCATAAAGCAGAGATCAGGGTGGACTAGCTGCTTGTTCATAGCCACCCTGGATTCCCAGAAACTTGCAGTTGATCTCACATGTGTAGACTGATCTCATAGGCCCCTCTGCCCCCGTTAGCATCCTGAAAGACAGGCAGGCACNATAAATCTTGTAGTTCAGGAAGCCTGTCTTTGACACTCATAATACTGTATGCTTTCCTCTTGCTGGCTCCTATAGCATTGCTCTAAAAATAAGAACAGGGAAAAAAAACCACAAATTAGGTAGGAGATTTGCTACTGACAACATTGTGCGTGCCCCTGCTGTCCATGGTGCTCTAGCCCTTCCAGGGTGGCTGCACAGGTTTCCAAGTACATCGCCCAAAGTGGACCAATGTTAAAAATAAAATAGCTTAAGTTTAAAAGCAAAATGTTACAGTACAAAACCAAATATACTGTCTGAGGGCAGGAAGGCCTCTCCTTGACTTGAGGCTCTTACAAAGATGACCAAAGGATAAATGTGCAGACGGCCTGTGTTTGCCACAGGGATCCACAGCAGCTCTGTGGCACTGTCCCTGCTGTACAGTAGCAGGCAGCAGCCCTGATGGAGTCTCTTCATATTCAGACTGCAGGATTCTGGATCCCACCTTTCTCTCCCCAAGCCTCCAGATGTTGGGGACATTTTCATGACTTTCTGATAAGAAAGTCCAGCTGCAGCCACCTGCTGAGCCCAGGCACACAGCTACCCAGTCTGGGCTACACTGTCCTTTGAAAGAAGCCACAGTCACTCTCACACNTCCCCAGTGTAACCCCAAGCTCCATTAAGAACATTACTTACTGAACATGCAATACTGGAACCAGGGAATCATGAGCTGGGATCTTTCTTTTCCTTGTTCTCTCCCACCCCATCCCCAGCTGTTTATAAATGTTTCTCAGGAGAGGCTGCAAGCAGCACAGACCTAAAGATGGTGTGTTGAGAACATTTACAGTAAGTCAGATTTCCAGGTGCCCTTCTGGAACACTCTGGGAGCAGCTGGGAACATAGCTCTATTACAGAGTTGGTTTAACAGGCCACCACACCAACTTAAAGATAGTGCACCTTTTTTTTTCTATTATGTGTGAAAATATAGAATACTAGAGAAATTAAGAGTATTCCTTAGCAAAAACTTATGATGATAACTTGGAGTCAGGAAAGGAAGGTATACCTCAGTTTCCTGATGCTGCCAGTTTATGCTTAGAAGAACAGTTAGTTATGCAGGAAGGAGCCATCAAGTCCATGGGGTTTTTTTTATCATACACAGCTCTGTTAAAAACCATAGAGATGGCTTGACAGCCACTGTCTTAAATGCCTTCATGATGCTTCTGCATCCCTCCACAAGCACATAGGTGGGTAGGTGAATGTTCATACTGTGAGATGTGTGAGCCTTTTTCCTGTCTCTGTGTGTTCCACATCTAATCCTATCTCTACTGGAAACAGTCCCATCACACTCTGACAGACTGCTGGCCTGCAGCCATCTGTTGCCAAGAGCCCCAGAAGATCATGCTTCCCAAGTTCAACCTGATATAAGCCTTTTAACTGCCCCAACCCCAAAACATGGTGGTGGTTGTTTTAAATTACATGCATGCATGTATATCTATATGTGAGTATATGCACAAGGGCAGATTCCCTCAGAGGCCAGAAGAAAGCATCAGATCCCCAGGAGCTGAAGTTANGGGCTGGCCATTGTGGCCCACCAGTATGGATGCTAGGAACCCAATTGAGGTTGTCTGTACTGATAAACTGCTGAGCCATTTCTCCAGCCCCTGTTGTTGTGTTGTTATTGTGATTTTTAATTATGGATGGGGGGGTGTATGTAGCTCAAATCATAGAATGGTTGCCTAGCATGTATGAGGCCATGGGTTTGATCCTCAGCATTACATAAATCCAGTGTGATGGGGGGTGCCTGTAATCCTAGCTCTGGAGATGTGCAAGCTGGAGGATTAGATATTTAAGGTTGTCATTGACTACATAGTGAAGGACAGGATAGTGTGTGCTATGGGAGATCCTGTCTAAGAAAAAAGAAAATGAAGCCTGAAGAGTGAGCTCGGTGGTTAAGAGCATATACTGCTCTTCCAGAGGATCCAAGTTCAGTTTTCAGCACCTACTTTGGGCAGTTCACAACCACCTCCTACAAGTCAGCCCCAGGGGGATTGGACACCTCTGGCTTCTGTGGGTACCTGTACTCACATGTNCACATATCCACACATAAACCTACATAATTAAAAATAAAAATTTAATTAAAGGCCAGAAAGATGGCTTGGTAAGTAAAATGCCTGCTAAGCAAGCTTGATGAGCTCATTTCCAGAACCCACCTACATTAAAGGTAGAAGGAAAGAACCAACTCTATGAAGTTGTCTTCTGACCCCACGTATGCNCCNTGGCACAAGTGCACCCATACCCCACCATACACACACAAACACATGCACACCCACCCAATAGACACATTTTTTTAATGTAAGTAAAATTTTCAAGAGAAATGAAAGAGGCAGAGAGCTAGGCATGGTCGTGCATGCCTTTAACCCCAGCACTGGGGAGGCAGAAGCAGGTAGATTGATCTCTATGAGTTTGAGGCCAGCCTGGTCTACATCAAAAGTTCCAGAACAGTTGAAGCTACATAGTGAGGCCCTGTCTCAAAACGAAATTATGGAAACTCCTCAAGCCTTCACTGAGACACAGGGCAGCTCTGGTACCTGAGAGCCACCTTCTATAGGAAGTGGCTGTCTGAGGAAGTGCAGATGGCTCTGTATCCCCAGAGGAAAAGACATGGTGTTGTGTGCTCCCCAAAGAAACATCTCTGGTGGGGAGAAGTGGTGGCAGCATCTGAACTTGCCACTGAAGGAGGAAAACGTAGCTTTCACAGGATCCTGTGCTCTTAGGCAGTACGGTCTCCATATCTGCTCCAACACCACACATACCCTGTACTTTCTACTAAGGCCACACTTTGGAGGTTCCTGGAGAGAAGGCACAGAGGGTCACAGCAGGCAGGAGGCAGTTTGTTCCATATCTAAGGTGTTGCACCACTAACCCCACTGTGGGGCCAGTTTCCACAGCAGTCCGATTCTGCTCTTCAAGGGCTCATTCTTATTTTAACAGTGAACATGTTTCTCCTTTTATCCTTTGTATCCACATTTTCTTTGGCTTTTACTTTCCTTTTGAAACTAAATTCTAGCAATCTGAAGGTTTTAATGATTTCTCAACGACTTACATTTCTGATGGCGGCCTTCCTGTTAGTATTCACGCTTATGTTTATTTACTGTATGTTGACAGAGTTGTCTGTCACTAAAAGGCCAGTGCTGGGTTAACACTACACAGAAGATAAACTTGNCATTTGAGCTCTACACAGGAAAACTGTCAAGGTGTCTGAATTCTGCCAAATGAGAGGCCCTTGGTGCCTTTCCCCACACACCCTGTACATGCCCCTTATACCAAAGATTCATACACAGAGTGTAGAAAGGAAAGGCCCACACTGCAAGGTGTTCACTAAAGCAGGGAAGAGCTGGAAGGGGAGCCTTGGGGCACATGGGTCCCACACAGGCACCTCTTAAGCCCACCTAAGCAGTGGTTAGCATTCCTACAGTTGGAGGTCTATACAGAAATTTAACCCTCTGCTCTTGGCTTGCTTGCAGATGACCACTCCAGGATCCTGCTGAAGTCTCAGAACAGCCATAGCAATTCGGACTACATCAATGCCAGCCCTATCGTAAGTACATGGTCACTAGGGAGGGAGGACACAGGGCTGTCTCTCTGCACTCCTTGTGATGTCACACTCCCTTAGTGGCACATCTTTAGGCATAGGACGGATGCACTATTTCCAGCCTCAGAAGAGGTGGCTGGAAAGAGAAACGTTGGTGCCAACTAAGGGCTGGCCAAGAAGAGAGGGAAAACTGGTGTCTGTGGGAGTGAGGGAGGACTGGAAAGCTGGGTGTCAGAGGAGGCTGGGCTGGCTTCCACTGTGGAGCTGGGATGTTGTAGTTGGAAGAGAAGCCATGCAGAGTCACAGACCATGGTCAGAGGCATCCTAATCAAAGCAGAGGGTTTCATCGTGTGAATCTGGGACAGAGGTAGCATTTACCACATCGGGCGTATCCCTCAGTTGGACTCTGGAAAGCATCAGGAACCTCACTTCAGTTCTGGTTTGTATTCACCACACAGGGCCTGCGGCGTGCAGCGTTTTTCTGATGAGGTCCCCACAGCGCCAAGGACTAAAAGTGCACAGGTCATATCCAGGTTACAAACCTGGATTATCATGTCCTAGGCTCTTTCCACCCCTCTAGTAGGATGCCGCCTATGAGAATATGCCCAGCATGTTGATAAGAAAGGGCTTTGAGCAGACTGTTATGAGACATTACCATCCCTGTTGGGTAAAATTGTGGTTAAGACTCAGCGTGTGTAGCTGATCCCATTTCCTGACCTCACGTCTACCCAGTGAGTGTGAGCCTCTGTGAGACAGGAAATGAATGAAGAACTAGCACTTTGTCTGTACTGCCTGAGCCCAGACCATTATATATGCATACATACAGACACAGACTTACAGACATGTGCATCGCTAGGGGATGGCTTCTTTCCCTCAGCAGGAGCGGGCTTGGAAGCCTGGGCTCAACTGTCTCANTGGTTCTCATTTGGAGTGGCTCGGGTCATCTTCTGTGTAGGACTAATCCAAGCTCTAGCTTGAGCCTTGCTAGCTGACTCACTTCTGAGCAAGTGCCCAGGCTCAGGCTCTGCATGACCGAAGACTGACCGGTGACAGGCACTCAAAACCAGCTGAAGCAGTTCTCTTCTTGTCCTGACCCCTCCCTCCTGAGAAGAACTGGATGAGAAAGCCAGAATGGAAGTAGCAGTCATTTCCAAGTGTGAACGGCAAGAGCACATGCCACCCGGCTAGGGTTCAGGCTGAAGCCCTGCCTCAGTGTGGGTTCACGTGGCTCACAGCTGCACCATCCACAGGTCCACAAGGGTCATAGGGTATTTATTCTTCAGTAGTGACAGGAGAGTCTCATGAGCTCATGTTCAGAGTGACTTCCCAGGCCTTGCTGTCCACAGCTTCAGGTCAGAAGGGTCAGCTGGAAAGGCAATATTCTGGTAACTTTCATTTTCTCTTTACTTCGTATTATAATTACTTTTCTTTCTAAATTTGCATTGTAAGAAGAAGCCAGAAGAAACTCTTGGTGCCATCTCTCTGAGATAACTGGAGGAACCCTGATAATGACCTTTGTAGCAGCCAATGAACGAGCAGCTAGCTCACATTACAACCCAGACAGCCCTGGCTGTGCCACATAAAACTACAACAATTACATCTGTGCCTAGTCCTCATTAAATTTCAGGGAAGTCACCCAGTAGTAAATACCGGAGCAGTCTTTGCTTTTAAATCAGGGTCAGGAGAGTAAACGGGGATTGTGCCATCCCACGTAGCACTTGTGAGAGAGAAACCATCGCTCACGCGCTCTAAGTGCTGGGCTTAGCTACTCTGGAGGCCTCAAGACCGAGTAAGGCCACCCACTCGGCCATGGTGCAAATAAGCACTCAGTGTGTGACCTGGAACCAGCCTGAGATTCCTACCACCACCAAGAAACAAGCTCAGTTGTTCATCCTACTGCATCAGTGGCAGGAGGAAAATGAATGCTTCAGTTTCAATGCATTTAACTAATTTAAGTCAGGACGGGGTGGTACCTAAGAAAAGGATGACAGATGTCCTAAGAAATCGGCCAAATGCGGGGGACAGTTCGTGGGCTCTCAGAAAACATTCAGGCAAACATCTGTGCCTGTGAGTTTGGTATACACCAGTGTTAAACCTCTACTCAGAGTATGCAAGTGCCTTAAGCAGTGTCTCTTGATTCCAAAGCTCTCGTACCGAGGACCTCCCCATGTGAAGCCTTGGCATCAGGACAAGAGTCTAGTCCTGTTTGCTTTTAAGAAAGCATGCTGGCCATGCATGTTGGCACGGGCCTTTAATCTCAGCACTCAGGAGGCAGAGGCAGGCAGATCACTGAGTTTGAGGCTTTCCTGGTCTACACAGACAGTTCCAAAACAGCTGGGGCTACATAGAGAAACCCTGCCTTGAAAAAACAAAAAGAAGAAGAAGGAAAAAAGCAGTCTGTGAAACTTGGCTCATGTCAGGGGTGTAGGAGACACAGGAGCACTAGAGTAAATACAGTCACTCTGAATAACTCCCAACACCCAGGACCCTATGCTTGTCCCTAAGCTGGCCATTTTGGCTGCAGCCTGGGGAGGACAGGACCCGTCTGGAGTAGACACTTCCTCNCTAGCGCCTGCAGTTGGGTATGTGTGCCCTCCTCCTTCCTCCCTCCTTCCTCCCTCCAAGCTCTTCAGGGCTTCTGACTTGGAATTCTGGATGCTCTGTTTTTAAAGTCAGTTTTGTTTGGGACATTTCTGAGGGCTTCAGTGTGAAGAAGCCAGTCAGTTGCTCATACATTTTAACAGTTGCCNTCCATGTTTAATAGAAAGACACTGGCTTGTTCTTCAAGCCGTGCATGTGGAAATACATGGACTTTCACCCCATGTTGTGATAACACCCCGAGAATCAGCCCAGCAAGGGCTAGATTCAATGCAGATAAATGGCTTTCCTTTTTATTGTACCATACAAGCNGAGCTCTTGGAATCAGTGTACTTGGGTCCTAGTGCCTTCTGACCTGGTTTNCTTAAAGTCACTTGAATGAATCTCCTTGGATTATCTGTTATACCCATCTCTCTGAGCAGACTGGGTCATGGAGGAAGACCCTATTAGGGAGACAGTGTTGATGAGACCACTGTTCTGCCAATTTATTAGCTTGCCACTGGAAGCTAAATGGTATGCTCACAGCAGCAGGGTGGAGCTTCACAAGGGAAGTGTAAGTGTGTCCCCCACAGCTGCCAGCCTTTAGAGCAC
Organism: Neotoma lepida; assembly: GCA_001675575.1. Classification (NCBI taxonomy): domain Eukaryota; kingdom Metazoa; phylum Chordata; class Mammalia; order Rodentia; family Cricetidae; genus Neotoma; species Neotoma lepida. Next base: position 346,878 of record LZPO01087217.1, on the reverse strand, counting down.
AGTATCCACTTCAAGGCCTTCCAGTATTTACTGATGCATGCAGAATATCTGCTTGGACATGTGTGTGCACTCATGCCCATGGAGTTCCAGTTGATAACACGTACCTAGGAATCATAGTGTCCAGCATACCCACACCCCCAACTCTATTGTACACAATAGAACTGAGCCCCAGAGACTGTGTAGAACTGGTAGCTCGTGTATGGAAGCTATAAGGAGAAACAGAAAGCAATGTGGAGAAAAGAGGGAAATGTTAGCCATGAAGGGTAGAGGATGCTGAAGTGGCAGGTCTGTCAGATTCCCCTACTAANAAAAGTCTCATTTATAGAAACTCATCACCCTCCTCCAAACACAGTTATCCTGCCTTGAAAAGTCAGATGTGGTCAAACTTCTGTCTGTCTAGCTAAATATTTGCCTCACTTTTACTCAAAGACTGAACCAAATCAGGGCAGGATTCCTGCTGCCTCACACTGGTGGGTACAAAGTGCTCTGTACAGTCACCTCCTGAAAAGGCAGCATCGCCTGTGCGTCATTTCCCTGCCCTGCATCTGCCGCTGCTTACCACCTCTTCTCCTGGATGCTTCCTGTACCACCCTTGGCTTTCTTTACTTCTGTCTGGTGTCTGAACAAGTGTGATGGGGTTAGAGAATTTTTCTTTAATGACAACTCAGACCTGTCACAAAAGTGGACACATTTGCCTCCCAAAACACTGCCCGTATTTTCCCTTTTAATCTTGTGGTTCTCATTCTGAAAACAGTTTAATTGGTAGTTTGAACATGTCACAAATTTTAGATGTGCTGTAGTCTATGTTGTTTTGGGCAAAAGAAATCACATCTGAGAAGGGGGTGGGGGTACCCCTTCCTCTGCCTGGCTGTTTGCAGGAGAGACAGGGTCTCTGTAAATAGCTGTCACCCCCAGCGAATGCATATTTTGAAAAATCAAAACTCCTCATTTCTGCTAAGCGTTTTTCTGCTGAAACATCTTAATTGGGGCTTTCAGTGAGAGAAACATAATTTTACCTGTATTGTGTATGCTGGGAATTTCAAAACAAGGTCCAGTTTTAATTATGAATCATGAAATTAGATGCACAGAAAGCTTTTCCCCTGCCCCCACCCCAGCCAACATCACATCGTTGTTCTGTTGGAATAACTTGCACCAGCTGCTTTGTGCTCTCACCCTCCTTTCTGGCTCACATAATTACAAGGTGTGTCCAGCACCTTTCTGTGCTGACAGCCATCATCCCTGTGAGTGCTCACAAGCAGTGCATGGGCTCATGGGGGCCCGAGACTCTTCCCTGAGCCTCTACACTGAGCATATGGTTAAAACATTTCTACTTTATGGTTGTGTTGAGAAATGAATTGTCAACAGTTATTTTTAAATGCAGTCACTCCCCTCGT
>LZPO01087217.1:327183-345449 GCA_001675575.1 Neotoma lepida | reverse complement strand
GTGTGTGTACTGATATTCAAATTCAGAGCCTTATACATTCTAGGTAAATGTTCTACCACTGAGCTACAGCCTCATTCCACATTCTACATCTTTAATCAAACACAAAGACCACATGTTGGATGCCAACTTTAGACTTCACAAGGTCAGGGTGGGTCTGACTGACCAGATTCCAGCCCCGTGCAATGTCCCAGTCTCCTCCCCTAGGGCTGGTCTCTGGGGTTCCTTTGGAAAGGGGCAAAACTGCTCTGTAACTTGGGGAGAGTGATACTCAGGGTCCCTGTTATTTGCAGAGTATCCAAGGACTACCCTGCAGGAAGCCCATGAATCTGGCTTCTTTCCTATGCACCTCACAATGTTTGCTCTTGTGTCCATTTTCTTTTTTCCCTGCATAGTCAGTCTTCAAGTTAACCACTGTGACTAAGGTCTGTTATGCCGGACTTCTATGGGAGCAAGCGAGGCACATGCTGACAAGCCGACTTGCCTCTATCACATTCTTTGGTTTCAGTCTCTCACAGTCAGGGAAGAGATGAGATGGAAATGACCTTCTAGAAGGCTGGCCCATGTCTGTGAAATACCTGTGAATGCACATGGAGATATGCACAGATGGAATGCACACACCCAGAAACAGAGATGCTGGCACAGACACAGACATGAAGACATACAGATACATATACAGAGACATACATATAGACACTCACACACACAAAGACACACACAGAGACAGACACATTAGACATAAACGTGCAGACAGACGCATACCCATAGGCATATAGACATATATTTGTACACACACAAAAGCATGCACAGTCACTCACATACTTATAGACACACACAGATGAACACACACATGCAGACATGTGGCAGACACACAGACACTGAAACAAGGCCAGTGATTGCCCAGGCCAAGTGGCTGGCTGCAAGTGCTCCTCCCGAGATGAACGCAACACCCAAATGAATGAGCTCCTTAGCCAGGCATCTCCTCATGTGTTCACTCTTTCAAGACTCACAAACTTGTCCCCTGCATGTGGACATGGGCCCAATGCTCAGGTCTAACCACTCTCTACCAGCACTGGCAGGCTTCCACATATGCTGGAGTGGGTGGAAGTTGTCTCCCCACCCCAAGCAGAGTCTCAGTGTGTGCTGGACAGCATTGCCTGTACAGCCAGGTGCTGGCTCTGTTCTGCTTGCCTCCTGGTCTTCCTTTGTGTGCATGGCTCTGGAACATGATAGCCAGGCTGAAGGACTCGGTCAATTAGAGGGTCCCTGGCTTTGGTACACTTATTTTCACCTGAGGGTGATGGGTCTTGCCATGCAGGACTTGTTTGTTAATAGCCCTGGATGGAAGCTGTGCTGCCCTGTGTTCTGAAGTCTTCCTGCCTGTGTGACTGATTCTTATACCCACTCTCTTGTTCCTGCAGATGGACCATGACCCACGAAATCCTGCATACATTGCCACCCAGGGCCCACTTCCCGCCACCGTGGCTGACTTCTGGCAGGTGAATCTTTTTCATTAATTTTCTTTTGCAAAGATAAAATTTTGATGAGTTGTCCATAAATTAACACATTTGGATTCAGTGAAACCAGTTCAGCCCTGTTTATAGTGCTTCAGATATTANGGAAGTTATATGAGTCCTTTATTTTCTCATCTGAGATATTTAATGTTTTAATGATTTTTTTACTCCTTAGTCATATTATAATTTAACTATATAAAAAATAAGGAAGTGAAATTAATACACATTTACAGTACATTTCCTTCAAATATGCCTTTTATCTATTGTTTTATTTTTACAAAGGTTAAAAAATGTGTCCAAAATATAGTTTATCTTCTTTGAGGATTTTTAATTTTATACTTAAAGGCCATCTTGGTCTCTTCATCTAGCACAATCCTGCATTGCTCAGAACAAGGCTGAGACTTGGGAACTAGTTCTAACGTGTACAGATGAGGGCAGAATTAGGTGGGCTAACAGAGTGCCCCTCCCTGACTAGGATAAATAGGACTAGGTTTTGATGGGACATGGTGGGTCACAGATTGTGTTTGGGGATGTGGCGTGGTAGATCACCCACTGGAATATAGGGCTAGGCTCCTTTAGCAGCAGGTTGTACCCTCAGGCCATGTGTCAGCCCACAAGGATCCTGGAGCACAGGTAGGGGAGAGCAGCACTGCTGGGTATGCTGCAGAAGACCCAGGGGGCTGCCACCCAGGGGGCTGCCACCCACTGCTATGTAAGCAATGGAGCTGCAACAGTGTGCTAACCTGAGACCAAATTGCTCTGGATCACTTGATACCGTTTTATAGTTTATTGATTCACAAAAGATAGACTAATTTGCCAAAGGTCAGTAAATCAACTGGCATTCTAGACTTTTGCCGTCCCCTTTCCCAACTCCATGTGAAAAGGAAATGCAAAGGAAGAGGTTGGGATTCCTGCAGCTGCTCAGAGCACTGTGTTCCCCCACATGCTGAGACTCAAATTTCATCACCTGCTTTGTGGGTGCAAGACTCACCAGCCAAGAGGGGTAAGGCCAAGCATGGAACATGTCCATGTGACTGCCTGCTCCTCTGTCTGCCTTCCTCATGCCATTGGGAAAAGCAAAATGAAACTGAATCGCTGAGCTGCCCTGCGGATGCTCTTAAGTGTGGCACAAAACTAGTGACCTTTGTTATAAGGTTGGTGTTGAGCACATAGTGGTCCCTCAGCTCAGAGAATACTCAGATTCCCTACATGTTAAACCCACAAGAGTTGTCCAGACCAAAAGAAAGCCATCCAGTCCCAAGGAACTTGGGCACATCACCTTGGGAAGACTTTTCATGTGGAAGCCCTACTTATGTCTTCTTGAAGTAACTCGTCTGTCCAGCTGCTCAGAGCTATACCCATCCCNTCCGTGTGACTGTGTGGGATGGCATCTGACTCCTCCCCCTTTGCTAGTACTTGTGTTTCACCCACCAGCAAGTACAGTGCTTCATGCATGTGAGGGTCCCCTCACCAACAGAGCCACAGCCCACTGAGGGGTTGGTACAGCTGCTCACACCCACTTCCCACTCACTGAGAAGTAAGGCTTCACACGTCAGTCTGTGAAACTAGGAGGTGCATCACTTAGCCAAGTTCATGGCTAGTGAGCCAGAGAGCTTAACTTGTCTCCTGCTTATTGAAGACTGTTGTAATTGTTGGAGATGGCTGGTTTCATCACTATGCACTGTCCACAGGACATTTTAGAGAAAACATCTCTAATTGGAATCATNAAAGGAAAAATTTTAAAGAGAAATGAAGTATGGGGTCAGATGAGACACACTTCAGTCAGAATTTAGCATACAGTTCTGCGAGACAGGGCATCTTCCCAAGTGGTAACAGCTATTCCACAACCAGAAGTGTCTGTGGCCCATAGGTTCTGCACCTCAGGATGTCTGCACACTTGAGCTTGGTGAAGCCTCAGGAGGGTTATACACCAAAACAAACAAACATACAAAGACCTTTGATGCCCCTCCCCCAAAGTCATACAAAAGAGTCTTACCACACCCCTTCCACCAGAATGCCTGATTCTCACATGTAGTAGCTACTTCAAGAATACAGCCAGGGTTACAGCTAGGAGATTTTCATGCCTGCACAGAAAGCAGACAGAGTCTCACATGTACCCATGTCAAGGATTCCACTTTAGAGGATTATAGCTAGGAGCTAGGAGCTGTACAATAAGCAGACACAACGAGGGGACACTAGCTTGCTAGAACCTGTAGGTCCAGCTGGTCAGCCTCCATGCTGTGTGTCTGAGGTGCCCACATCCACGTAGCATGGCTCTTCCTCACTGAGTATCTGCCTCCAGTCTCAGATGAGTTCATCAAAATACACATGGACTTTTTTTTTACTTTTGCTGCCAGCCGAGCAGCATGCACACAGGAAGCCCACCATCTGAAACTTCTCTTAGGACAGAAAGCCTCTTGGCTCACAGAAATGTGAGCACATTTTTTAGGGATAAAACTCCATGTGCAGCACAAGGCTGTGGGCATCAGACCACAGGCTGAAGGTGACGTCTCTCCTCCTCTGCAAGGTTGCAAGCCTAACCTTCAACAGGAACAAGTTTTTGACCAAAGAACTAGAGACATTGTTANAGAAGGTTGCAACATAAAGTTTGTCTACAAGAAAGCCTGGCTCTAGGGTGGTGCTGACCCGAGCGCCTCCAAGGCATGGCTTAAAATGTGCCTTTGTTAGGCACCAGTAAACTTCCCTGTCAAAGGCCAGAGTGAAGTAGTCTGATGGTCAACAACCCAGAAAGAAGCATGGCTGCAATCNTTTCCTACAGCTGCTGTGACTACAGGCCGTGAGCCAGTGGCAAAGACAGCAAGATTCACCCTCAGCCCAGATGGCCAGAAGTCCCAGGACATAGTCCCACAAGGACTGGGTCCTTGTGGCTGTACTGAGGGAGATGTTGCTTGGGCCTCTCCAGCTTAGGCATCATGACCATTTGCAGCATCTGTCTCTAGCTCCATGACTTCATGGCCTTCCCCATTCCTGTTCAGATTCCTCTCCTGATCCAAACCCCAGGCAATGACCTCACAGTCCATCCTGACCACTGTGACTTCATCTTGACTTGAACTCCTGGTCCTCCTACTTCTGCCTCCCAAATGCTGGAATTACAGGCATGTGTCACCATACCTGGCACAGATTCTGTTTCCAACGGGTACCACATTTGCAGGTTCTGACTGGACACAAGGGCACCATCTACCTTCTGAGACTTTCTGAACAGCTCACTGGCTCCAACCTCACACACTCCTGCCTACTTCTGTTCCATGCTGTGTACACACTTGTTAAACTATGCTGTTTGGGGAAATGATGGAAAGATTTAAGTCTGTATGTCTACAGGACAGGCACAAGGTTTTTCAAATATTTTNGTTCTGCAGCTGGTCAGGTCCATAAATGAAGAACCCACAGCAGAGAGGGTGGACCTGCCACCTGAGACGCCTCATGCTAACCCTTTCCCACAAGCTTCCTTGGCGCCTCATGTTAACCCTTTCCCACAAGCTTCCTTGGTGCCTCAGGTTAACCCTTTCCCACAAGCTTCCTTGGCAGGAGACAGAGTAAGGGTTCAGCAATGGTTTTTTTCTCCAAGAGTAAACCACACTTGAGATAAGACAGATTTTAGACTTGTATGACAGCCCTCTATAGTATCAGTGCTTGGGAGGCTGAGGCATGAGAATGTCAAGCAAGGCTAGCCTGGGCTACAAAGTGAGACCCTTTCTCAAAAACCAAAATGAGAAAATAATATTTGTTCATTTATTTTTGGTTTTCCAAGACAGAGTTTCTTTGTGTAACCTTGGCTGTCCTGGAACTCACTTTGTAGACCAGGCTGGCCTCAAACTCAGAGATCCACCTGCCTCTGCCTGCTGAGTGCTGGGACTAAAGGTGTGCACCACCACTCCCCAGCAAGAAAATAAAAATATTTTAAAGGAAAAATACCCAGCATGTGAAGTGGAGTCATTTTGTCCTGAGCAGGGAATAGTCAGGCTTTTCTGTCTCTTCCATGTTGCTTACACCATGTCTGGAATTCTGTGTCTGCTTCTGGGCCCAGGGTTCAGACAATTGAGACATAAAACTAGAGCATACCAGGGAATCCNTGGGAGCAGCCAGCATGGCACAGAGTTCTAAAGCCACAGAAGGAAAGGAGAACCACCCAGGAGAAGGGTAGAAAAGGGGTCCTCAGCAGCCAGTGCCACACGTGGGCTCTATTCACTTGTCACACCATCACTGCTGATGCCTGGAGAGCTTGGCCTGGAGGACTATGGCAGGTGACCTGCCTGCCTGTCTAATGTGGGACTCTGCTCCTTCACTTGGAAGGGCTGTTCACACATCAGTGGATTTTTAAAGCGGGAGTGTTCACTTGGATTTGTGAAGTTTTGCTGTTTTATTGAGGCCTTCTGAAATAATGGCTAGGACAGCGTAATTCCTCATGCCCCTGTCTGTGATACTCACAGGTCCCCCACTGGTAAGTGCTGACAGCTCTTTGGAGAGGGTAAATGTCTGAAAAGGAGGAAAAAAAGATGGGGTCAGCTGTCCTGTGTGCTTGGATCTCTGTGCCTGGGACATAAAGTTCCCAGGATCTTTCTCTAGGAAAGATACTTCAGTGTGCAAGGTGCCTTCCACTTACCCACTGGGCCATGTGGAGTGGAAGGCAGGTTCACATGTTAGGGGGGACAAAGACAGAGGAAAGTAACATTCAATGTTCTTTCTCATGTGTGAGACCCTGGACATGTACCTGGTCTCATTTGACCACCTAACTACCCTACGGAGATGCAGCAAAAGCCTAATGAAACATTACCTAGGACACCAAGAATGGTCATAGTCACATTTAGGAAGCAGAGCCATAGGTGCCACATGCATGGGGAGTGAAGAATCAGTGTTTAATGGGGACAGTGATTCAGCTTGGGAGGATGGGAATGTTATGAAGATGGGTGGTAGGGATGACTGCCCGGCAGCATGAATGTGTGTCCTGCCTCTGAGCTGAGCACTGAGAAACCATGAATTGTATATTATGCATACTTTACTACAGTTTGAATTTGGACCCTATTTCATGAATCTGATTCTACATAGTAGAAGCAGAGGCTCTGAGGCCATGCAGGACCTGCTAGGGCCACAAGCTGATTAGGACAGAGCACATTCTAAATCCAGATCCAGGCGACTCCCAAGTGTGTTTTTACCATGTTTCTTGCAAGCACAGAGGTCCCAGGGGTGGGACAGGTATTCTTGGTGAATGCCTCTCCAAAGAGAGAAGAGAAGGGCAGAGATCCTGTTGTGCTGACTTCTGGCATCAAAGAAGCAAGTGTTTAAGACAGTGATTAGTCCCACGGCCTAGGCATGGAGAGGCACATTCTTCATGTGGTTTAGAAGAGTTCAGGGGTATAGAGGATGTGGGTCTCCACAAATATGGAACAGTCCTCCCAGGCAGAGGGTCCCCCACACCTGCTGGATGCCCACAAAGGTACAGGACAGTATACATGGACAGAGATACCCATAAATGCTCGCTGGAGAAATGAGGAAGGCTGTAAGTGATGGGGCAAGGACCATCCATGCAAGCACCCAGCCAGTTCTCATCACTGACACTGGCTTTTGGTGCACCTTGTCATTGTCCTCCTCAGCCTACCCTGAGTGCCTGCCTCTGAAGGCTACAGTTACAGGATAAACCTAAGCAAAGAACCATGGAGGATGAGTAGGGGTAAGAGGGTNTCCTCCACATGTTCAGGGGCCCATCAGGGTGAACTGGAAACCTAGGCATTGCAGTGGCATGAGAGAATGCTGACTTCCATAGTGTGTAAGATGCCCGCAGCCCAGGCTGGTGTTTGCTGCCCAGCCATCAGCTGAAGTACCACCTTCACAATGTGCCAGGCTTCTCCAGCTAGGCTACACATTGTCCCCAATGCCACCAAGAGTCAAACCTTTAGTCTTCCAGACACAATCCCAGCATACCTCAGTGATGGTCCCTTGCCAACTAATTAAAAACATTTCAAACTCTGATGTCAGGGCCGATGGTGTCTCAGCAGCTGACTGCTCTTCAGACTCATCCCAATGGTACTGTGCCTCCAGAGCAGACCTATGTGCATGAACTTTGTCCTCCTCCAGCACTGGTCTGGAGCTGAGCTTTGGATACCGTTACTTACAAGGCATGATTCCAGGAATGCTCACGTCCCCAGGGACCTTTAGCTCCAGACTCTCGTGGCAAAGCAGTCATGGTTACCCATCCCTGTCTACTCTTGGTTGTGGGTGAGGAGAGGGACCCTCTGATTCTGCTGGCTTGGTGTTGAGATCAGGGGAGGTGAGACAGGAACTACACAGGGCAGAATGGCTCACTGAAAACTACATTGTCTGAGGAGCACAAAGAGAGAGAGAAATGAGGACAGTTCAGCGGAAAAACGTATCTTTCTAGGACGTCGAATCTCAAATGTTTCATCTCCTGGATTTTGGATGCACACATTCACAGTCTTTTAAAAGTGAAAAAAGCTAAACAACAACAACAACAAAACTCTCTACAGACTTCCAAATCTAAATCTGGGCTTTATCTAGATGTGTCCATGATCATGGTTGGTACCCATTACAGTGAGAAAGGACACATTCATTCCCTGTGCCCTGCAAACATTTAAATTAGGCTGAGTTTGTTTTTAACATGTATTTATGGATCACAGCTTGTCTTCTTTTTTTTCTGATGTGATATATATATATATATATATATATATATATATATATATATATCCATCTCCATCCCTTGGCAAGATCAATTTAAGGAAGAAAAGATTTATTTGGCTAAATTCCAGACTATGGTAGTCATCAGAGCAGGAAGTCACAGTGAGGGAAACTTGAGAACTGGTCACATGACATCTACAGTCGAGATCGAAGGGCAGTGAACGCACACACGTGTGCTAGTGCTCATCAGCTCCCAAACCATGAAGTGGCACCCCCCACATTCAGTGTGGGTTTTCCCACCTCAAGTAACTCAGTTAAGAAAATCCCTCACAGATGTGCTCACAGGCCAATCTAACCCGGACAGTTCCTCGGTGAGAGCCTTCCCCTTCCCAGTGGATTTTACAGTGTGTCAAGCCNACAATCGAAACTAACCAACACACAGCTGGAGATGTCCTGACTGGGTTATATGTGTAGTACCCGGTCCCTTTCCATTCTGCTTTGTCAACTTCTCCCTCTGTTTCTTTGTTCCCCTCTTCCTCTTCCCCTTCTCCTGCTCTTCCTCCCTGTCCTCTTCTTTCCCTTTCTCTCCTTCTCCTCCTTGCATTTCAAACCTGGTCAGGGTCCTAATTTAAAAAAAAAGAGAGAGGGGAGGAAGGTAAAGGAGAGGGTGCCACCCATCAGAGCTGCTTCTCTCTAAGGAGACCGCACATGTATTCACTTGGACCTGGGCTGCAGGCTGGAGACACAGGATTCCAAATGGCCCCCGGGGAATCTTCATGCATGTGCCAGACCCACCTAAAATGATTGCACACATCTGAAGGAACTTGAGTTTGTGGGAACTGCTGTGTTAAAAGCGCCCCCCCCCCGATGATATGGTGGTCACCCCAAGCCACAGAAAAGCTGCTTGACAAGCAAGCAGGCTGTCACATCTGTCCAAGAGAACTCTTAGGTGGTTTCCAGTAAAGTACAAGATTCCTTATTTTTATGCTTTCCCTTTTCCTTGGACAAAATATTACTAGGGGAAGCAAGTACAGGCAGAGGACTTACTCCCCTTGAGGCTTCAGACTGCACCCCTGTGCCTNGTGGTCACAGGGTCTGCTCATTAGCCACAGGAAAATCCCTTCTGTGTGCAACTTTGGATCAATGTTTCTACTGTATCTCCAGTTTGGATCACCTTCATGTATCAGCTCTAAGTGGGCATACAACTAATGTATATTTGTTGACTAAGAAGATGTCAGAGGGTTGGCAAGATAGCTCACCGGATAATGGTGCTTGCTGCCAAGCCTGACAACCTGAGTTCAATCTCAGGGAACCCACATGGCAGAAGGAGAGAACTGACTTCCACAACTTGCCCTCTGACATCCACACATGTGCTATGGCATTTGCATGCATTTACACACACATACACACACACACACACACACACACACACACACACACGTACATAGGTCACATAAGTAAATTTAATTAAAAAAAGTTTAAGATTATATCAGACCTGGATATGGTGGCACATACCTATAATCCCAGCACTCAGGAGACTGAGGAGGCTCANGACTTTTAGGCCAGCCTGAGACTGAGAGAACACATGCAGGGTCTGANTCTCCACGAGCAGGATATCACAGGCAAGCTGTTCCCCTCCTTGATGTACTCAGCCTCAGGAGTCACCAGTGTTCTTGGGCTTCTACCGTTGGCNGCTCATCATTCACTCAGCATCTCCATACTGGGCTCAGCCTTTGAGAAGTGATTCATGGCAGACATGAGTTGCACAGTCATGATTGGGAAGTGCTTCATTTTCTCTGGAAAAAAAAAAAGCTGTCTTCCTATGCAAACAGCTCTAGCATGCATGCAAATATGCCTATCTTAAAAAAAAATCAAAAACCAGTTTTCTGTGCATCCAAGCAGGCCCTGGGAGGACTCCCAAAGACCTTAGATAGTGATGGCTTTAAATTATCTCTTTTTACATANACACACTNTGTCCTTTCTGTTTTTTAAAATAGGCTGCTTACTGGAGGCAAATCTCTGCTGTCAGTATTTGACTTTTCTTTTTAAAAGATTTCTTTTTGTTTTATATGCATGACTGTTTGCCTGCATGTATGTGTGTGCACTATATGCATGTCAAGTGCCNGAAGAGGCCAGCAGATCCCCTGAAACAGAGTTGCAGATGGTTGTGTGGGTGTTTGGAACTGAATCTGGGTCCTCTGCAAGAGCAGCAAGTGCTCTTAACCACTGGGCCATTTCTCCACTCCCACAGTGGTCCTTTTTAAAAAATGCATTGTTTTTTTAATTAAGCATGGACTGTACTAAGGTTGAAATGGCAAACAAGACCAGGATCTCATCTGTAAGGAGATGACAACCTAGGGAAAGGTACGAGGATGGGTACCTCCACGGCAGGATGAAAGTGTCCATCACAAGTAGAGGGAGTAGATTTCTGCCCAAGGGACCAGGGATACTGTCTAGAGAAAAGGCTTAATTCTTCCTTTACTTGGATCTCATGGGGCTTTGGCAGAGTGGTTTTTTGTTTTGTTTTGTTTTGTATTGTCTCTTCAGTTGTATGTGTTTAAGGCACACACAGTGTTTTGGTTGACTACTGAAATGAGGTGAATAAACCCGGTCCATCTATTCAGTTCCCATTTTGTGTTAGGAATGTCTCAGAACCCCTCTCATCAGAGCCCAGAGCACAGTATAGTATTATGGGCTTTCAGCACCCCATCTGCAGAACTTACTCATTATAGCTGAAGGTTCACACCCAGTGACCAGCATCCCTTCACACGCATGCACACACTGATGATACTTTGCTGATACTCTTGGGTTTGANCCTTGAGCATCACATGTGAGTCAGGTGGTGGGAGCTTCGCTTCTCTGCCAGGCCTGTTTCACTTAGCAGGATGTCCTCCCCATGCTGCCATGTTTTCAGGGCCGATAGTGTCCCATGGTGCTGTGTCTACACATTTTCTTTAGCCACTCACTATGAGTAGCTGCCATTCCATGTCTTGGCCATTGGGAATTGAATATAGATTTTACAACCTGCTCATCTCATCTCCTTTGGATCTGTACCCGGAGTCAGAAGGGCTTGGTTTTAGGGTGTACCATTTTTATATTTTGAGGAACTCATGCCATGATTTTCATAATAGCTCTGCCACTTCGTGCCCCACCCCCAACACACACAGCTGTAAAGCCCCTCTTCTGTTTCTCATCAGTGCTCACAATCTCATTTGTCCAATGGTAGCCATCAAGTGGAGTTAGGCAACATCTTCTTGTAGTGTGTGTGTGTGTGTGTGTGTGTGTGTGCACCTGTGTGTAGGGGAGTGTATGTGCACACATAGCAACTTGAGGTTGACACCAAGAGCCTTCCTCTGTTTATTTATCCCCATCTTATTTTTTGAGACAGGGTTGTTCCTTGAATCTGGAGCTTGCCAGTTCAGCTAAGCCAGCTAGTCACTGAGTTCCAGGGATGCACCTGTCCCTGCCCTCCCAACAATGGGTTTATAGNCATGTACTAACCACCATGCCCAGCTCTTATGTGCGTACTGGAAATAAACTCAGATCCACAGGCACTTTACTAAGCCATCTAAACAGTTCTCCTTGTGGTTCTGATGCACGTTGTCCTGACAATCTGTGGTGTTCGGCACCTTTCCTTACCTGCTGGCTTCTGCGCATCTTCTTAGAGAAAATGTCTGTTCAGACCCTTTGCCCATTTTCAGTTGGCTTGGTTTTCACTTGCTAGTTAAATGTGTAATAATTTAAAATGACTTCCAGGAGACACAGTATTTATTTTTATCTGCTTTAGTTGACTAAATGAAATTTGAACAGGGCTGACATTTTCCAGCATTTGTGGATTGTTTTGACAGTGGGGTGACATACCCATGAGTGCACTCATTTGCTTGTACTCCTATGACAAAGTAGCACAAACTGGTTGGATTAAAATACCTAAAACAGTCTCCCACAGTTCTAGAGGCCAGAACTGGTTTAGATACCCAGAATGTTGGGTATCAAAACATGGTCAGGGCTGTGATCTCTGAGGATGNGGAGAGTCCTGCCATGTGGCTCCTGGCATCCTTGACTTGTAGCTGTATCTGTCCAGTCCCACACTCATCTTCCTGTGGCCACCTGTATCTCCACTACCTGTTCCTCCCTTTCTGTAAGAGTGCTCTCCGGGGGAATTAGGGTGGGCTCTCCTCTGGCAGGATTTCAACAGGGATCTTGTCTCCAAACAGGGTTTCAGGCACAAGGGATCAAGACTCTAATGTGACTTTTGGAAAAGACACAGTTCAATCAACAATGAAGAGCAATAGAGTTTTAAATTAAAATGGGTTTTCATGTCAGTAAACTTATTCAGTTGGCCTAAGTATCAGCTAAAGAATGCATTTAACGTTGACTAGATAAATGGTCTGAATTACTTCCTTTGGCTCTTTCTGTTTGTTGCTGAGCAAGCATAAAGAAGATCCTTCTGCAAAGTAGCTGGACTGACTGTCATTGGGAGTTTCTGGCCCATGTCACCTCTGGGTGGATCAGGACCATGGCCTCACAAAACTGGCATCAGGTTTAATGGGTTTTACTCCTACCCAGTTCCACTGGATGACATTTGTCTATGGCATAGAAAGAAGTCATAAAGGGAGACTCTGGGCCCCTGATGCCCAGACATGCAGGACAATAGAGCTCAAATCATCCTATGCCTTCAAGGCAGGTTACAAGGGGAGACACACTGCATTTGAGACAAGTACACAGAGATAGGGCACCTCAAACTCTCTCCCTGGACCCAGGACTACAGCCTACAGCCTGAAGTCTATACCTGGGACCCAGTAGGAAACCCAAAGGTTTCCTTCTAATCTATCCGAGCAGATTTGCTTCCACCTACAGGTGGAAGTCCTGCTCACTGCCTGAGAATTGTGATCCACTACGACTCTGCAAGCAGAGGGAGTGTTAGTGGGAGTGCAAACATCTGACTTAACCAAACCGCCACCCCTACCTGTGTTGGGAATTCCCTGCCGCGTTTGAAGTCTCCACCCAAATGCCTCACATTAGTGTGTTAGATAGATGAGAAAAAAAGCCGTAAATATTATATTCTCTGGTGCTCAAACAAAAGTGCCAGAAACATGAGAAATTATATTGATTTATGGTTTAGAGAAACCTGCCACGATGAAGAAATATGGAGAAATTGAAATTGACTTGGTTGAAATCTTACAGCACTCCATATCCCCATTCAAAATCTGAATTAAAATCTTTTACCATATTTTAGGGTTACACCTGGCAGACAATGTTGATGAAGACTTAAGCTGGAGGCAGACTATGAGGGTCCCGGTTTCCTGCCTAGGAAGGGACACAAGGAAATATCACCAGACCAACAAGCAGCTTGTGAAATCAGTGCCCAGTCAGGCTACAATCTATCTGATTTAGTAAATTCCCTCTTTGCCTTTATACACATTGACCTAAAAAGAAATATTATCCCTCAGGGTGCCTTTGAGATTGTTTGTTTAAATTAAGTTTCATTTGGATTTAATCTTAACCAAATCTTCAGAGAGCCAGGCAGGCGCCCTGGAAGGAAGCGCTGTGTGTGTGAACCAATCAGAGCGGCCCCGTGGAACCTGGAGGACCCCTCTGCAAATGAAGGGCTTGGTAACGTCGCACACCGGCAGCGCAGGCAGAGTGCTAGATGATGGTTTATGGTCTAGATCATTGTATTTTTATTACACTCATAAAATCTGTGTTTCTCCTCATTTTCGTAATGGCTTCAATGAACGCCTCCACTTTCCAAAGGCACAGTAAATCATTCTGTGATGGGAGCCCTGATTTCGGCGGAGCAGGTTGGAAAGCTTACAGTATGAAACACGCTCAGAATTTTCATCTTTCCGGACTCGCACCAAGGCAAAAAGCAGTGTGCAGGCTCAAGTGTGATACATACTTATTTGCGGGCTTTTTCGTAAATACTTCAGGAGGTTTCCATTAAATTCCAATATAAATGATACACAGTGAGACGCCTTAAGAGTATTGACTGTTTCAGTCCCATGGGAGTATAAATCAATATGGAAGGAGAAAAACATTGCACACATGTCTGACTTTTAAGATAGGATTTAATGGAGGAATTTAATAACATGAATGGCGATGAGAAAGCATTTTCTGTGTGAGATGTGTGTGTTCCTTAAATAACAAGACCTTAATCGGATTTTTACATCTGCATTTAAAAGAAGTGAAAGCTCTCTTGGATACCAATTTTACACCTAAGCATGGTTGCTTGTAGATATGTCTGTGAAGTTAGTTCAGAGCATGGCAGGGAAATCAGAGCCCTCTTCACTCTGTCCTGTGCTGACAAAAGTCTGCACCAGCCAGGTTTAGGTAACAATCTTTTAAATCACCTGCAACATTTAACACAAAGGTTCACNTCTCAAAGTGATGGCTTCTGTTTGCAAAGGTGGTGAGTGAGCGGGCTTTCTCGAATGACAAACAAGCATTTGTGTGTTTGTTGTGGCTTAGATCAATTTTATGTGGCTCCTGTAAATTATTAACTAAGGTTTGCATCGTTGTCATCTGAACGGTGTCACAGTGTTTGGGAGCATGCTATCATACTCTTCCTAAGAACCCACTTCTGATAGGAGAGTAGCTCCCCAGTAGTCATGCAGCAACTGCCGTTAGTCTACTGACAGAATGGTGTCCNATCTGAGCCAGTTTTGTGTTGTGTTCTAGAAAGTTTCTCTTATAAACCAAAAGTTGCTGGGCATGGTGACACAGGCCTCTACTCCTAGCGTTCAGGAGGCAGAGGCAGATGGATCTCTGTGAGTTCAAGGCCAGCCAGGTCCACATAGTGAGACTCTTGGTTGAGAGTGAAACCCATTGAGTGTTTTTTTTTTAATATCTCATGGAACCTGTAGAACATGGGTTCTAGTGTGTTCAGAGGTGTGAAGCAGCTGCAGGATGCAGGACCCAAGGAGAAAGAAGTGAGTTCCCCGTGAGTGGGATAATTGTCTCTAAGAGAAGTAACCACAAGTTCTGTGTCATCTGCAGATGGTGTGGGAGAGCGGCTGTGTGGTCATTGTCATGCTGACACCCCTCTCGGAGAATGGCGTCCGGCAGTGCCACCACTACTGGCCTGATGAAGGCTCCAACCTCTACCATGTCTATGAGGTACCTGGACTAGGCACCTACTCGGGGGCCTGGACAAGAAGCACAAATTTCTAGTCCTCATCAACAACCCAACCAGTTGCTCTGTGGGGCTAGAACATCCCCAGGGAAGGCTGTTAGCACATTTGACTTCAAGGGGTCCAGGTGTTGTACAGCCGTTAGAGACCCAATGCCCTACATGGCTTCNTAGTTAGGGATAACTCAGGAGCGAGTGTAGGCATTCCATATCATAATTGTATAATTCTAAAGGCTGGTAGAAAGAAAAAAAATGCCAGTCATGCAAAGATGGTCCAGGTCCAAATAATAAGCATCCAGGCAAGGTCCATTTTCACAGAGAACACTGCCCATGTCCGAGTGGCTTGGTGGNTTTTCTTGCCTGAGCCATGGGGTCTATAGTATTTGACCTATTTGTAAGGGGCAGATTTCTCTTGCTGGGTTTCCTGCACATACTACAATAAAGGCAGTAACTGTGGTGTTTAAGCTAGGACTAGAATGCCTTGTTTAGTTGTTTGTACATTAAAACTAGATGCAAATGGCTCACATGGGGGGCAAGTTAGAGGCTTGACAGGAGCCGTAACAATGTATGGCCAGCAGGCAATAGGTTTTAACTTGGGGAGAGATAGGGTTCTCCCCTCAGTGTCCACTGAGTCTTGTGCTCCCTGATCTATACCAGGCCCCAGTTAAAACTGAGAGTGGAGAGGGGAGCTTGGGGCAAAGCAGATGTCACCTGTCTGTCTCCTCAGCTTATTCTCATACCTCCCCAAACATACCACTGTGTTCCGTGGTCTTGGGCTCACATGCTTTGCTATCCTGTCCCCATCAGGTCAATCTAGTCTCTGAGCACATCTGGTGCCAGGACTTCCTGGTGAGGAGCTTTTACCTGAAGAATCTGCAGACTAACGAGACTCGCACNGTGACCCAATTCCACTTCCTGAGTTGGTATGACCAGGGAGTCCCTTCCTCCACGAGGTCACTCCTGGATTTCCGCAGGTAAAACAAAGAGCATGCTGGCAAACTAATGCAATTGGAGTATGCACGGACAGGCCAAGGGCATGTGGGTTGGGCCAGGTCTCTAGGTTTTCACNATGCTATCTGCATCCAGGGCAGGAAGAGAAAGGGAGAAAGGAAAGGGTGTAGCAAGCGTCTATGTTCAGTATNAGTTATTTTCCATCACTAGTACTGTTGAATGTGAGGGGGCAGGCATGGTAGAACTCTGGATAATTTGATAAGATTCTGCAACCCACCCGAGATTTATATTCCATAAAGTTTTGGTAATAAAATCAGATTTCTAATTTGGCTACTCATCTGCCAGCCAGGCTAAGGAAATCTCGTCAGGCAAAGGCCAGATTACAGAATGGACAATCTTGACTAAAAAGCGTGAATATAGTTAGCCCATGAATGTGTTTATATGTTTAGTACAGTTTTGAAACCAACCGTCTTTTAATGCGCTTTATTTTTTATTTGTTGCTCTAGTCAGCCAGCCAGCCCCCAAAAAACAAATCTGTCTCATTTCAAAATGTCTTTATTGAGCTGTTGAGATGAATGCTAGACTTTCTTACAGGAAGATACTGACAATGTAAAACAAAGCAAAATGGGAGGTAGGCATGCTGTTTGCACATCACACTGGTGATAGGTTAGTGCCACCCAAAGTGGTAAGACTGCACAGCTATCTAACCATGGCAGTGCCAAGTTCTGTATTCCACATGTAGCTAACCAGAAGCCCACCCACCCGACAAGTTCTTGGACAAGGAACCAGAGAGCTGGGACACAGTGTTTTACAAAATGTGTCACCAGATGATATGACAAACAGTCCTAACTGCAGGAAGGTTGAAAAGGAGAGTATTGAGAAGAAAATGGCGCTAAGACTGACCTTTATGCTTGAATTTGTATGTTACAAATGCTTAAGCTTTTTATGATACCACTTTGAAAAAATTTTGGGGGAGACAGGGTTTCCCTATGTAGCCACTATCTGTTCTGGAACTATGTAAACGAGGCTGGCCTCGAACTCACAGAGATCTGCCTGCCTCTGCCTTCCAAGTTCTGGGAATAAAACTTCTTTACCTAAATCATTCTTTGGAAAGAAATTACATGAGAGATTGAGGAAAGACAGGGATTTGGTATCAAGGCCAGTGGCTCCAACCCAGCTGTCACCTCCCCTATAGGTGCANTCAGAAACCCAAGAACATCCTAAATCAGCCACTGTCTGCAGCTCCTTCCCTCCCACCCTAATTTCCTGGCCACTAGACCCCTCCCAGTGCACATAGAATCTTAAGACACACATAGAATATCTTGCTCATGACTGGCAAAGTGGATGCAGCTATGCAGATGGCTGTTCATCTCACTCCCCGTCTCCAAGCGCATCCAAGGGGTTTGCACATATATGTGTATGGGCCCATGTCTGTATTCATATATGGAATGGAACATACCCATATCCAGCCCTCAGGGTTCAGGACACATCCTGGAGAAATCAGGATCCCCAGGTCTCTCCAACTCCAGAGTCTAAGGAGACATGATCCAAGGTTTATGTTACATTATAAAGAAAACAGACTCTCAGCCCAGTGTTGAAGGCTTCAGTAAGGTAGAAAGCTTTAATTGAAGTCAGTTTGGGCAGGACCCAGTAGCCCAGCTGAGGACCCTTTCACACCACCCTGAATAATTGGCACAAATGACCACACTCTCGGGATACCCTGGCTTAGAAATGAGTTGCCAGTGCCAGCAGCTGGAGGGATAGGAAGAAGCCACCTTTGCAGACCCCACCTTGTTCAGGGGAGGGGGGGTTCTAGTGCTATAACAATAGCCTAGCATTCTCAGCAGGCTTGGGGTGTGTGTCAGGCACCCAGGATGTGCAATTAACTGTTTCTGGAGCCCAGGGGGCACACATTTACACTTTAAAGAGAAACTGCTAAGAGATAATTAGAGTCACATGTGAGGGCTTGGCTCTACAAACCTCTCTTCTCTCCTGCCTCTCTCTCTCTCTCTCTCTCTCTCTCTCTC